>CM076569.1:113140487-113294227 GCA_034641835.2 Pinus albicaulis
AGGTTACCTATTTCATCGGTAACATTGTTTTTTGAGATGGATGTAGAAAACTAGTTCCTCAACGAGAGTCATTGTGGAGGTGTACATAGAGCAGCCTGAAGGTTTCGAGATCTTCAGCAGTGAGTCGCATGTGTGCCGACTCAAGAGAGCACTGTACGGGCTGAAGCAAGCACCTCGTACTTGGTACACACGGATTGACAGTTATTTCACCGGGCTTGGATTTTCCAAGAGTGAGGCGGATCCTAACCTGTACCAGATTGTGGTGGAGGGGAAGCTGCTGATCATTGTACTGTATGTAGATGATCTGATTTTGACGGGTGATGAGCTGTTGATACTTTCATGCAAGGAGGACCTTGCTAGAAAGTTCGAGATGAAGGACTTGGGCCTCCTTCATTATTTCCTGGGATTGGAGATTTGGCAGCGCAGTGGAGGACTGTTTGTTTCTCAAGGAAAGTATGCCCGGGAGATTCTGGAGAGGTTCAACATGCATGGTTGCAAGCCTGTTGATACTCCTCTTCCTAGTGGTTGGAGGAAGGAGGATGCTACTTCAGCGGAGGTAGTGGATGCCACTGTCTATCGACAGTTGGTGGGGTCGCTTATGTATCTGGTCAATACACGACCCGATATATGCTATGTTGTTAACCAGCTTTCGCAAGCTATGGTTAAGCCTACCAAGCTCTTTTGGAAGGCAGGCAAGCATGTATTGCGCTATATTAGAGGCACATCGGGATATGGTCTATGGTACAGACAGGAGGATGGAGCGAAGCTTTCTGGCTTCACTGATGCAGATTGGGCAGGGAGTCCAACGGACCAAAAGAGCACATCTGGAGGAGTTTTCAGCATTGGGTCGACAGCAGTTTCCTGGTACAGCAGGAAGCAGAGATCCGTGGCACTCAGTTCAGCAGAGGCCGAGTACATGGCAGCTAGCTTGGTTGCATGCGAGGCTATTTGGATGAGGAAGATCCTCGTTGGATTGTTCCGGTTGCATTTGGAGCCTACAGTGATTTACTGTGATAACTAGAGTTGCATTAAACTCTCGGCTAATCTAGTATTTCATGATAGATCCAAACACATCGACATCAGGTACCATCATATCAGAGATTGTGTTCAGCGGAGAATCATGATGCTTTCATATGTTCCCACGGAGGATCAGGATGCCGACATCCTGACAAAGGCGCTCACTAGGAGCAAGTTCGAATTCCACAGAGGCAGGATAGGGGTTGCAGATAATCCATATCTTGCTGAGAGGGAGTGTTGAAAATGCAGCAAGATGATGGAGCTTAGTGAAATGAAGTCGTCTTCACTACGTGGGCCCGCAGGCAAATTCTGGCGCAAAGTCTATTTTTAGACTATGTCTATTTTTAGACATATGGAGCATGGTCCAGGGGTTGCAGTATGTTATTCTTGGAGTATTGGTAATGTTGGTAAAAATAGATGGACCTCTATTTTTTTGACCTATAGGTCGAAGTCTATTTTTAGATTGCCTATCCTAAAAATAGGGAAGTCAAATATTATTTACCCTTAATAATATTTGGACTATAAACTTCAGTTTACTCTCTTGGAGCACTTCAGTTCGAGCCTTGGAAGTGGCTCATGCATCTGACAGAGGAATTACGCTATTCCTAGGGTTTGGTGAGCTCATGCATGGTTGACTTCAGTTAGGACTTCAGTGGCAGAAGTTTGGTGGAGTTGATGAGACAGTTGGTGGAGTTGTGTTCGATTTAACTTAGTTGAACTAGTTGTGATTAGTTTAACTAGCTAATCAACTAGTAATGAGTGGAGTGAATTAAATATTATTTAATTCACTAATTATTAACTCATTATTCAACTCAAGAACACATCAGTTCACTACAGTGCATGGACAGTTCAGTGAAGACTAGTGAAAGAGGTAGGTGAAAGGGTTGAGATAGCTATCGGTTGTGACATTAGTTGTGCATGAGATTTGCACCACACTTGGAGGAAATTTCCCATGAGGATTGCGCTGTCAAGCCAAGGAGATTCGAACCTTGGATATCTCATTAAGAACTTGACCCAGAGATAATTTTAGGGGCGAATTTTAGCCCAAAAGCGAAATTTAAGGGGTTTTAGATTTTAGAATTTCACTCATTCAACTTAGTTCAGAAGCATAATGAAAGGATGGCATACATTAAACATGAAGAAACTTACAGTAAACAAAGAAGAAACACCATCAAGAACAGAACACCACAAGGATCCCAGCAAGTGCCGCAAAACCCCTGATCTTTCCTTAGCCAAAATATGAAAAGTATGTACAATAGTATCAGAAGTATCCCAAGAGTCCAACCTCTCCAACCTCTGAAAATGATTGAGAAATTACAATATATAGATCACTCTAACACCTTTCCCCACCTCTAGGGGTCGAATTCCCTCTTCAGGGATCAGTTTCAACCAATTCTAATCATGGAACTACAATCTAGGCGGCTAACAACTTGCCTCTAAAAGAGTGGAAACTGATCCATTACATGATTTTTTACTCATTTGAGAGTGAATCTTCTAGAAGAGATAAAAACAAGCCAAAGTTACATGCCAAACATGAATTTACATTATAAAAACCCAAAAATTCTATCCACAAGCAAAACTGGTCCATAATAGGCGAAATACTGAGCTGGCAGCTGAAAATTTAGGAAAAATTCCAGGTGGGTCGCTCCTGAACTGTGTGGGTCGCTCATGTTCCAGGCTGAATTTGAGGTACTTCCCGGCATCCAAATTGAGCTCATGATAGCTCGTTGGAAAGACCTGGATGTCTAATTTCCAACCCAAGTGGAATTTCTGAATTTGGAGTTTATTTGACCCTCCAAAACCTCATTCTCCCAGAGGTACTCCCTGCTGGTGCAAAAGGTGGCAGCAAGGTGGTTTTCATGGTGTTTTTGAGCTTTTTGACCATCCAGATTTTGATGAAATGCTAAGTTGACTTCAGAGGATGCATAATTAACCATGAAAAATCCAAAAATGTAAAAATCTCCTCCAGCAAGTGTCCCAAAAAAAAGTGAGCGCATGAGCGCGCGACCCACGTAACTGCAAAACCTGTTTTTTTACCCAAAAATTTGAAAATGACAAAGTTTTCTCCGAATTTTCCCAAATTCGGAGCGGAAGTCCTCCATCATGTGTCCTGCCCGGTCAATGAAGCCTCGGCCAAAATCCGAAGTGGATTAGGCCTTTTCTGCCGTCTAAGTGCCTTGCGCAACCTCCTCTTCATGATCTTCATTCTCGCTTTGCACACATGCATGCGAGCCCAATAATGGCCTTTCATGTGGCGAAGCATGTCTTTGTCTCGATTGGCCTTCGCCAACAACTTCTCCAGATGTATATTCACCCGCGTGAGTACAGTATCTCTGTCAGCTGGTGTCATGTCACCGGGCCTCTTTCGATTCCACTGCCTGTCCTCACGGATTTTGCGCACCTCATAAAATGTGAGCTCATCCTCGAGCTGTTTGTTGCGCTGCTCCAAATAGTTAATCACCCACTGAGCCTTCTGCAATTGGTCTTTCAGCTGGTCATTCTCGGCCCTTTTCTCCTGGATGACTTCCCTCAGCTTCGAGCTGGGAGAGCCCGCATCAACATCAATGACTGTCAAATCTATATCCCGGCCTCCTGATGGGCCCTCATCATGCATGGGCCTCTTGCCCCTGTCTTGTACCTGTACCTGTACTGAAGTAGAAGGCGAGACCCCTTCCACATCATGTGGAGATAATACTCGCCGTGTCGATGAAGTCGGCAAGACCCCTTCCACCTCACGTGGAGATAATACTCGTCGTGTCGCTGCAAATAAGGCCCTGTGGCCTCGCTGATATGTCTGAACCAAAGGAGTGCTGATATGCTCAACCTCAAATATGTTCGGCTGGTGTGAAGGCTCTCCTGCATCATGAACTGTCTCGAGAAGCGGTTGTGGCACTCTGAAAAAGTCTCTAGAAATGAAATCCTCCCAAGTGATGCCCTGCTCTGCCAACTGATGTGACACCATGATCTTGATCAAAGCGAAATGATATATACTCCTGTAATGCTGCACTGGGCTCGTCTTCTTCTGCACAAACATCACCATCCTCTCTATGTTGCGGTATATGAAATACGGGATATTCATCATACGTACCCTTGTGAAGTGCATCAACAAATGAATATGGTACGTGAAAAGACGAGCATACCTGCCCTCACAACTAAAATACTGAATGATGAGCTTCATCAGCGGTGCATACTCATCTCTCAAAAATCTGAATGGAAAAACTCTGCTCAAGTAACCCATATATCCAGTTTTAATATATGGCTCATAGTGAAATTTCTCTAAATGCTGACCCTTGTTCCATTCCTCGCCCATGTTCGGTATACCAGTGGCTTGAGCAATAGTCAAGGGTGACACAATGAAATCAACCCCAGCAAGACTTACCCGACCATCCCGTAAATGAAGAACAAACAGACGGGCCAATTCACGATGAAGCCGGGTTTGTGCAACCATCTCACAAAATCTGAAACATGACAAGTATCGGAAACAATCCATAGCCAATGGACATGCCTGCAACCGAGCCAAAGAAGTAGGCTCCTCTCTGCGATGATTACCACTTCTGTGATCTCTGTGGGACCCCCGTGGCACATTACCTTCAGTCACTGAATCAGTGCCTGACCCTAGCTCATATTTTGACTCTGTCTCCGACATGGCTCTGACCAAGCTATTGGCACTATGTATACTGATATGAAAGCAGTGCAAACAAAGTTATGATGTGTGTTTCAACACCCAACAAATATTCCCACCATCAAAACACCATAAGGAAACAAACCATGATAATATCTCTGTTTTAAATGGATCAGAAAAGAGGCACAATCTCTGTTTTAAATGCAAGTGAAACTTTGACCAAAGGGAGCAAGCAACCTTCGGAATATTGAACAAATCTTGTCAAAGGGAGCATGGCATCATATGAATGTGTTTGTCTATGAACAATTACAACAGAGTTATAAGGGTCAATGGGCAATGAAACAGAGTTATGAGAGTGTTTTTAACAGTGGGCAGTGAGACACAATACAACCACATTCACCATGGAACGAAAGTCTTAAACATGGTAAAGTAATAGCAATGGTCACAATGATATAATGGGTATGAGAATAATATGGTTTTGATAATATATGCAAGGCTGGATATATCACTGACATAAAATAGGAGACAAACTCATGCAACCATCCATATTCATTTTAAAACCCTGAAAAACGATATTGCCATGACTGTGGGGTTTAAATCCTCCATTTGAAGCGTTTGAAACCATCAATGATGCCACCAGCGCATTTAAAAACATTAAGCAATTGCAAAAAACCTGTTTGAAGGCCGATGGGGGCGATCCCAAACAAGACTGGGCGCTCAAAACGAAATTTCGAACCTCTGTTGATGCGTGGGTCGCTCACCTCTGCGTGGGTCGCTCACCTCTGCGTGGGTCGCTCGGCCCAGGTGGGTCGCTCACCTTGTAAGCTCACACTGTGGAAATAACCCAGGTGGGTCGCTCTGCCCAGGTGGGTCGCTCGCGCCCAGGTGGGTCGCTCGAGCTCCAAGACCCTGTCAATGCAATTTTAAAACTTGAAATCGGCCCTCCAACTCCAAAACTCGATTTGCATGATGTAGATTGGTGACAATGAAACTTGCTTGGCTTTTATATATGATACAAATATCTTCCACAATCAGATTTGTTTCAAATCTAATTGAAAACCCATATTACAATGTTTTTGTAATTTCACATTTGGCTTTTTAAATACAATCTTCTTTGGCTTTTCTGAGCTCGATTTTGATGAGTTTGCTGTCTTCTTGCAGGGATATGGCTATTTAGCTAAGGAAAAGACCAGGGGTCTGCTATGACATTTTCTTCTTGGTAAAATAAGTACAATTTATTACAAAATAATAATGAACAATTTCTAGTTCCAAAACAGAGTTTTGGACTAGAAATGTTTTTTTTTTTTTTTTAAATGCTGATGATAATAAAATAAAAAATCACAATATGCGGAACCTTCCTCACCTTGCAGGCTTTATGACTGGTATACAAATGACTCAAAAACCCTAGACACTAGGACCAAAGACACTTATTGACATTTTAATGACCAAAAATGAAATGACAATGACTTTGAGTGATTTTTTGAGAATTTTTTTTAAAATAGCACTGCAGGTGTACACATGAGGAAACATAAGACGACAGACCCCTTCGTCAGTCCATGGCATGCTCCTAGTGAAATGCAACGAAGTGGAACAAGCGAGACACCTAAAAATGAATATGAAAAAGACGAAATGATCACTGACGGAGGGCTGTAAGGGCCGACTCTAACATTGGCTCCAATGGGGATGGTGGCTCCATGGAGATGCCAAGAACGGCAGATCTCTGGGGGATTCAGACAGTGCCTCTCATCCATTGGGCGATGGAATCATTATTTCAACTGATAAAACAAACTTTGGACAATTTTATTGACTGCAGATTTGACTAACGACGGACTGCAATTTGACCAAAACTGACATGACCCAAACTGACATGACTCTAAAACTAGAAGACGGATAAAACTTAACTTGACAATTTCAAACCAACCAACCTCTATCTCCAGAATTATAGCCTTCGCTCCGGGCCCCAGACTGAAAATGAGAGATCAGTGCACACTTGCAACGAAACAAAAGTAAAAAGATATATACAATGACAATGAGATCAGCAGCAAGTACTCAGAAATAATAGCGCTTCAGCAACCGACCATTGATCGGTCCTCCAGGACAATCATCTCCATTCATTTCTTTGAGAAGAAATGCATTCGGACCCCGATACGCTGCAATCTTAAAAGGACCCTTCCACAGATTTTCAAATTTGTCGTGCTTTCCCTTATCTTCATTCCGAGCATCCCATTTCAAAACTACCTCATCCAACTGAAACTTATCTGCTTTCGCCTTTCTGTCGTAGATCTTCTTTATGCGCTCCTGTAACTTGAAAGTATTTTGAAATACCTCCTCTCGTGTCTGCTGTAAATGAATCATCTGATTAATCCTCCGCTGCATAGAATCTTCCTCACTCCCAGCTTCCTGAAGCAATTTGACCACCGGGACAGCAAGTGAAGTAGGAAAAACTGTATCCGTCCCATACACCAACTCGAAAGGAGACATGCCAATAGACTTTTTCTGACTTACCCTATCAGCCCATAATGCATTCACTAACTTCTTGTGCCAGGCCTTTTTGTTGATTTCCAGCAATTTCTTAATGATATTTACCAAGGATTTATTTGAAGATTCCGCCAAACCATTTCCTTGCGGATGGTAGGCGGTCGAATGTCCCAAGGTAATATTGTACTTAAAGCAAAAATCAACCAACCTCTTAGACTTAAAGGCTGTTGCATTATCTGTGATTATTTTACTAGGACACCCGAAACGTGACAGAATATTGTTTTCAAGAAAAGAAATAATTACCGCATCAGTGGCCTGTCGAGTGGGAATCGCCTCAATCCACTTCGTGAAGTAGTCTGTAGCTGTCAAGATCCATCTATGCTATCCGGAAGATGCTGGGTGGATTTCCCCGATAAAATCCAATCCCCACTACTGGAATGGTGCACTAACTTCGATTGGTTTTAGAGGCAAAGGCTGTAGTTTCTGCTTTCCTTCGAAAATTTGACACTCATGACAATTTTTAACAGCCTTGAACACATCAGAAAACAAAGAAGGCCAATAATACCCTGCCCTTAGAATTTTATTCGCCGTGGTCTTCCAAAACAAATGACCTCCACAGTCACCTTTGTGAAAATCCTCCAAAACTCTTTGAGCTTCCTCCTCTACCAAACAATTCAACAACATACCTCCAGGGTCTTTCCAATATAATGCAGAATTCAAAATACAGAATTTAGCAGCTCTTAACTTCAATGTTCTACTCTTATTTCTAGGCATCCCGGGCGGTGTAGACAAATTCTGAAGCACATATAAAATGTCAGCATACCAAGGAGAAGAAACAAAAATATCGGATACCTGAACTGACGTACTTTCCCCATCTTCATCAGACATGGCAGCAATCAAATTTATGTCTAGAGCATGCAGATTTGTTTCAGCCATGAGCTTGGCGAGTCCTTGTCCTTTAATCAGCTTGGTCGGTTTAATCTCCACATCGTACTCTAACAACGCAGCGATCCACTTACCTCTTCTTCCTTCTGGATCTGCCTGTACCAAAACATCTTTAACTGCTGCGTTAGGAACATATGCTGTAATATGGGAATGCAATATGTACACACGGAAATCCTTCAAAGCCTTTACAAGCGCAAGTGATTGTTTCTCAATGATATTATACTTCAATGCTCCATCTCTTATGATCCGACTGAAAAAAGCGATGGGCTTCTCAACTCCATCCCTTTTTTGCATCAAAACGGCTGCCAATGTATGCTCAGAAGCGAAAGAAAATAAAATGAAGTCTTGTGTGTAATCGGGGCTGATTAAAATAGGGGCTGAGGAAAGAGCTATCTTTACCAAATTGAATGACTTTACTGCCTCTTCTGTCCATCTTACCTGACTGTCCTTTTTCAGCATGTTCGTGATTTCTCTAAGGTGTTCTGCAAGATTGGGAATGAAACGACGCAGAAAATTCATTTTACCGTTAAATGACTGTATTTCTTTCTTGTTCCGGGGCTGTTCAATCTGCTGTATGGCTTCAACACGTGCAGGATCAACTCGAATGCCATCTTTCGATATGATGTGGCCAAGGAGCTTTCCTTCATCCATAGCGAAAAGGCTCTTTTTCGGATTCAACGAAATGCCATATTTTCTGCACTTCTGGAAAACAATTTTCAAATGATATAAATGTTCCTCATCAGAATTGGAAAACACAGTTAGATCATCAAGGTAAACAACCAAAAACACATCTTTCTCATTGGCAAAAGCCATGTCCATTGCACGCTGAAAGGTAGCGCCTGCATTCTTTAAACCAAACGACATCTTTGCATAATGAAATGTTCCCCAAGGAGTGGTGAACGCAGTCTTGTCACGATCATCTTCCTGCACTAAAATATGATTATAACCTGAGTATCCGTCGAGTAGTGACATCCTTGATGCTCCAACTACTCGCTGCAATATGTGGTCCATCTTTGGCAGCGGATAATTGTCTTTTAATGATACCTTATTCAGATTTCTGAAGTCAATACATAAACAGATCTCACTTGTCTTCTTTCTCACGGGCACCAAGTTTGATATCCAATCCGAAAATCGAATAGGCACAATGATTCCTGACTTATACAACCTATTTACCTCTTTTTCGATTGATGGTAGCAGCTTTGGATTGATCCTCCTCAACTTTTGACGAAAAGGCTTCTGATTTGGTTTGATGGGAATAGTATGTTGAATGATGTTGGTATCATATGTTTTAAGATCTGAATAATCCCATGCAAACGCATCAGAAAATGAAGACAACAATTTCACATATTCTGCCTTTACCTTTGGTGACAATGACTTTGACAATTTTACCATCTTGGGATTCTCAGCTGTCCCAATATTTACCTCTTCGACACCTTTTTCTGTTGGCCTCAATGTAGGTTTGCGGGCTACATCATCTTGATCAAACAACTCTTCCAAAGGAATCAATCCCTTAGGAATGATGTTATCTTTAAGTTGCAGCACATCCATTTGGTTTATTTGTATGTCATCACTACCATCATCAAATTCTGTATCTATGGAGGTATCTTTAAACTTACCCTTATTCTGCAGAAATTCACTAATCTCCTCATCATCCTCAAAGACTTGCCAACATCGCTGATTGTCTGGAACGGTGGGCCGGTGTTTCACATGTATCTCAAACTTGTTGCTGGAATTCATTGGAATCTTAAGATTGCTTGTTGCCTTAGCAAGTCCATCAGCAACACCATTTTGTATGCGGGGCACACATGTCAAAGTATGATCAGAAAATAACTTCAAAATATCCAAAACTGCATTTCGGTAAGCCCTCATGCGAGGATGCTTAGCCTGAAACTCACCTTTAACTTACTTTATCACTAATTCTGAATCACCATATACTGCAATCCTTTTCGCATTCAGCTTCTTGAGAATCTTAAGACCAGCAATAAGAGCCTCGTATTCCGCTTCATTATTAGAACAATCGAATGCAAGCTTGTAAGAACACACTCTCACATTGCTCGGAACTCTATCAGGAGCGGAAAATGGACTACGAATCCACACACCAATCCCAGCACCATCGCTGCCCACTGCGCCATCAAAATCCATGGTCCAAAGACCATCTTCATCGTCCTCTAAATGCTGAAACTGTACCGGCTCTGTTTTTCCTGTTTGCTACCCATTGTCTTCAGCTGATTGCTCCATAACAGCTTGTTTTTCTCTTCTTTCTTTTTGCAAAACTTCTCTAAAATTCTCATTGATTTCTGGTATATCTTCTGCCTGAACTAATTGACTTTCTATATCATTAAAACTATCAGCAAGCAACACAAACGACTCTAAATCGGTATGTACATAATTCACAGGATGATTGATTGGCTTCTCTTTGCTAGTTATCATGTATTTCATCTTCTGCTCTCGATATAACTTTCTCATTTGACCGAAGACTGGAATTGTAGCATAAGAGAAATCTAACTGAAGTGTACCTTTCAAATTTGCCCCCCAAGATCTTGCAAGGAGCATCCCGAACCGTGGAGGAATGTCGGCAACCACCACATCCATCAAAACATTCTTCGCTGGAATTTGATCTAAACTTACCACCAAATCTTTGATGAGTCCTATACACTTTACCCGGCTGGAATCGAATGAATACAAATCATGATACTCTCTTGTAATGTCTAATCCCAACTTTTCCATGATTGCCTTTGGCATCAAATTGTGCGAAGCACCCGAATCGAGCATAGCATTGTGCAATATATATTCGTGCAACCTCAAACTGATGTAAAAAGGAGGAACATTACTGTCAGGGGACTCACCATTTAATGCAGGCCCAAAAATCAATTCTGGCTGATCATCCTCAACATTTACTGTGTCAATCATTGGATCAAAGTTCGGAATTTTGGAGACTTGACTACGGTAGCTGCTGTTCTTCATGATTTCTGTCAAAGGAATAGATATTTTCAGTTTGGAAATTTCATTTTCCAAACTAAATGCTGAAACTTTCTCAACCTCTTTGACTGGAACTTCCTTCTTTTCAGCCTTGTCTTTCACTATGTTTGACTGATTTACCTTCTCAGCTGATGGCACTTTACTTGCTGCAGGGTCAATTGTCTCTTTTCCTCTCTTTTGTGGTATCGGTGAATCTGTCTTCGGTGCTGAAACTTATTTTCTTTTCTGAATGGGATTTATGGGCACATCTCGATTTCTCAATGAATATTGTTTCTGCTGGGCAGTCAACGCATTCATATATCCTCTTTGGTATTCATCTGACTCTTCCTCTAAATCAGCATCATTTGTTAGGATGAAATCCTCATCTTTCTGAACAACTGAACTTTCTCCATATTCTTCATCCTCGGTGATATAGATAGGCAAATCATCGGGAGTGAAAAAATGATTTTTCTCACCTGACACATCATCATCATCATCGGAATCATGACTCACAAAATTCTACAAAAGAGGGGTCTTAATCTGCTGTTGGGCTGCTGGCTCTTGAGCTCTTTGTTCACGCTGCTTAATTCTGAATTGTGGCTGCTGCTGGCCACGAAAATTTGGATTTCGAAACTGTGTTTCTGATTTGTCAAGATTCATTCTCTTTAAAACCTTTTCCAACTCACGAGCCAAGTGCTGTTCTGATATAGATGTGGAAGGCTCTTCCTTTATTGTCACTCTTTTCTCCGCTTTCAACCGTGCTCTTTTATCATTCAGATTTGCCTCAACACTAACAGCGACCTTCTACATATCTTCTAAAGTAGGTGGATCTCTATCACGAAGGGAATAAGCCATCTCCGGATCAAAGCCATCCGGGAATTTAAGGAGAGCAGACTTTTTAGACGGTCTCAAGTCATCTGGAATAGCATTATACACTGTATTGAATCTAATGATATAATCCTGAACAGACTCACCAGGATTACGTTTGAGGTTTGTATATTCTGAAGTAATTTGCAGCGGATCCTTCTTCATCTCCCATCGATCTAAAAACTGCCTCTGGAGTTCTGCCAATGTAGTGATGCTTCTTTGCGGCAAGGCTCTAAACCATTTTCTTACCTCTCCTCCAAAAGTTTGCACAAAAAGCCTCATACTCACATTCTCTTCATCAATCTCGAAACGATCAAAAAAATCTGCCATATTGTCTACATGTTGTTGTGCAGGAATACTCTGTGGAGTGCCATCAAATATTGGGATCTTGCTCTGATAGTCTGCAGGCATATCATTCAACTGCTGTGGTAACACAAGAGGTGCAAAACGAGCAGCCATAGCTCTTGGTGGATTGATGACAATCTGTTGTCGAGGAGACACAGGAGGAGTGGGAGCAGTAGGTCTGCGAGATGTATTCAATGGAGACGGAGGAGAAATTACTATTGATTGCTGATCAGCAAGCTCAGGCTGAACCGGAATGGTAGGGATAAAGAGAGGCTCAGTAGGGATCCGTGAACTTGATGCAATCTCAAATGGGTCAAGAATTTGTGAAGCAGATTCAGTAAACTCAGGAGTATTAGTATCCACAATAGAACTTTGCAACTGTTTATCCAGGTAATGTGAAACAAATCTATATTGCAAATCTTCAGTAAACAATGGATCTGGAACTAATCTTGACAATTCAGTTTCGGAAAAATTTACAAACAAGGATGTTTCAAACCGTGCATCAAAAGGGATTTCATCAACATATATGATTTTGACAGGATAGGATGCAGATCGGGTAAGCAATCTGGAACTCCCAAAACTCAATTGGCTTTCTCTTTCAGAACTTTCTTGACTTCCTTGTTTTCTAAGGGTCCTCGGAATCAGATTTGGATTTTCAAATATTGTTGGTGGATCAGGGTCAGGATTCGCCCTAGTATTCCTTCTTGAAGCCAGTGTATTGATCTTCTTGGGATAAATTTTCAAGGAACACAATCAATTATTTTCAGCCTTTCGACTTCTAGACTCAATCATCCAAAGGGTCTAGAACGAATAAGTATACTGGGGTGATTTACAAATTGAGTGCTGCACTCACAAGCTTACCGGAGATCGACTGAAGCAGCGTTTATCTACTACCGCTTATGCATAGCAAAAGCGTTTCGAAAGCTACCTGGCGTGACTTCAGACTCCATCTAAGACTCATGGAACAAACACATCAACAAGAAAACCATTGAGATCTTCCCCAGTATGGTCGCCACTATGTTAGCACTCAAATCTACCTCAGGCTGAAACGAAGTAAAACTCAAGGCTACATCAAACCACGCTCAGCCTCGTAGCTAGCCCTACGAGGACAGGAGAGGGCTCTCTCCGTCAATCTCGAGAAAATGAGCAATAGGATGCGAGATGACTTACAATAAGAACTGATTTTAGGCTAGTAAAGAGATAAGTATGTTTGATTTTTGGTTTTTTGGGTTTTCGCTGGAGTAATGGGAAAACAAATTTTGGGTCCGGGGATAAGGTCAGACCTTTGCAGAGTTCAAGCTGGGGCGAGATAGGTGATGATCTTGATGCTTTAAATTAGATATATGGATAGATTAGACCGACGAGGAGCTGAAGAGGGCAAAGAAGAACTTGGATCCTCTCCAAACAGCTGAAAACATATAGAACTAACTGAATTCAAAGGCCAAGCACTGTAAACAATGGATTCAACCTTATTTCACTCATTCAACTTAGTTCATAAGCATAATGAAAGGATGGCATACATTAAACATGAAGAAACTTACAGTAAACAAAGAAGAAACACCATCAAGAACAGAACACCACAAGGATCCCAACAAGTGCCACAAAACCCCTGATCTTTCCTCTAGTAAAGAGATAGGTATGTTTTTGTTTTGGTTTTTTGGGTTTTCGCTGGAGTAATGGGAAAACAAATTTTGGGTCCGGGGATAAGGTCAGACCTTTGCAGAGTTCAAGCTGGGGCGAGGTAGGTGATGATCTTGATGATTTAAATCGACCAGCATGGACAGATAGACCGACGAGGAGCTGAAGAGGGCAAAAAAGAACTTGGATCCTCTCCAAACAGTTGAAAACATATAGAACTAACTGAATTCAAAAGCCGAGCACTGTAAACAATGGATTCAACTTTATTTCACTCATTCAATTTAGTTCAGAAGCATATGAAAGGATGGTATACATTAAACATGAAGAAAATTACAGTAAACAAAGAAGAAACACCATCAAGAACAGAACACCACAAGTATCCCAACAAGTGCCGCAAAACCCCTGATCTTTCCTTAGCCAAAATATGAAAAATATGTACAATGATATCAAAAGTATCCCAAGAGTCCAACTCCGTAGAATGCCTCGTAAATTACAATATATAGATCACTCTAACACCTTTCCCCACCCTGGGGTCGAATTCCCTCTTCAGGTGGACTGCTTCAACCAATTTCAATCATGGAACTACAATCTAAAGAAATTAAAGCCATCATTCTAAAAGAGTGGAAACTAATCCATTACATGATTTTTTACTCATTTGAGAGTGAATCTTCTAGAAGAGATAAAAATAAGCCAAAGTTACATGCCAAACATTAATTTACATCATAAAAACCCAAAAATTCTATCCATAGGCAAAACTGGTCCATACTAGGCGAAAAACTGAGCTGGCAGCTGAAAATTCAGGAAAAATTTCAAGTGGGTCGCTCGTGAGCCGTGTGGGTCGCTCATGTTCCAGGCTGAATTTGAGGTACTTCCCGGCATCCAAATTGAGCTCATGATAGCTCGTTGGAAAGCCCTGGATGTATACTTTCCAACCCAAGTGGAATTTCGGAATTTGGAGCTCATTGGACCCTCCAAAACCTCATTCTCCCAGAGGTACTCCCTGCTGGTGCAAAAGGTGGCAGCAAGGTGATTTTCACGATGTTTTTTTGCTTTTTGACCATCCAGATTTTGATGAAATGCTAAATTGACTTCATAGGATTCATAATTAACCATGAAAAATCCAAAAATGTAAAAATTTCCTCCAGCAAGTGTCCTAAAAAAAATTGAGCGCATGAGCGCGCGACCCACGTAACTGCAAAACCTGTTTTTTTGACCCAAAACTTTGAAAATGAAAAAATTTTCTCCGAATTTGCCCAACCATGAGCTAGTCCAACGTGCCTTCTCCTGCCTATTCAAAATAAAGCCTCCGGACCAAAGGACAAAGTGATTGTCACTTAGCCGCCGTCGAAGTGCCTCGCGCAACCTCCTCTTCATGATCTTCATCCTCGCTTTGCAAACATGCATGCGAGCCCAGTAATGGCCTTTCATGTGGCGAAGCATGTCTTTGTCTCGATTGGCCTCCGCCAACAGCTTCTCCAGATGTATATTTACCCGCGTGAGTACAGTATCTCTGTCAGTTGGTGTCATGTCACCGGGTCTCTTTCGATTCCACTGTTTGTCCTCACGGATTTGGCGCACCTCAAAAAATGTGAGCTCATCCTCAAGCTGTTTGTTGCGCTGCTCCAAATAGTTAATCACCCACTGAGCCTTCTGCAATTGATATTTCAGCTGTTCATTCTCGGCCCTTTGCTCCTGGATGACTTCCCTCAGTTTCGAGCTGGGAGAGCCCGCATCAACATCAATGACTGTCAAATCTGTATCCCGGCCTCTTGATGGGCCCTCATCATGCATGGGCCTCTTGCCCCTGTCCTGTACCTGTACCTGCACTGAAGAAGAAGGCGAGACCCCTTCCACATCATGTGGAGATAATACTCACTCTGCTGATGAAGTCGGCAAGACCCCTTCCACCCTGGGTGGAGATAATACTCGTCGTGTAGCTGCAAATAAGGCCCCGTGGCCTCGCTGATATGTCATAAACAATGGAGCACTGATCTGCCCGACCTCAGGAATGTCCGGCTGGTGTGAAGGCTCTCCCGCATCATGAACTACCTCAGGAGGCGGCTGTGACGCTGTGAAAAAGTCACGGGAGATGAAATCCTCCCAAGTGATGCCCCGCTCGCCAATCGATGCGACACCACATTCGACGAAAGCAAAATGATAGTATACTCCGCATCGCCGCACCGGGCTCGTCTTCTTCTGCACAAACATCACCATCCTCTCTATGTTGCGGTATATGAAATACGGAATATTCATCATAAGTACCCTTGTGAAGTGCATCAACAAACGAATATGGTACGCGAAAAGACGAGCATACCTGCCCTCACAACTAAAATATCGGAACATGAGCTTCATTACCTCGTGCATACTCATCTCTCAAGAATCGAATGGAAAAACTCGCTCAAGTAACCTACATGTTTTAACATATGGCTCATGGAATTTCGCTAAATGCTGACGCTTGTTCCATTCCTCGCCCATGTTTGGTATGCCAGTGGCTTGAGCAATAGTCAAGGGTGACACAATGAAATCAACCCCAGCAAGACTTACCCGTCCATCCCGTAAATGTAGAACAAACAGACGGGGCAATTCACGATGAAGCCGGGTTTGTGCAATCATCTCACAAAATCTGAAACATGATAAATACTGAAAACAATCCATTGCTAATGGACATGCCTGCAACCGAGCCAAAGAAGTAGGCTCCTCTCTGCAATGATTACCACTTCTGCTAACTCTATGAGACCCCCGTGGCACATTACCTTCAGTCCCTTCGGGCCACCGAATCACCGCTGAACCCTAGCTCACTCTGAATTTCTTCTCAATATCTCGACTCAAGCTACAGAAAATGTATACTGATATAAATGCAGTGAAAACAAAGTTATGATGTGTGTTTTAACACCCCACAAATATCCCCACCGTCAAAGCACCATAAGGAAACAAACAATGATAATATCTCTGTTTTAGGTGGATTGAGATAGAAGCGTATTCTCTGTTTTACATTCAAGTGAAACTTGACCAAAGGGAGCAGGCAACCTTCAGAATATTGAGCAAATCTTGTCAAAGGGAGCACGGCATCATATGAATGTTTTTGTCTATGAACAATTACAACAGAGTTATAAGCGTCAATGGGTAATGAAACAGAGTTATGAGAGTGTTTTTAACATTGGGCAGTGAGACATAATATAACCATAGTCACCATGGAACAAAAGTCTTGAACATGGTAACCTAATAACAATGACCACAATGGTATAATGAGTATGAGAATAATGGGGGTTTTGATAATATATGCAAGGGTGGATATATCACTGATATAAGATAGGAGACAAACTCATGCAACCATCCATATTCATTTAAAAACCCTGAAGAACAACACTGCCATGACTGTAGGGTTTAAATCCTCCATTTGAAACGTTTGAAACCATCAATGATGCCACCAACGCATTTAAAAACATTAAGCAATTGCTAAAAGCCTGTTTGAAGGCCGTTGGGGGCGATCCCAAACAAGACTGGGCGCTCAAAACGATTTTTCAATTCTCCGTTGACGAGTGGCTGCTCACCGAGTGGGTCGCCGCCCCGTGGGTCGCTTCCGCCATCACACCGCGGCATCACCTGCGGGTCGCTCGCGCCCAGGTGGGTCGCTCGAGCTCCAAGACCCTATCCACGATGTTTCAAAACGTGAATTCGGCCCTCCAACTCCAAATCTCGACTTGGGTGCTGTAGATTGGTGAAAATGAAATTTGTTTGGCTTTTATATATGATGCAAATATCTTCCACAATCAGATTTGATTCAAATCTAATTTATAACCCATATTACAATGTTTTTGTAATTTTCACATTTGGCTTTTTTAATACAATCTCCTTTTGGCTTTTCTGAGCTCGGATTTGATGATTTTGCTGTCTTCTTGCAGGGGTATGGCTATTTAGCTAAGGAAAAGACCAGAGGTCTGCTTTGACATTTTCTTCTTGGTGAAATAAGCACAATTTATTACAAAAATAATAATGAACAATTTCTAGTTCCAAAACAGAGTTTTGGACTAGAAATGTTTTTTTTAAAATGCTGATGATAATAAAACAAAAAATCAAAATATGCGGAACCTTCCTCACCCTGCAGGCTTTATGACTGGTATACAAATGACTTCAAAAACCCTAGACACTAGGACCAAAGACACTGATTGACATTTTTATGACCATATATGAAACAACAATGACTTCGAGTGATTTTTTGAGGAAAATTTTAAAATAGCACTGCAGGTGTAAACATGAGGAAACATAAGACAACAGACCCCTTCGTCAGTCCATGGCATGCTCCTAGCGAAATGCAACGAAGTGGAACAAGTGAGACACCTAAGAATGAATATGCAAAAGACGAAATGATCACTGACGGAGGGCTGTAAGGCCCGACTCTAACACCTATAGCATAGATAGCCTCTATACCATTGAGGTCTTTTCTTTGGATGATTGTATGCTTGGAAGTAGCCAAGAGTCAGCATGTGGCCACCAAGGCTCAGTTACTACTGGCGCTAGATTTTCAACAACCACAAGTATTTGACTGATGTGAAGGTGTTGTCTGCTGTGTTAGAGAGGAGATGACAACTTGCAAGACCCGGGACCAAAGAGAATTTGGGTATGGCACACTGATCGTTTCATTCATACTAGAGAGAATGCCCTTGATGAGGCCTTGAATGCTCATGGAAATTGTTGGACCTAGGGAGCCTAGACAGGGTTGATTGTCCACCCTGATGCCTCAGACTGGAGAGGGTCTGATCTGACACTTCTTTGATGATGCATCATTCCAGTGGATTAGCAACCATATTGTAATGATTGAAGATTATCCCTATGTTGGGGTGAACCTTACCAGAGATTCAGAGCTGATATTGCCACTTAGCACTTAGTGAAGGCCAATAGGTAAGATGATAAATGAGTGCACAAGTATTTTTGTGTCTTATGAATTTAATGCAATTTTTTTTATCAATGGATGAAAATTTTTGATGTGAAGCGTTTTCTTGACACATATGTAGCACCTGTATGACTAGTTGGAGCCCCTCACTATGCAAGGTGAGGTATGTAGCTAACTAAGGCTGGAAAAGTAGTAGATGTTGTGGTAGCCACCGAAGAGGGGGAAGACACGCAGAGCCTTTGCAAGGTTGCTAGGAACCTCGAAGGTTTGAGCATGGGTGTGTCGCCTCTTCCCATGGGGGAGATCCTAGTCCATCTATAGTGGCATACAACGGGTGTTCCAGAGAAATTTTTGGTGCCTCTTAGAAGGTTATTTGGGGCAATTATCTGCTATCATGAGCATTAGGCTCAATAGGAGTAGGCATGGATGTGTAGATGTCATAGCAAGGCTTATCAAAGCCATTTTTTGTATAAAAAACCCAACTTTTGAGGAGTTTTTTGATCTAAAATATTTGATGATGATGTATTTTTTAATTTTAATGTAATTTTTTATGATGAAAAAAGTGTACACTCATGTGTGACTCTTTCTACAGTAAATGTGATAGATGCCAATCCAATACATAGTTTGCTAACGAAACAGCCAAGGCATTAGATTCTATAGGAATGTGTTCAAAAGAAATAAATTCAAATTAATGCTCTAGAAGTCGTACCCTTAAGAAATAACGTAATAAGAAAGGATTTAGAATGCAATAACGATTTTTAAAATGCATAACAATTAGCTGGGAATCTAACCGGACCACCAGATTGGAGATGTCGTGAGACCCAAATTCAGTGAGGAGTTTAATAACAGACATATACTTAACAATTTTGTTGGTGGCATTGCCAAGGAAGATTCCCCTGGAACCAATTAGTTCCGACTCAGGTGTATAGAGGACCCAAGAAGCCCATGTAATGTGTTGTGTCTGACGACTAAAACCATCCACATATCCAACGTATGGTAAGGGTGATGAAGACATCTGTTCAAAAGAAGAGATTTGTATGAGAAAAAAAAATCAAAAAACCAAAATATTCTAGACAAACCAAAAAAAGATAAAACTTGTATACATAATATTATAAAGAAAATTTCCAGTAAAGTACTAGGTGAAATACTTCTTTAGATAGATCCTGTTGTGGGGCTTGGCGAGCGAGATTCCATTACAGCCTTGAATTTCAAAGAATCCTTTAGAAAGAACCTTAGTGACAACATATGGACCAAGCCATAGTGGTTCAAGTGTTCCTGCCCCCAAGAGGTCGTGTTTTTGATTGTAAAGTAAAACTAGATCGCCCTCATGGAAAGAATGAGACCTGACAGTTTTATCGTATTGAGCTTTGACTCAACACTTGTGGGATTCAAGGGCCAGTGTGGCATCTCGACAAGTTTCATATAATTTATTAAGTGAGAGAAAGCACTCTTCTTCGACAGTAGTTTCGGGTAGGAGTTCAACAACCAACTTAAGTGATGGAATCTCACACTCAAATGGGAGAAATACTTCCAGTTTGTATGCTAATTGGAATGGCATGAAGCATGTAGTATTTTTCACTAAAGTTTGGTATCCCCATAATGCAAAGTATAATTTTCGCTAACACGCGGTTTTTTGGTTTCCGACTAACCGATGAATCATGGTCTTGAGGATGCCATTAACGGCTTAAACTTGATCGTTACCTTGTGGATAGTAGGACGAAGAATGATCTTTTTGAAAACCTAGCAAGGAAGTTAAATACATCATCGTGTGGTTGTAAAAATGGGAACCGTGCTCTGTGACAATCGAGCAGTGTACAATGAACCTGTAGATAACCTGATTGAATAGGAAAAGAGCAACGATTTCTCCATCAGCTAAAAATGTGGGAATGGCTTCAACCCATTTTGAGATATAGTCAACCGCAACTACAATGTAGTTGTGTCCATCACTAGAAGTGGGATTGCAATTTACGAAGTCTATTCCCCATTTAGTGAAAGGATTGACAGAGATAACTAGATGCATAGAGGTAGGATGGGCATGCATTTTATTAGTAAATATTTGACACAGATGGCACTTATGGACTGCAGTAACGCAATCTTTAGACAAAGTGGGCCAGTCATATCCTACACACAAGATTTTCTGGGTAGTATCTATGCCTGAAGGATGACCACCACACGCCATGGTGTGGAAGTCATTTAAAACTTGTTCTGCCTCAGTAAGGGTGAGACAACATCTAAGAACTAAATTGACACCACGATGATATAGAGTATCGTTAAGCACTAGATAGTGTCTAGCTTGATGACGAATGTGATGAAAGTTGTCAGACGTTATATTTGGGAAGAACCATTAAGTTTGGGGGTAAACAAGAATGTCTCCATACCAAGGATTAGTAGAATAGACCAGATAGACTTATTCATCAGGGAATGGATCATGAGTTACTTCTTCTGGGTCAACTCTGGGAAGATCCGACACTAATTTAGTGAACACTATAGATTTATTGGCTTTGGCAGCAACGAAAACAAAATCAAATTTTTCAAGGATTACAATCCATTTGGAATATTTTCCTCCGATGATCTGGAGAGATAGGATGTGTCTCATGGGATTCTCCAAAGCAATGCCAGTATTATATCACAACATTATGTAATGTTGGAGGCAACTTATAACAAAGAAAACCACTAAATATAGCTTCTCCACATGTGAATATCGTAATTTAGGCCCAACAAGGCCTTTTGATAGATAATAGACCACATGCTCACTATCGCTATCATGCACTTGAACTAGAACCATTCACAAGAAGGATGGTGAGGCTGCTAGGTGGAGGATAAATTCACGCGAATAGTTGGGGGCACTAATAAATGGGGAAAAAATGAGTGCCTGTTTCAAGGCGTCAAATTATAGTTGAGCTTGACACAGATATGGTACCCCTTTCTTAAGTAAGCGCATAAAGCCTTTCATTAACTCAACATAGTTTATAATGAAGCGACGTAAGAATTTTTCCTTCCCTCGCAAACGCTGGAGTTATACGATGGATTGTGGTGTAGGTAATTCAACAATGGCCCTTACCTTATCGCGATCAACCCTAATCCCATGCTTGGGGACAATGAACCCAAGAAGTTGTCTAGACTCGATAAAAAATACACATTTATGTGGATTTAGACGAATGTTGTAGAACCTACACCTATCGAAGATTGCTTGAAGATGAGCGAGGTGTTGAGCTCATTTCTTGGAATGAGAAGGAAGATCATCCAAGTAAGTTTGAAAAATTTTTCTGATATCGTGAAATGCATAGTCCATAGCCCTTTGAAATGTGGCTCCAACATTCTTGAGATTGAATGGGAGTTTTTGAGATGCAAAGGTGCCCCAAGGACAAATGAAGGCGGTTTTATGTTGGTCATCCTTTTTAATAGCGATCTGGTTACACCCTGAGAAACCATCCATAAAGGAGAAAGATTTGCATCTGGCGCAATCATCAATAATATAATATATAAACAGAGTTGGACAATTTTCTTTTGGATATGCGGGATTTAGATCATGATAATCGACACAGACCCAAATGGTGCCCTATTTCTTATTTACGGGAACAGGATTGGATACCCATTGTGTTAAAGGAACATGATAGATGAAACTAGCATGTAAGAGTTTTTTTACTCCCTTCTTGATGGTTGCTACTTTGGGAGGGTCGACAAGTTATATTCTTTGTCGAATAGGCTTGACATTGTCATAAATATTGATCTCATGCTCGACTATAGAAGGATCTATGTCGGGCATCTCCTCGTAAGACCAAGAGAAAACATCGTGGAACTCCGTAAAATGGGATATGAAGTGTGCAATTTACTTAGGACTGCAATCTGCTCCAATATGCATATTTTCCATGATACATATTTTGATCGAGATGTCAATGAGCATAGCCTTAAAAATATTTCCCAAGTTACCTTCCACATTGATATTTTCAATAGTCGTGTACGTGGATGGAATTATCTTAGGTGGGTCAAAAGGTAGGATTTACATAGTGGTTGCGTCCGAATCAGAAATCAAAGAGCGGTGGTGAAACTTAGCCCAAGGTCGCTCTTCTAGAGATATGATATCTCAAATAGCTTCGTCCGAAGGTAGGAATTCATCAGTGGAGGGTTGGGTGGGAGGGTGGTACCTGTAATGTTCCCAATTTTTAGCCTCAAGCTAAAAGGAACATTATAGTTTGCATATTTTCATTTTGTTTAATAAAATGGGTACGGAGACACCTTAACCCCTCTTGATGGAGAAATAACACTCCTTGTGTGAAAGGAGGGATAATAAAGTAGCTGAATTGAGCACCACATGGTGTGAATAGGATTGGATCATGCTTGATTTAGTCATTTTGACCAAATCAACTAAAATTGTCTAGATGCATTGAACCTACTTGGACAGCGCAGTTTTAGTGGAGGCTTCACTTGCTTGAGCTAGAAGCAAGTGTGAATGGGACCCATGGTGAGAAGATTTCATTTTCTTTATAAGGAGGAGATGGCAGCCCATTTTTATGCATTAGCTTATTATTTTCATTGGGTCTGCAAAGACTTGCATCCCCGGGCTGTTTAGCAGGGTTGTAGTGTTCTTCACCCAAGGGTGTTCCCGGTCGGGATTCCCTACCTCATCCTCAAGGAAGGAGAGGGTTTGAGCTACATTTCCTAATTTTGGCATTTGGAAAATCTTATCCCTTCAGCTACAATGTTATTTCTGCAGCAGAAACGTTGTGTTACTGGGTGCAGCAACAAAGGAATTCATAGAGTCATTATTTGGCTTGTTTTTCAGTGGAGGGCTCAGCTGTTCATTGGAGGATCATTGAGGAGGACTCCCAGTATTCATTTCAGATATTTGGCACCAGGACAAACACTCACCATCTCTCACAGCGTAGTCTAGGGAAGAAACTACGTTATCTTCAGAGGCAGTTGCTGGGAGAGCCATTTGTGCTTAGCAGGAGGAGTGTTTTTGAGTGAAAGGGATCAACCCTTTCCTTGAGAAAATTATCAGAGGATTGCATGAGTATTTCAGATCTTCCATAGCCTCACTCTCATTTTGATTCAGTTTCAGTGACAAGCTATTTGTCACATTGTACATTTTCCGACATTTCTAGCAATCTCTCCTAGATTGGCTAGAAATCTTGTATTGGAGCCCATTCTTCTATTCTTGGGAATTTATTTATATATTCCAGCCATATTTCATGTATATGTATATATTACAGCAGCTACCATAATATAGACAGTGCTGTCACTTCTCTCCAGCATTTTGTGCAGTTGCAGCAACTCATGTATCTCATTGCTTAATCATTAGAGATTGGTTCTCATAGCTTGAGTGGCTTGTCCCTCAAGATATTTTTGTACTTTGTAGCTGATATCTTAATAACATGATGGCTGTATTATATTTCATCTTATGTTGTATTAAAATTTTTAGAGTTTCATGATTGTGTTCATGTATTGTTGTAAGCTCTCTCATTGAGCATTTGCTGAGAGATCTAGTTTGGGGAGGTCTGTATAAGCCCTCTAGGCTTATTTATTTGAGCTTAACTTCTGGAAGAGAAGTGTTTAGTGATTCAAAAAGGGGTCCAAGGACCTTTCTTGCTTATTTTTGCATCTACTTCCTTATACAACGTCCTTGAGGACCACATTTCCAAAATTCCCGAAAAAGGAATATTACAGTGGTATCAGAGCATGATCTTTGGCTCAGCCTGTGGCTTCAAGCCAAAGTTTTGAATCCATGAAGGGGAATATTTCAATATCTATAGACAAATTCTACAGATTTCCAGGTAGCCTCTGGATCTCATCCTTTTTCAAAGGTGACATATCCATTAAATGCCCCTGTAGTCAATCTCTGGAATAGAATTTTGATATTCTTGAGAAGGGAACTTTACAGCTGTGCAGCCCAAGATAAAATTCCATTAGAAGGAGAAGCTCCTCATTTGGAAGAGGATATGTACAGAAAAAAGAAAGAAAGAGGAATGACGGAAGAGGAGGTTTCCCTTCTTCTTTTCTAGACCCTGGAGGGTATCATTGAAGATCTTGAGGAGAAAGAAAGGGAAAATTGGGAATATTTTCTGAAAGGGTTTGTGAATGAAGAAATCCCTAGCTATTTTTATGATGGGTGTGAGCATTCAGCAACACATGCAGATCCACAGTGCAGTCCATTTCCCACTTGCACTGCCGGAAGGATGGAGGAAGAAGATGAGGCCATTGGAGGAGCAATGTTGCAACTCAAAGGTATCATGATTGTTCTGTTTCATATTTTCATGAAAATGTAGAATCATATGATGGATTCACTAAAGGGTTGGTGAGAAAATTTGATGAAAATCACTGTGAATCTTTATGTGTCAAAACATCAAACACTTTTCATACATTGGAGAGAACCATGAAACAAACTCCATTCCATAATTCTAGAAGGGATGAAAACATATATAATGAATTGCTAGAGGCAATACCCCCATTGTATGAAGGGCACTCTTCCATTTGTGAAGTCATGGAGGTACTTCCTTCAAGAGATGACCAAGATCTAGGGTCACTCCTTGATGATGAGGTAATCTCAATTATTGATGGGGAAGATAAGCATATGAGATCTAACAGCGCCGTCCCATTGGGAGAAGATCCATCACCACATGGAGGTGAAAGAGGAACCATTTTTCCTAATAGAGGATCCCTTGTGTCTTTGCAAGGAGTTCCAAGTATTTTTACATGTGGAAACCATAGCACAATTCTGAAGTCATATGTAGCAGCTATTGGGGATTGTGAAAGGGAGGAGGAAGAGAAGGATCAACATCAAGGGTTGATACACCCCTATCTATTCCAGAGAATCTTTGAACAAGAGAAGGAGACTATACAGCGTAGTGAAGAGAGGGAAAAATCAGTCCTCTTATACATACAGTCCACTTCTGAACTTGATGTCTCACTTTATGGAGGCATTCCACCTGGAAGGCCACCTGATCTAGAGTTGATGAGAGGCATATTGTCCTTCTGTTTACCACTCTTGGATTATGGAGAGGTGGAGACAATGGAGGATTCCAACATAGTGCAGAGATTTTGGGGTAAACCCAAGGAGGAGGGAGACATTCTCTCATTTTCAGTATTACCCACTCTCATCAGTTATACTACGCTGATAGAGTTTGCTGCAGGGATGGTGGATAGCATCTTCATGATCCAGGATGAATACTCCACAGATTTGATGGGGAAGAGGATACTTCCTTTGAGGGAGGACTCTTTCATACATAGGAGTGGATGGAGGCCACTCATGCTTACTTTGACCCAGCTTGGGAGATTCATTTTGGATGACAGCTTCTCATGGGAGGCCAACTTCCAAAGGGCACCATCATTATTTGAGCATGAGCAGCTGCATGATGGGCATGGAAGCATTTTTGAGGATGAATTTGGCATGGGGGATGTCAAGGTAGTAGGAAACAGCATGAGGGGAGCATCACATTGCAGATTACCAGTGTTGTCTATGAGGAGGATTGATCCGGATTGGAGGACTCAACTTTTGGAAGAGTACTCCCAGGATATAGATGCATGCATGACTCTTGATGACCTAGGCAGAGATGATAGGTACATGATTTATGTGATGGTCATCTATACCGATGGTAGGATCTTCTTGGCTAAAGCTTCTAGTCTCAAGGAGACATTATTGCATGCAGCACATGAGGACTTTCTAGCTATGCAATTTGTTGCATACTTTTATTTGCTAGAAGAGTTCATTTGGGAGGGCATTCAGCATGATCTATATCAGCATATGGATAGATGCATAGCCCAGATGATTTTTTAGAGGTTGACACAACCATTTCCCTACTCATTGGAGGTGAGGGAGAACATTCAGATGAGCCATTTCAGCTCAAGGACCAGGGTACATGGTAAAGAAGGTATATGTTTTCATTTTGGTTTGCCTTTCTTTACATTATATGAGCAGCTTGATGAGATAAGGATGATCACATCTCCTTATGCTCCTTATTATGATGTACATGTGGCCCATTGCAGAAATGGGAGTGGCTATTTTTATGATGGTTTGTGGGGGAAGCCACATATTTCTTGGTGTGCACCATTGGCACCAATTTGTATTTTCATATTTTCATCTTATGAGATGTTTGTGGCAGCAAAAAAGTGGCTGGAAAAGAATTTTTTTTTTTTAGTTTTGATGCAGGAAAGAGGTGCACTGCGTTGGTCCCATGAATGGAGCAATGACCCACTCTCTAGTTGTCTTGTGACAACTTTTTTCGATTGCATGTTGCCTCCTTGTATTGCTGATGTTTATACATTCACAAGGAGCACTATTGTGAGAGTGTTGTATATTTTTCGACAGCCCATTGGGAGCATTATTCTCCCCATTGTATATGTTCTATATTGCAGGAGACACCATGGGAAAACCATGATTGCCACATTGCTACTTTTTTCTTCTTGTGGGAAAAACTAGTTGGAGAACTTGAGGGGGCACTTCATGGCTGATTTTTTTGATGGGGAAGCTTGGGCCATTCTTGGAGGCCATAAAATTTCAGCCCAAGGACAAAGGCAGCCCCGTGTGTACCAAAAATAGAGAGATAAACACCATGGGAATCAAAATCCTAACTCTCCATTCAGCCCCAACACATTGCATATACCAGGGGTTGAGACTTTTATTTGGATGATAGCATCGATGGGAGGATCATCATTGGGGATACATTTTTTCCCATGCATTTCATCACACCTACCTTGAGGAGGCCATAGCACAACAAGAAGGTTTCCACCTACACCTTCTATCTTTCCATGATGATCACCATACCAGTTTGCATATTTAGAGGAAGCATGGGAGGACAGTTTTATTGCAACATATCTTGAGCAGTGGTGGAGATTGTTGATGAGGAGGCCACAAGAGAAGAAGGAGGAGGAATTTTGTTCTCTCTATGAAGTTTCTTGAGGACAAGAAACATGTGGGAGGGGAGGACTCTAATGTTCCCAATTTTTAGCCTCAAGCTAAAAGGAACATTATAGTTTGCATATTTTCATTTTGTTTAATAAAATGGGTAAGGAGACACCTTAACCCCTCTTGATGGAGAAATAACACTCCTTGTGTGAAAGGAGGGATAATAAAGAAGCTGAATTGAGCACCACATGGTGTGAATAGGATTGGATCATGCTTGATCTAGTCATTTGGACCAAGTCAACTAAAACTGTCTAGATGCATTGAGCCTACTTGGACAGCGCAGTTTTAGTGGAGGCTTCACTTGCTTGAGCTAGAAGGAAGTTTGAATGGGACCCATGGTGAGAAGATTTCATTTTCTTTATAAGGAGGAGATGGCAACCCATTTTTGTGCATTAGATTATTATTTTCATTGGGTCTGCAAAGACTCGCATCCCTGGGCTGTTTAGCAGGGTTGTAGTGTTCTTCACCCCAAGGTGTTCCCGGTAGGGATTCCCTACCTCATCCTCACGGAAGGAGAGGGTTTGAGCTACATTTCCTCATTTCAGCATTTTTCCAAGCTTATCCCTTCAGCTACAGCATTATTTCTGCAGCAGCAAACGTTGTGTTGCTGGGTGCAACAACAGAGGAAATCATAGAGTCATTCTTTGGCTTTTTTTTTTCAGTGGAGGGCTCAGCTGTTCATTGGAGGATCAGTGAGGAGGACTCCTGGTATTCATTTCAGATCTTTGGAACCAGGAAAAACACTCACCATCTCTCACAACGCATTCTAGGGCAGAAACTACGTTATTTTTAGAGGCAGATGCTGGGAGAGCCATTTGTGCTTAGCAGGAGGAGTGTTTTTGAGTGAAAGGGATAAGCCCTTTGATTGAGAAAATTAACAGAGGAGGGCATGAGTATTTCATATCTGCTATAGCCTCACTCTCATTTTGGTTCAGTTTCAATGACAAGCTATTTTTCACATTGTACATTTTTCGACATTTCTAGTAATCTCTCCTAGATTGGCTAGAAATATTGTATTGCAGACCATTCTTCTATTATTCGGAATTTCTTTATATATTCTAGCCATATTTCATGGATATGTATCTATTACAGCAGCTACCATAATATAGATAGTGCTGTCACTGCTCTCCGGCATTTTGTGCAGTTGCAGCAACTCATGTATCTCATTGCTTAATCATTAGAGATTGGTTCTCATAGCTTGAGTGGCTTGTCCCTTGAGATATTTATGTACTTTGTAGCTGATATCTTAATAACATGATGGATGTATTATATTTCATCTTATTTTTTATTCATATTTGCAGAGTTTCATGATTGTGTTCATGTATTGTTGTAAGCTCTCTCATTGAGCATTTGTTGAGAGATCTAGTTTGGGGAGGTCTGTATAAACCCTCTAGGTTTATTTCTTTGAGCTTAAATTTTGGAAGAGAAGTTTTTAGTGAGTTAAAAAGGGGATCCAAGCCCCCATCTTGCTTATTTTTGCATCTACTTCCTTATACAACGTCCTTGAGGACCACATTGCAGAAATTTCTGAAAAAGGAATATTACAGTACCATTGGTCGAAACCAAAGTAGTGGAGGGTTCAGATGAAAATTAGATGGCTTGATAAGCTAACTCAAATGGTGAAAGTGGAATTTTTTCTCCGTAGGAATCAACTTTTGAAGGAGTTGGTAGGATCCAAGGGTTGATAGATCCATCTGAGATGGTGGATATCATTGAAATCATTTGTGGAACATCAGGCGGTGAGAGAGGAAAACAACCCATAAGGGAAGACTCCTTTAGAAGACCGGTACCTATATTTACGTAAGAGTCATGGATTCCTCCTACTAAGGGTACGGTACTGCTAGATAACGTGGAATAATATGGGGTGCAGAAGGATAGCTGCTCCACTATAACTGTCTTCCCATCCAGCGGAAATAGTTTGAGATAGAAAATTGAAGAGACAATAGTAGTTATGGCATAAGACCAACTACGGTCCAAAAGGAGATTATATTCAAGATCACGATATATGAATTGAAGGAAGGTGTGTTTTTCAAACGCTTTGAGGTAATTCAAGAGTGGAGACAGAGTAGGAGAACTCAAGGCGAGCCAACACACAATTGAAATTATGCAGGTCGAAGCACCTTCATCAACGATAGTGCGATGGATGGGCATGCCTTTTGACACAGATTTAACTTGAAAGGAAAGTTGATGAGAAAGGCGAGGTTTTCATTTTTCCCAATCAAAGAAAGCCTAAGGGCCAATTCCACCAATGGAACAAAGAAAATCTTTCCTTTACACTGGGTAGGTTTGTGACACTTCGAGAGTAGACATAGATGATGGTGCTTGCCCAAAGTCTTCTACAATGTTGTAGTTCTGGAAAACACGTTCAGAGGTGCTATGAGTCGTGCGATGAAGGGTACCTTTGGGGGGATGAATGACAGAGTCAACAACAATCCTTTTGATATGAAGATTGTTGGGCGGTGGTGGATCTGAACTCGAAGAAACTTCTTAAGCATCAGTGGCTAGATTTCCATAGGTTTTGGCTCGAGTTTTGAGTTCAACTGTCTTGATGCCATAAATGGTGGATGATCCTTCACCAGAAGGATGAGAACCACCATTTCCCCTTGCAGGGGTTGTGGTGGGTTTGAAACAAGATGTTGCTACTGTTGTTGATTAGGTAAAGGGTTATGTAGGAAAACAGGGGTCCTCCTAGTATCCTTTTGCGTAATAAATTCTGTGAATTCTTGAAGGCGAGGAAATTTATATGTCAAGTGGTCCTCGACACAGATTTTTCAAGGGAATCTGGTAGTTTTTTGTTTCCTTTTAAAAACATTTCTATGATTTGGATTATTCAAAGTGTTCGGCTGCTCCTCAGAAGGAACGATATTTTTCTTGTTCTTCTTTTTTTTGCCATTGGTTTTTTGTGTAGACTGCACAGAGTTTACCTCAGCAGTTGGAAGAGTAGCTGAATTATTTTTTCACATATTTTATGTGTTCCATTACTCTGTAATATATAATTTTTTAACAAATGGTATTAGAGTTGAAGGTCTATTTGGATTATAAACTCGCAGGAAAGAAGGGTTCCTAGTTCGAGTGGGAGCAATGGTGGAAGATGGTAAGTTTGGGGTCGAGAAATTTAATGACCAAAACTACCCACAGTGGAATATGAAGATAGAATATTATTTGTATCAGAAATATCTGTACCTACCATTTAGAGGAAAAACAAAGAAATCAGTGAGTATGACAGATGCAAAATGGGAGATTCTCGATAGAAAGGCACTTGGAACAGTACGGTTGTGCCTTGCGGTGTCGATAGCCTTCAATATTTTGAAGGAAACAAAAACATAGGGTTTAATTAAGGCATTGGTGAAACTATATGAAAAACTCTCGGCCTCAAATATGGTATTTCTTATGAAACGTTTACTTAATATGAAGATGTTGGAAGGTGGATTTGTTACTGACCATTCAAATGATTTTAATATGGTTACTAGTTATTTAAGCTCTATATGGATAAATTTTGATGATGAAGTTAGGGCTCTGTTATTTCTATGCTCATTGCCATAAAGTTGGAATGGTTTATTTATGTCCATTAGTAACTCTGTCTCTGGATCTAGTACTTTAAAGTTTGATGATGTTGTCGGTGCTATCCTTAGCAAGTAAATGCGATGAAAAAGCTTTGATAAGACATCGGTTAATGCTTTTATTCCTGGGTGGTAGATTCAGGGGCCTCATTCCATGCCACACCTAATAAGAAATATCTTCATGACTGTGTTCAAGGGGGTTTTGGACAGGTTCGTCTAGGTGATGATAAACCCTGTAAAATCATTGGAATGGGTAAAGTTCTTGTAAAATAGCAGAATGGAAACCAATGGTTATTAAAGGAGGTAAGGCATGTTCCAGATCTGAAGAAAAATTTTATTTCAACAGGGCAGTTAGGTGGTGAAGGCTATGTGACAACTTTCACAGATAAAACTTGGAAGGACACTAGAGGAGCCCTTGTAATAGAAAAAGGTGAAAAGGTTGGTAAATTGTATTTATGCAATGGTATTTCTAACTCTGTTAATTATTTAACTTTCAAAGGAGTAAATGCAACATTATGGAATCATAGGCTCGGACACATGAGTGAGAAGGGGATGAATATTCTTCACTCAAGAAATTTGTTGTCGAGTTTGAATAATATTGATTTGGATTTCTATGAGAATTGTATTTATGGAAAATAGAAGAGAGTCAGATTTATTAGAGTTGGGAAAGAAAATAAGAGTGAAAAATTAGAGCTTGTGCATACGAATGTATGGGGACCTGCTCATGTATCATATCTCGGTGGCTCTCGTTAATATGTTACTTTTATTAATGGTGCAACTAGAAAAAATTGGATTTATTGTATTCGGGATAAATCTGATGTATTTGATACTTTTAAGAAATGGAAAACTTTAGTTGAGATTGAGAACAGAAAGAAGTTGAAGTGTTTGAGATCAGAAAATGGAGGTGATTATTGCAACAAAGAGTTTGATAGGTACTGTTTAGAGCATGGAATTTGTAGAGAGAAGATAGTTCCAAGAACACCACAACAAAATGGTGTGTCAGAAAGGATGAACAGAAAAATCATGGAGTGTGCAAGGTGCATGAGATTACACGCTGGATTTCATTTACAATTTTGGGAAGATGCTATAAATAATCCTATTTATCTAATAAATAGAGGTCCTTAAAGTTCCTTGGATGGTGGTATTCCAGAGGAGGCATGGACAAGTAAAAAGGTAAAATATTCCTTTTTAAAGCCTTTTGGTTGTGAGGCCTTTGTCCATATTAATAAAAAATAATAGAACAAAGCTTGAGGTAAAATCAAAGAAGTGTACATTTATTGGATATGATGTTAATGATTTTTGTTATCGCTTATATGATTATGAAAATCAAAAAATCATTAGGATCATAGATGTAATGTTCAATGAAAAGGTCTTGTATAAGAATCAATTGCAGGAAAAGAAACAGGAAAAAGAAAATAAAGAATACATAGTTCTTGATGAGATCATAGAAAAATTAAAGATGCTTGAAAATAATAATAATCAACAACCACAACAACAAAAACCACCTCAATAGCAACAAGCACCTCAAACACCTAAAAGTGGTGTCTGAAGATCTACCAGGATAAGTAGACCCATTGAATGATATTCTCCTTCATTATATTATTTATTGTTGACTGATTCTGGCGAATCCGAATGTTATGAAGAAGTAATGCAGGTCGAAACCAGGAAGAAGTGGGAGCTAGACATGAAAGAAGAGATGGACTCCCTAATACATAACTAGACTTGGGACTTAGTCAGGTTGCCTACAGGTGAAACAACATTGAAAAATAAATGGGTTTACAGGCTGAAGGAAGAAGATGGAGGAAAAAAGAAGTACAAAGCTATACTTTTGGTGAAGGGGTTTGCACAGAATAAAGGTATTGATTGTAATGAAATATTGTCTCCTCGTGTTAAGATGACTTAAATCAAAACTATTTTACTTCTTGTAGCAGTGGAAGATTTTCATCTTAAACACTTAGATGTAAAGGCAACATTTCTCCATGGAGATTTGGAGGAAGAGATCTATATGCAGCAACCACAAGGATATGAGGTCAAAGGGAAAGAACAATTAGTGTGCAATTTAAATAAGAGCTTGTATGGCTTAAAACAGGCTCCAAGGTAGTGTTATCTAAAATTTGACAGGTTTATGTCTGAACAAGGCTCTACATGTCACTTTGATCATTGTGTTTATCTGAAAAATAAAAAAGATGGTAGCTATATTATATTGTTATTGCATGTAGATGACATGCTTGTTGCAGGGTCTAACATGTAGGAAATAAATGTTCTCAAAATAAAATTAGAAAACTCATTTGCAATGAAGTATTTGGGAACTGCAAAAAAAATCCTTGGCATGAGAATAACTAGAGATAGGAAAAATCTCAAATTAACATTGTCTCAGAATGAGTACATACAAAAGGTGTTGAAAATATTTAATATGAAAAATGCAAAACTAGTTAGTACACCTTTTGCTAGCCATTTCAAACGTATTAAGGAGATGTGTCCCAAGACCCAAGAAGAAATGGATTATATGTCTAAAGTTCCATATACATTAGCAGTTGGAAGCTTAATGTATGCAATGGTCTGCACAAGGCATGATATTTCACATGCAGTGGGAGTTTTATTTAGGTACATGAACAGTCCAGGAAAAGAAAATTGGATGGCAGTGAATTGCATTCTCAGATATTTGAGAGGTACCACAAATCAAGCATTATGATTTGGTGGTTCAAACATTTCTCTATAGGGATATTGATGCAGATATGGCATGTGATAGAGATAACATGAGGAAAACTACAGGGTATGTATTTACTGTAGGTGGAACAACTGTCAGTTGGGTTTCAAAAATGCAAAGTGTTGTTGCATTTCCAACAATAGAAGAAGAGTATGTTGTTGCTACAGAAGCTAGTAAAGAAATGATTTGGTTACAAAGGTTTATGGATGAATTGGGTAAGAAGCATGAGCTGGGCATGTTATACAGAGAAAACAAAAGTGCCATTCACGTTTCAAAGAACTTGGAATTTCATTCCAGAACTAAACACATACAACTCAAGTACCATTTAATACAACCAGTATTGGAAGATGGGCAGTTGAAGCTAGAAAAAATACATAGATATGCTAAAAAAAGTTGTAACTAGGGAGAAACTAAGATTATGCTGAGTTTCAATCAGTCTTCAAGTATGATGATGAAGATGAGAAACAACCAGGTCCAAAGTGGAGTAATTTTATAGCAAATGAAGAAGCAGTGGAGTTGCTACAATCAATCTCCAAGTGGGAGATTGCTGGGTGTAGAGCTTGATTATCTTCTTTATTTAGATGTATCACAACATTGGACCCATGTTCTTATTTGGGCGACAACGTCATCCATCGTTTGAACGTTTCCTGTGGGGTTGAGGAGGGGCGTGGCTACAACTTTATGGAGCCCCCCCCTGGCGGGGGGTTTCAGGGCCAGCACCCTCGAAGCTAAAAACAGATGTAAAATTGCCTTGTAAAATATTGTAATTTCTAGTCAATTTGGGCTGTTCATTAGGTGGATGATATGGCAATAGAATTTATGTTTAATTTAGGGTTTTTTGCGCTAGAAGGCAACCCCTATTTTTTATGAGGGTATCGTATTGTGGCTGTGTATCGTGTGTGTATTATGAGAGTGAGAAATAGCAAGGGGACTGTGTTAGAGAGAAGAGGATATTACAACGGATTTTTTGTAGGTTGTGTCTCTTCATTTTTCTAGATAATATAAAGGAATGAATGGTTGTTCGAAGTGGACATAGCCCAAATTGGGTGAAGGACATATATATGTGTCTCTCTTGTTTATATTTTTTTGTGTTTGTGTTTCCGCATATTTTATGTGTTCCATTTCTCTGTAATATATAATTTTTTAACAACTGGTATCAGAGTCGAAGGTCTATTTGGCTTATAAACTCGCAGGAAAGAAGGGTTCCTGGTTCGAGTGGGAGCAATTGTGGAATATGGTAAGTTTAGGGTCGAGAAATTTAATGGCCAAAACTACCCATTGTGGAAGATGCAAATGGAATATTATTTGTATCATAAATATATGTACCTACTAGGGAGGAAAAACAAAGAAGCCGACGAGTATCACATACGCCGAATGGGAGATTCTCGATAGAAATGAACTTGGAACAGTAAGGTTACTCCTCGTGACATTGGTAGCCTTCGATATTTCAAAGGAAACAACAACAGAAGGTTTAAATAAGGCATTGGAAAAACTATATGAAAAAACCTCAGCCTCAAATAAGGTATTTATTATGAAACATTTATTTAATATGAAGATGTCAGAAGGTGGATCTGTTACTAACCATTTAAATGATTTTTATACGGTTACTAGTCAACTAAGTTATGTAGGGGTAAAATTTTATGATGAAGTTAGGGATCTATTATTTTTGTACTCATTGCCAGAAAGTTGGAATGGTTTAATTATGGCCATTAGTAACTCTGTCTCTTGATCTAGTACTTTAAAGTTTGATGATGTTGTTGGTGCTATCCTTAGTGAGGAAATGTGATGGAAAAGCTCTGATGAGACATCAGGTAATGCTTTGATTCCTGGGTGGTAGATTCAGGGGCCTCATTACATGCCACACCTGATAAAAATATCTTCATGACTATGTTTAAGGAGATTTTGGATAGGTTCGTCTAGGTGATGATAAACCTTGTAAAATCGTTAGGATGGGTAAAGTTCCTATAAAACAGTAGAATGGAAACCAATGATTATTAAAGGATGTAAGGCATGTTCCATATCTGAAGAGAAATATGATTTCAACAGGGCAGTTAAGCGGTGAAGGTTATGTGACAACTTTCACAGATAAAACACGGAAGGTCACTAAAGGAGCCCTTGTAATAGAAAAAGGCGAAAAGGTTGGTACATTGTATTTATACAGTGGTATTTCTAACTCTGTTAATGCTTTAAATTCCAAAGGAACAGATGCAACATTATGGTATCATAGGCTTGGACAGATGAGTGATAAGGGGATGAATATTCTTCACTCAAGAAATATTTTGTCGGGTTTGAAGAATATTTTTTTGGATTTATGTGATAATTGTAATTATGGAAAACAGAAGAGATTCAGATTTCTTAGAGTTGGGAAAGAAAAGAAGAGAGAAAAATTAGAGCTTGTGCATACGGTTGTATGAGTACTTGCTCAGGTATCATCTCTTGGTGGATCTCGTTATTATGTTACTTTTATTGATGATGCAACTAGAAAAACTTGGATTTATTGTATTCAGAATAAATCTAACGTATTTGATACTTTCAAGAAATGGAAAGCTTAGGTTGAGATTGAGAACAGAAAGAATTTCAAGTGTCTGAGATTAGACAATGGAGGTGAATATTGCAGCAAAGAGTTTGATAGGTACTGTTTAGAGCATGGAATTCGTAGGAAAAAGACAGTTCCAAGAACACCACAATAAAAATAGTGTGTTAGAAATGATGAACAGAACAATCATGGAGCATGCAAGGTGCATGAGATTGCATGTGGGATGACCTTTACAATTTTGGGTAGATGTTGTAGATACTGTTGTTTATCTAATAAATAGAGGGTCTTCAAGTTCCTTGGATGGTGGTATTCCATAGAAGGCATGGATAAGTAAAAAGGTAAACTACTCTTTTTTAAATCTTTTTGGTTGTGAGGCCTTTGTCCATATTAATAAAGAAAGTAGAACAAAGCTTGAGGAAAAATAAAATAAATGTACCTTTATTGGATATGGTATTAATGATTTTGGTTATCATGTATATGATTATGAAAATCACAAAATCATTAGGAGTAGAGATGTAATATTCAATGAATATGTCTTGTATAAGAATCAGCTGCAGGATAAGAAATAGGAGAAATAAAACGAAGTATACACAGTTCTTGATGAGATCACAGAAAAATTACAGGTGCATGAAAATAATAATAGTCAACAGCCATAACAACAACAACCACAACAACAACAACAGGCACCTCAAACACCTGAAAATGGTGTCAGAAGAACTACTAGGATAAGTAGACCCCCTGAATGATACCCTCCATCATTATATTATTTATTGTTGACTGATTCTGGTGAACCTGAATTTTATGAAGAAGCAATGTAAGTCGAAACTAGGAAGAAGTGAGAGCTAGCCATGAAAGAAGAGATGAACTCCTTAATACATAAGTAGACTTTGGACTTAGTCAGGTTTCCTACAGGTAAAATAAAATTGCATAATAAATGGCTTTATAGGCTCAAGGAAGAAGATGGAGGAAAACAAAGGTTCAAAGCTAGACTTTTGGTGAAGGGGTTTGCACAGAATAAAGGTATTGATTTTGATGAAATATTTTCTCCTGTTGTTAAGATGACTTCAATTAGAACTATTTTAAGTCTTGTAGTAGTAGAATATTTTCATCTTGAATAGTTAGATGTAAAGACATCATTTCTCCATGGAGATTTGGAGGAAGAGATCTATATGCAACAACCACAAGGATATGAGGTCAAAGGGAAAGAAAAATTAGTGTGCAGGTTAAAGAAGAGCTTGTATGGATTAAAACAGGCTCCAAGGCAGTGGTATCTAAAATTTGACAGGTTTATGTCTGAACAAGGTTATACTAGATGTCACTTTGATCATTGTGTTTATCTGAAAAATAAAAATTATGGCAGCTACTTTATATTGTTATTGTATGTAGATGACATGCTTGTTGTAGGGTCTAACATGCATTAAATAAATTTTCTCAAAAGAAAATTGGAAAATTCATTTGCAATGAAGGTTTTGGGAGCTGCAAAACAAATCCTTGCTATGATAATTGTTATCACTCCAATAATTCCTAGGGTTGTTAATCTTTTTGTTTTAAATAATATTAGAGGTAACCACAAAAATACTTTTAAGCTTAGGATCTAGCCTTCCTAATGCTCAGAGAGAGCCTCTCTGCGTGTTAGGAAGGCTACATCCTAAGCTTAAAAGTAGGTTTGTGGTTACCTCTAATATTCTTTAAAACAAAAAGATTAACAACCCTAGGATTTACTGGAGTGATAAAGTAATGGCAACATAATGGGGAAATCAGTCCTCATTTTTAAGATAATCCTTAAAAGAAATATTTTTCCTCATATTTTCACCTTAAGGTTGTTTTAGGGCTGTTAGGGAAAATTTTCATTAAAAATTAAAATTTTGGCTTCTAGAATAACCTACTATACCAGGTCTCATTTTGATCCACAACCTGTTGTAATAGTAGATGATCTTGAAAGAGTTTTAAAGAAAAACAAAAAAGTAGAAATTTTAGGAAATAAAAGTCCATTAATCAAAGCTAATTCCCTCCCCAAACAATTATCAAGTTTATAAGATATTGAATTTGATTTGTCTTTTGAACATTCTTTGTTTAGAACTAAATCAAAAAATTCAATTTATGACAGTGTAATAGATCCTAATTTTATTTTATTTATTGAAACAAAGAAGGAAATTGTTTCACTTGATTCAGATCAACAATCTCTAGAACCATTTGATAAACTTGAGGCTTTGACTGCAACTTTGATTAAGGATATTGATGAAGCATATTTTCAACATTCTATTGAATTGAATGTTTTATCTGCTTATACCCCTAAGCCTTTTTCCATTCATTCAGAGTCTGTAAATTCATATTTATTTAGTACCACCTCATTTATTATATCCACTACACTTCATTCCATTGAATCATTCATCCCTAAGCTTCCTCTTCAACCTAGAGTTTTATTTCCATCTCCAAACACTTCAAGTTCACCTTCTAGCACTGTTGCTACATTTTCAAGTACTTCAACATCATTTCCAAGTACATCTTCTAGTATCTCAAGCTCATCTGTAAGTACTTAAAACTCATCACCAAGCACCACAAATTTACCTCCTAGCCAAGCTAGAATCTTAGCCATGGCGGCTAGATATGCCCCATTGGTTTTACCATCTCAATTACATGCCATGCCCCAAGATTACCAAAGAAAAATATTTCAATTTGATGGAACTGGTCAATACACTGCACAACAACATGTTAACAAAATGACTAATTACTTTGAATTGTATGAAATAGATGAAGTTGATGTTCAAATGAGACTGTTTTCCCAAAATTTAGCTGGAGAAGTAAAGAAATGGTTTAAAGATTTACCTGCCAATCATATTGCTGACTTAGAAGCTTTCCATAGATTATTTATCAATAGATGGGTGAAAAAGAAGAATCCTTTACAAATTTTATCTGAATATGAAAAAATTAAAAGAGATCCCAATGAACCAGTTCTGGACTATTGTTCTAGATTCAACATTATCTATAATGTTATTCCAACAAACATCAAACCCCCACCAGATCTAGCTTTAATCAAATTTCCTGATGGTTTTGATATGGATATGTCATACCAATTGAGAGAAAGAAACCCATAAACATTAGAACAAATGCAAAGCAATGCAGTTAGTGTAGAATAAAATTTGTTAGCTAAAAGGGCCAGAATTAGAAATGAAAGAAGAGTAGCAGTAAAGGATGAACCATCTACATCAGATAGCAAGATAGATAGCTTAGCAAAAACTATGGAAAAAATGATGGATATATTATAGAATATGGAAAGAAAGCCACATTGGGATAATCAACAACAAGGTCCTCAAATAAGAAATCCAAACTTTAGAAATAATCCCAACACTTGTAAATCTAGAGAGTCAACACCTAATCAACAAATAAGACCACCTTTCTAAGAGAACTATGTTGAAAGTTCTCACCAAAATGAAAAATATGAAGACACTCAGATTAACTTAATTGGAATCAATGATGATAATACTATTTTTCTTACACAAGAAGAACACGAATTATACATGCTGCAATTGTTATTGTTAGAATCTAGAGAGTCTTTTGATTATAAGCAAGGTTATGAATTTTCCATTAATGAAGTTCACAAGCAATATAGCCTTAGGAGTAAGAAAAATGTAGAAGCCCCTACTAAGAAAAATGCCAAACTCAGACCAAGAAAATAGTAGAAGCTCCTACAACCAAAGCACTGGAAATTATCCCTAGAGAAACCTAGCAAAAATCTAGTTCAACTCATAAAAATTCCTGTCCTAATCAGAAAATTTCTAGTCCAAAAATTGCACCCAGACCTAAAATTGTAGATATTACAGATATTGTTGTTCCAACGTCAGTTGGTCCTCAAAAATATGTTGCTACTAAAACAACAGCTTCTGCTAAAACTTTAGTTGATCCTAAAACATCTGTTGCTGATAGAAAATCAGTTGATCCAAAAACAGCTGCCAAAATAGCAGTTGCGAAAGTTACAACTGCAATTCAAAATATTCCACAAAAGAAGATTGAAAATATAAAAATAGTGGAAACAAAAACAAAAAAAACAACTATAGATAAAGAAGAGAAAAATACTCAAACTGCAGTTAGTAAAGAAAAAATCACTCAGTTAGGAAAAACACAACTACCATTCAACATCCAAACTGAAATTTCCATATTGAAAATATCGATTCCTTTGACAGAGTTGGTAAAACATGATTTATACAAATCACAAATCTCTAAAAAAATGAACATAAGTGAAGGAGAAGACTCTGTTAATCTAAATGATGATCAACCAGAATTATTTTTTGGCCCTAAGGTAAATGGAAAACATCAAGAAGGTGGTGTTCCTCCTTTCTACATTAGCTTGATTATACATGATCAAATATTACACAATGCAATGCTAGATTTAGGAGCATCCCACAATTTAATGCCAAAAGAAATCATGGAAACATTGAATCTAGATATCACTAGGCCATACAACGATATTTTCTCATATGATTCTAGTAAAGTAAAATTTCTTGGCGTAATCAAAGACTTGTGTGTTACTCTAGTCCAATACCTAGGTAGAAGTATAGTCATGGATATTGTAGTTGTTTATATCCCTCCAAAGTATGGAATGCTATTATCATGCTCATGGGGAGAAAAATTGCAGGGATCTCTATAGTTAGACATGTCTTATGCCAAAATTTCAGTATTTGGTTAACCCAAAAAGCTTTACAGAGATACCTTAATGAACTACATGGTCAGTAGTACAAAACAACCACAGAACTATCCTATTTACTCTATACATTCTGATATGGATTCTTTCATTTTATGCAATTCAGATTCTGGCCTAGATAAAAACACAACGTTAAAACAAAAACATAAAGAAGTTGACAATGACAACATATTTCATGAATCAATGTGGCACTTAGACTTTGATGGCTCAATGAACAGATTAGGAGCAGGAGCAGGAGTTTGGATTCATAACGTGGAAAATAATCATTCAGAAGGTCATGCCTTTAGATTAAACTTTAAATATACAAACAACATGGTAGAGTGTGAAACTTTAATCTTAGGACTGCAGATTGTTAGAAATCTAGGAGGAAAAAGAGTTTCTATCATGGGAGACTCAGAATTAATCATAAAAAAAATAAGAGGAGAGTATTCTATGTATAATCCAAGACTAACCCAATACAGAGAATGTTTTTTAGATCTGATTAAAGAGTTGCTTGAAATTGATTTTGTTGTTATTCCAAGGAACCAAAACATGCAGGCACAGAGTTTGGCTACTTTTGCTAGAACTTGCAAACTGCCTTTTCCACCAAATCACCAATACACAACAGAGGTAAGACATAGGCCTACTATACTAGACAACTTGAAATATTGGCATATTTTTTCACAGGATGCTCAAATCTATAACTTTATGAATGTTGAGGGAGAATTCCAAAATTGTAACATAGATACTAATTGTATAGTAGATGAAACTATAGATAGAGAGATAGATGTAAATAATTTAGATTTGAATGAACCCACCAAATTCACTGAAGTAGAAATAGATAAATTAGAAACAGTAGAAATAGAAGAAATATAAAATTATGATTCTGAGATTTTAAACCTTAAGAATAAATTTTTACCTAAGGGATTAGCCCCATTAGAAGATATTTTTGATTCAAATGATGTAGCAAAAAAAAAAAAAATGGAACCATTAAGATCAGACATAGAAGAATGTAATATAGGAACAAAACAAAAGCCTAAGCTTATGAAACTTTCCAAAGCATTACCTCAAGATGAAAAACTGAAATACATAGCTTTGTTTAAAGAATTTCAACATGTGTTTGCATGGAGTTATGAAGACCGTAAATCTTATGACACCAACATCATACAACATAAAATACCTATCAAAGAAGATTAGAAACCATTTAAACAGAATCTTAGGAGAATCAATCCAATTCTTAAACCTTTGATTGAAAAAGAGGTAAAAAGGATGTATGAAGCACATATCATTTCACCTATCAGATATTCTGATTGGGTTTCAAAATTAGTTCCAACTAGGAAGAAAATAGGGGAAATCAGACTTTGTGCTGATTTCTAGAACTTAAACAAAGTCTCCCTAAAAGATAATTATCCTCTCCCCAAAATGGACCATATTTAACAGAGGGTAGTAGGATCATTCAGGATTTCATTACTTGATGGATTCTCTGGGTATAATCGAATCTTAGTTCAACCAGAAGACCAACCAAAGACTGCATTTACTACTCATTGGGGTACTTTCATGTATTTGAAAACTCCTTTTGGATTAATGAATGCACGAGCCACATTCTAGAGAGCTATGGAAATAGCTTTTGCCAAACAAATCTGTGATTTTCTTCTCATTTATCTAGATGATATAACAATATTCTAAAAAATAGACAAGGAACATCTAGATCATCTGAGACAAGTGTTTATTAAATGCAAAAAAATTGGTATTTCTTTGAATCCCAAAAAGACACTCTTTGGACTTGAAGAAGGTAAACTATTAGGACACATAATATCAAAAGAGGGAATTAGGATAGATCCAACTAGAATAGAGGAAATTTTGAACATAAGTCATCCTAGAAACATCAAGGAATTACAGGCATTCTTAGGTAAAATCAATTTCCTTAGAAGATTCATTTCTAATTTAGAAGAATTAATTAGAGAATTGAATAACATGTTAAAAAGAGATTCATCACTTAAATGGAAAGTATAGGCCAAACAATCCTTTGAATCAATCAAACAAGTCATTACAAGAACACCAATCCTAATAAGTCCTAATTTCCAAAAATATTTTATTAGAACATACCATTGCAGCAGTCTTTTTGCAAAAGAATGATCAGGGTTATGAACAACCCATTACTTTTTTCAGAAAATCCTTAAGAGATGCAACACTAAAGTACAACATAATGGAAAAACAAACACTAGATTTAGTAAAGTCTATTAAAGATTTCAAAGTGTACATCTTATACTCACACATCATTGCATATGTCCCAAATTCAGTAGTAAATGACATTCTGACTCAGAATGGGCATGACGGTAAGAGAGGCAAATGTATTGCCACTATTTTGGAATATGACATGGAAATTAGGCCCACCAAGCTCATTAAAGGCCAAGGTTTAGCCAAACTCATAGTTGAATCAAAATTTTAGGCCTTAGATATAAATTTTATTGCTCAATTAGATGACCAGGAAGAGATGGCGACTCCACAGATCAGTGGACCTTTCTTAGATTCACCTTGGTATGCAGATATCATATTTGTTTTACTAAAATTACAAGCTCCTCCTGTTTTGTCTAGAACTAAAGCTAGATTCCTAAAGTTAAAGGCAATGAAATATTGTATCATAGATATTTCTTTGTTTTGGAAAGATCATGATGGCATTCTCTTAAACTATTTAGTGAAAAATGAAGCTGAAAAAGTTATGCAAGAGTTTCATGCAGGTGACCGTGGAGGACACCTTCACTGGAAATCAATTGCTGATAAAATCTTGAGGGCAGGTTTTTACTGGCCCACTCTTTTTGTAGATGTTAGAAAGTATGTGACCTCCTGTCACAAATGCAAGAAATTTGAAGGGAAGAAAAAGCTATTGCCTTTACCCCTCAAACCCATCTCCACATAAATTCCATTTCAACAATAGGGTCTAGACTTCATTGGTGAAATTCGCCCACCTTCCTCAACGCATCATAAATGGATTTTGACAGCCACTGATTATTTCACCAAGTGGATAGAAGCCATTCCTTCTAGACAAGCCACTAATTCTGTCATCATCTAATTCCTTGAAAACAATATAATGTCTAAATTTGGATGCCCTCAAAATCTCGTTACCGATAATGCAACTTCTTTCAAGTCTAAGAAAATGATTGACTTCTGTAATAAATACCACATCAACCTTGGCCATTCCACTGTCTATTACCCTAAAGGTAATGGACTTGCTGAATCCTCAAACAAAAGCCTGGTTAATATCATCAAAAAACTATTAGAAGACCATAAGAAGACCTAGAACAAAAGGTTAGTTAATGCCTTATGGGAATATAGAATAACTACAAATAAGTCCATTGGTACATCTCATTACCAACTAGTATACAGAATGGACATTGTTTTTCCATCCTCTTTAGGAGTGCCAATGATGAAGATGATCCAAGAACTGGAGGTAGAATCAAATGATATCTAGAGAAGGATAAATCATACTATACATTTGCAGTAAACCAGGGAAGAATTCTATGCCAAATCACAAGTTATCCAAGATAAAATCAAAAATATATTTGACAAGAAAACAAAAGAAGATGATTTTTACATAGGTGATAAAGTGCTTAAATGGGATTCTAGAAGAGAAGACAAAGGTAAACATGGTAAATTTGATTTTCTATGGAAAGGTCCCTATATCATTAATGGTTACAGAGGTAACAATGCATTCTTTTTGAAGGAGTTAGATGGATTAGATCTTCCAGGTGGACCAGTCAATGGTAGGTTGCTGAAGCATTACTTTTCTCCCAATTAACCATTAGTTCAATTTGTTTACTTTTCTCATTGTATGTAACATTACAAAGTTTAGATTGGATTGGATGTTTTTCTTGCAAAGTTGAAGCCCGAAGAGAAGGCCATAAGCTTTGAAAGACAAAATATCATAAGTATGAATAAATTAGAGCTCAGAAAACAGTTGCAAGGAAAGCACAGTCAAATTTTCAAAGGCTACTGATCTTATAGTTCTTGATATTTCACCAGGAAATTCCATCCCCATGTGGAACCACTGTTAGGATCCTATAATAATAGGATTCATAATTTTGAATTGACTATGATTGGTCTTGTAATATTGTACATACTTTGCTTTCTGAAAAAAAATTTCCCATATTAAAAAATGTAAGAGGGTAAGTGACGGAAACAAGGTTGAATTCGGGCCCCCAAGGAGAGCTGGTCTCTCTCTACGGTAGCTCTATTAGCGGTCCCTCGAATTAACTCAATTAAATTCTCAATTCTTTTATAATTTTATTTATCAATTTAAGAGAAATTGACAAATAAATAATTTAAACAACTCAGACTAAGGTCCTTCGCGCACATATATATATGGCCCACATACACAACCGACTGTTCAATTAAATACACACGCCTTACCTTAGATTAACCTCCGAGAAAATCTGGGTGCGATCACTGTTCGATGGTCAATCTCCAGATCAGATGGTATACATCACTATCATGCTGGCTCCAATGTCGATTGTTAGCGTGTGATGAGAGTGGTTTTCAAAACTACTCTGGGACATGCATCACTCGGTCTATGGGATCGCTCCAATTTCTTGAATACCGCTCGTCCCACAAAGGCGGTGCGATCAAAACCGCTTCCAGCCTTTGAACAGTGATTGACCGTGGGTATCACTGGGGTTATCACTACTCCTTATATGCTCTCCAGTTCACTTACTCAGGGTCTAGCCTCGGAACAGAGTTCGACGACCACAATCATACACAGACCTCTCCTACGAGTGGGATTTTTTTCAACAAGACTTCGACAGATATCCTTTCGAACCTCACAATGTAAGTCTGTTACAAGGTGGAATGCATTCGGTTATGGCTTCTTCCGAGGGATTAATTCAACAGAGCTTGTTCGGACAATTCAAGAGAAAACAATAGACAAAGAGATGTGGAGATTATACAACAACTCTATTCAACGATTATACACAGAAAAATGTTCAATCGCCTCAAAATTAAACAAATTCCCTCACAAATATCAATTCAAGACAAACTGATAATCAACGAGCACTGGATTTTATTCAACCGGAAGCAATTGCTTAACACCAGATTTTACTGCAAAAATCTCCTCCCCTCAACACATCCGGGGGATACAATTTATATGCATTACAATGTGTCTCTTCGGTTCCTCGGTGAGGACCGTTTATCTTCTAACAAAACTTAATTACATTATTTGAATAACTGAACATGACAGATGGATTGAACTAAACTATTCGACTTCTATTGACTCTAACTAATCTAAATGCAACAGGCAGCTAAGGTATTGACACCTTGTTGTTACAAATTTGAATGATTTTGAACCCTCCTAACCACAACATGTGGACAAAACCTCCTACATTGCCGGCTAGTGTCTAATGCCCCTGCATTAGTAAGTCCTAGAAGAAAAATCAAAGGACTAAAAGAAAAAGATCAAAAAGGAATATAAAAAATGAACCCTACCAAAAAGATATAAAAATAGATCCTGAAAGTGATGCAAATTCAAATGCCACTACTTTTTACTTTACTTTTCAAAATAAGATTGTGTGCATCTTGTCAAAAATGCCACAATCCATGATGGTCAAACAAATTAATCTTGACTCATTCATGTTTTAAATTTCATGTTGATAGTTAGAGAATAAACATATAGCCAAACTTTCTAATCTTGGCAGATCAGTAGTTAGGTAGAGAATAATAATGGGCTCAATAGTTTAATCTGATCCATTGGAAGTCATAAGGTTAGAATTAGATAGTTTGCTTATCAAAGAAAAATTAAAGCGTCTACCAGCCTAAATGTACCCAAATAAATGAAGAAAAAATGTTAGGGTAAAAGATGGGTAGGCAGAAGTAGTTTTCACAAGGCATGAATAGAAGAAAATGGTCATTTCATATTACTAAATTCCTTCCAAACTCATTTCCCTTGTGAAAATACCCCTTCCCCTTCATATTAACCTTTCCCCTTACTACATTCATTTTTCCTTACAAAAACCCCTTTTCCCTAGACTAAAATACATTTTCGTTTGAAAAAGTAAAAATCCCTTTAATAATTTCCCTTTTTTCAAATAACACTTAAATACATTTATCCTAAGTATTTCTTTAAAGTGATATGTTGGGTCCCACTATGAAAAATCCCTCCCCGATATTATTTTTAACATCTATCCTTAGTGTATTTTATATCTCGTAACATAACTCATTCCCTTTATATATTTAACCCCCATATGTATTAATCACCGCATACATATATTAATCCCTCCCGCTATTATTAAAATTTCCCCTCTTATTATATTAGTTCCCCGCTATTATAAAGTCCCGACCCACTTATAGACTATGTTAACTCCACCCATAAAATATTCCTAACCCTTTGTATATAACAACCCCATTGCATGACTTAAAAATCTAGACCCCACCGCCTATCAAATCCCTGACAGATCCTTCCCATTCGCCCATCCGTTGGATCTTGATTGATCAAATCCAATGGCCAGTATCCTTTATCACATTTCCAATTGTACAACCATTAACAACACTGAGGGCTTGCTAAATAATATTTTTTCGCAGCCTCGCTCCATGCTATGCTGCAGCCTTTGATTCTATCACATCCTCTAATTGAATACCACTTACCCTCCTTTTGCCATGTGAAAACCGCCAATTGGTATTCCTGCCCGTTGCAACGAAAACCACCCTGCCATTTGAAATTTGACCCTGCACCCTTAAATTTTAATCAATGATGGTTAAAACATAAAGCTGCCCTTTCTGTCTATTCACCATTATTTTGTTATAGTGTTGTGTAACCAGCTCCAAAAATAGAATAAAAGAGATATCAATGCCTTAGAAATGAGCCACTTCGAGGGGGAAACCTCCAATACATTACATAAATGAACAATTCTTTGATGATACAATTTACAAAACCTCCTTTCTATATATAGGAGTCCATGGGGCCATAATGTAATCCTAGTGGGCCACAATGTAATCCTAGCCGACCTAACAATAATAATTTAAGGGCACAATAATAACAAAATGGGAGTTACAAGGGTACAATAATAACAATAAGGGGGTTACACTAACAACAATAAGGGACTATACTAGTAATATAGGGACCTAACATGCCCCCCTCCTTCAAAAAAGTGTTGTCCTCAACGCTTGAGTAGCTCTGGGTGCTTTTGTATAAAATTCTCATCCTCCCATGTAGAATCTTCAGTGGGTAAGTTCTTCCACTTGATGAGATACTCTGAAATTGATCGATTCCGTGGTTGTCGAGTTCTTGTTTCCATGACCGCTTCTGGTTCCAATATGATTTTTCCTTCCTCATCAAGTTCTGGCAATATTGTTTGAACTGGAAGATTTTCTCCTATAACCTTCTTTAAGCATGAAACATGGAAAACTTGATGTACTCGCGAAGAAGCAGGAAGCTCCAATTTGTATGCCATAGTACCAATCTTTTGCAACACCTTGTAAGGACCATAGTACTTTGGCGATAATTTATTATCCTTCTTAGCTTGCTTGAGGGACATTTGTTTATATGGTTGTAGCCGTAAAAATACCCAATCTCCTACATCAAAACTTCTCTCATTGTGATGTTGATCTGCCTGTTGTTTCATTCGATTTTGTGCCAAATTCAGGTTATCCTTTAAGAGTTGGAGAACTTCTTGTTGATGCTCGATGTGATCTTCCACTGCTTGAACCTTCGAATTTTCCTTTAAAGATGATGTGATGGATGGTGGATGATATCCATAAAGTGCCATAAATGGGGTCATTTTTGCTGCAGTATGGAAGGAAGTGTTATACCACCATTCAGTGAGAGGTAACCACTTGACCCATTGTGTTTGTTTATTGGATACAAAACAACGAAGATATCCTTCCAAACATTTATTTACTATCTCAGTTTGACCATCAGATTGAGGATGATAAGATGAGCTATGAGCTAATTAAGTACCCAAACAAGAAAATAACTCCGTCCAAAAATTTCCAGTAAAAATGGGATCTCTATCGCTCACAATAACCCTTGGGCTTCCATGTAGCTTTTTAATTCTGTCCATAAATGTAGTAGCAAATGTGCTTGCTTTAAATGGATGAGATAATGCACAAAAGTGTGCATACTTGGTAAGTCTATCAACTACCACCATGATGAAATTCTTTCCTTCGGACTTAGGTAAACCTGTGATAAAATCCATTGAAATCTCCTCCCAATGTTGACTTGGAATGGATAAAGGTTGTAGAATTCCCGGGGTCTTAATTGTCTCCACTTTATTCTGCTGGCACACCAAACATTTCACCACAAACTTTTGAATATCAGATTTAAGGCCATCCCAAAAAAATTCTTTCTTCACCCTGTGGTAAGTTTTTAAAAATCCTGAGTGTCCTCCTAAAGGAGAAGTGTGCAATTCCAGAAGAATATTTTGTTTTAGTTGGGGATTATTACAAAGATATAAGCGATCTTTGTACCATAAGGAATCATTTTTCTAACTAAATGTATCAGATGTACTAGGATCTTGCTGCAACTTTTGAATGAGTGTCCATACATCTTTGTACTTCTTCCATTCATCTCTTGCTTCAGTTATCCAATCTGGTTGGACAATAGAAATGGCACAAAGTAATGCTTCCACCTCTTCATTATTTCTTGAGATTGCATCTGCAACAACATTAAGCTTTCCTTTTTTGTAGATTATTTCAAAGTCATAACCCAACATCTTTGTGACCCATTTTTTCTTCTCTTGTGAAGATAGTCTTTGTTCCAAAAAGTGTTTAAGACTATCATGATCAGTTTTTACCTTGAAGTGTCTTCCCATTAGGTAAGTTCGCCATTTATTTAGTGCATGCAGTATTGCTAACATTTCCTTCTCATAAATAGGTTTCTGTAAATACTTTCCTTTGATTGGACGACTTTCAAAAGAAATGAGTCTTCCTTCCTGCATTAAAACAACACCAATTCCATTTCCTGAGGCATCACATTCCACAATAAAGGTTTTTGTGAAGTCTGGCGTAGCTAAGACAGGCGCTAGGCACATTGCATCTTTAAGATGTTCAAAGGCCTTAGTTGCTTCAGGAGTCCATGAAAATGCATCTTTCTTCAATAATGTTGTTAGAGGTGCTGCTATTCTCCCATAATTCTTAACAAACTTGCGATAATACCCTGTTAACCCGAGAAATCCTCGCAACTGCTTTATGGTGGTGGGGACTTTCCATTCCTTAATGGCTTTAATTTTGTTAGGGTCTACTTTAACACCCTCGTGAGATACAATATGACCCAGATATTCCACCTCTTGTACTCGAAAGAAAAATTTGGATTTTTTTGCATATAATTGTTTCTCCTGCAATAGTTTGAGCACCCTGTCAACATGTTCAACATGATCCTTCCAAGACCTGCTGTAGATTAGTATAACATCAAAAAATACTAGCACAAATTTTCTAAGGAAGGGTTTGAAAATGGAATTCATCAACCCTTGAAATGTAGAAGGTGCATTGGTAAGGCCAAAAGGCATGACCAAAAATTCATAATGACCCTCATAAGTTCGAAATGTTGTTTTCGGAATATCTTCAATCTTCATTCTAATTTGATGATATCCTGAGCGAAGATCCAACTTGGTAAAATAAATTGCTCCATGTAATTCATCCAATAATTCATCAATCACAGGAATGGGAAATTTATCTTTAATGGTGAGCTTATTGAGCTCCCTATAATCTGGACACATTCGCCATGATCCATCCTTCTTGTGTACCAATACTACAGGAGCAGAGAAAGACCTTTGACTAGGTTGAATTATACCCGCCTCTAACATTTCTGCAATCATACGTTCAATTTCGCTCTTTTGGAAGTAAGGATATCTATAAGGCCTGATGTTTGGAGGAACACTTCTTGGAATCAAATTAATAGCATGATCATGATCACGAATAGGTGGGAGTCCTTTGGGAGTTTCAAACACCTTGGAATGATTGTCCAAGACTTGTTGGAGATCTGCAGAAATAGATGATTTTGATGTTGGAACTTCTAGTGAGCATAATTGTGCAATTACGCCTCGTTGTTCTTTCTTTAGGAGCTTTGTCATGACATTAGAGCTTATTATCTTTCCCGGCTTCCCTACAATACCCCGTAATTCGACTTCCTTTCCTTCTGAAAAAAATTTCAAGAAAAGTTCTTGAAAATTAAAAGCTACCGTCCCCAAAGATTGTAACCATTGTACTCCTAGTACAACATCAGCACCTCCCTTAGGAATGGAAAGCATTGGACTAGTCAATACATATTCCCCCATGGTTAGCTTGATATTATGGCATTTCCCAGAGCAATTTATAGTTCCTCCATTTGCAACCATCACTTGGCATTCTGGTGCTGGGTATAGGAAATAATTTAATTCCTTGGCTACCTTACAATGAATAAAATTATGGGTGCTACCTGAATCAATCAACACTATTACCTTTTTCTTCTTGATATGTCCTTCTATCTTGAGAGTTTGAGGAGTGGTAATTCCTGCCAATGCATTACAAGATATGGTAGGACTCATTTCTTCCTCTTCTAGGACTGGTTCCTGGTGTATATCCTCTTCTTTTTCATTTTATTCTTCCTCTTCACAATCTATGTAAAATAATTTCTTCTCAGCACACTTATGACCTTTAGTGTATTTTCTATCACAACTGTAGCAAAGCCCTTTTGCTCTTTTTTCTTCCAATTTTTGTGGTGTCAACCTTGTAGGTTGTGGAAATCTAGGTGTAACAACACTTCCTTCTTTATAGAATTGAGTGGTAGGCTTCCTTGTCGCCATTATTTTACATTCAACTTTTCTTGCCAACCTGAATGCCTTCTCCAATGAATCCGGTTCCAAAACACGAACTTCATGTTGGATGTTATCCTTTAAAGTTCCTATGAAGAGATCGATCTTGTGTTCCTCTGGAATATCAGTTACCCTTATATTCAATTTTTGGAAGTCCTCAATGTGCTGCCCCACTAAACCCTTTTGTTTGAGATTTATCAATTGGCTAAGAAGGTGTTGCTCTTTGTATCCTCATAATGTGCTATCATTTCCTCCGTAAAAATTGACCAAGTGACAATTTTTTTACGGGAGCAAAGCCAATGATACCATACAAATGTATTTTGTTCTAAATGTAAAGTTGCAATGCGTACCTTTTGTGTGTTTTGCACATTATGAAGATCAAAATATTGCTCCATCTGTAGTATCCATGTTACAGGATCCTTTCCATCAAACTTCCTCATATCCATTTTTTGGAATATGGTGGACTATCACTTTGTTACCGGCAATTTGTCACCGTCCCTGCCATTCCCCATCCCGCACATTGGAGGGCTCATTCCGTGACCTGTGAGCAGAGACAAGACTTGAAAATACTTTCATTGCATCCCTCTGAAGATGAGCTTTCATTTCCCTGAGGATGTCTCCCTGCAAAAAAACTCTAAAAATAGCTCTTTTTCCATTGGCGCGGTTCCACAGTTCAGCCCTCGCGCCAAGGGGGAAAATCCTCCAAAGAGGGCGCGCCAATTGGCGCTCTGTCATAGAGCCGCACCCGCGCTAACCATATTAAGAGGTGTTTTTAAAAAATAAAAGGCGGAAGTTTCGTCCTAACAAATTCCTGGACTGATATCTATCTTGAGTTGGGAGGTTTGGCTATAGATTTCCATAGAGAGGAAGTGGTTTGCCACCTCTCATGGAAGCTTCCTTATTGATAGGGCCAATCCCATAATTATAGGGATCCCAACTCCCCTTCCTCCTTCTATAAAGCTTGCTCATCTCCTTGGCAGCTCATCTCAGTCCCAGGCTTTCACATCGAGCGGCTGCAAGAGCCTTCTTGATTCCCTTAAGGCCAAATCCAAGCAAGGAGACTATTGCCAAGTATTCGGAGAGAGAGGCTTGTCCCATCCTTGACAGGCTTTATCGAGACATGCTTTACTAACGACCTGCCAAAGGAGAATTCGACGTCGAAGCTATGGTTGTATTCTTCTTTTTGACTCATTAATGATGAGCGACTATTGGTTATGGTTCCACTCTTGTTCTTGATTATGTTCATGATTTATGTCCTCTTCGACTGACATATAGTTGTATATACTGGATTTTATGCTTGCGTTTGTGTTGTTTCTTGCATGTGCAGGTGTCCGACCACGGGGATCGTGAGGATTGTGATCTACCAGGGCAAAGGAACGGGAGTACCACCTCTTCTACAAACGATAGTGTTAGATTCCAGGTAAGCCTTCATCGCAAGTCAGTTTATTTACGATTAGGAACCTGCACTGTAGCGTGTTTGATTGTTGCTAGACCCGATCTGGGCTAGTAGGGATCGCCTCTGTCCGCAGAGGGGATTTACCTCTTCAACAATTTGGCGACTCCACTGGGGGCTCAATTTGTTGTTTGATTTGTAAGCTATAGACGGAGCCTGAAGTACAGCCAGATAGCCTTCAAAACGCTATTGCTCTACATTAGCGAAGTAGATCAAAGCTGCTTCAGTCAATCTCCAGTTTAGTTTATGAACTGAACACTTGGAGTATTGTCTTGTCTTTTCGGTTGTTTCTCAATTCTTCTTTCTTGATTGGCTCTTTTGGCTAGCTCTTTTTGTGTTTGGCTTTTGGTTCAGCCCCAGAGGATCAGATCTGACCTCTGCTTTTCTGAATTTTCACCTTTTCATAGTTGGCTTGATTGGCGCGAGTTTAGCCCTGACAGTCGCACCAGTTGGCGCAGTTTGCCAGTTCATCACTCGCGCCATTCCCTGTTTGGCGCGGATTACAGCCAGACAGTCACGCCATTTCCTGTAGGTGCTAGGGTTTACCCTTGTTCGGAAGCTTCTTTTGGTCAGTACTTTGCTTCTGGGTTTGTTTTGGATTCTGCTTGAAGTGGTGAGTCTGGTCTTGGTTGGGAGAAATTCTTTGTGTTTTCATTTTCAGGCGTTGGCGCTTGTTGTCAGTTAGCAACCCACGCCAATTGGCCATTGGCGCTAGTTGTCAATGTGCAAGTCGCGCCATTTGGCGCTAGTTGTCAATGTACAAGTCGAGCCAATTTCAGGATGTGTGAAAATTGAGTTTTTTTCCCTGAATCCTTCACCAGTGTGTCTTTCCCTTCCGGTCTTTTCACTGTATGAGCATAGATTACATTGCTCATTGTTTGAAAGGTCTTATTTCCATGATTTTTTGATGTAAAAGGGAATGAATGCCTTGTTTTGATCTCTTTCTTTGGAAGTCCTCTTTGTGTTTGACCTCATATGTCTTGTAGCCTTTTGAGGGATTTCTTTACAAAGTATTTTAAACAACGATTGCATTCTTAGTGTTTGTTGCATCTCTTTTGCATTCATCCTTCATTAAGAATATTTGCGTTTATTTAGTTTTCATCTCAAAGTGTTCTTTTTTTTAAAATGCATTAGATCACATTGCATTGAAGAGTATTTTGAGATTTATCATTCAACTTAGATCACATTGTTTAATAATTGAAAGCTAAAAATTGCTTTGAGTGCATTCTCTTTCATTGAAAGCATGCATTAATTAGATTCTCATTTCATCGAAAAATGAATTTAGTGTATTCTTTTCATTTGAAAAGAAAGGAAATTGTGCATAGATTACAATTGCATAGTTTTCGAAAAAAAGAATTTTGCATAGATTACATTGCATAATTCGCTTCGTTGAATGTTTTAGAATACTTTTGGATAGTGAAAGTCATCTAGTTTGGAAAAGTTTTGTTTACATTGTTGTTGTTTGTTGCATCATTGTTTGAAGCTCTTCCCTTAACTAGATAGCATTCATCAAATTGAAAAGTTTTCTTTTCTCATATAGCTGCATATAGGAGATTGTCAGATGACATACGGTAGGGCCTTGAAACTGGAACATAATTGAAGATAAACCATAAAATTTACTCAATTTACCTAAGGAAGCATTGAAACATTAATGAAACATTTAGAGGTCTAGGTTAGAGACGTTTTCTGGCGTCGTTAAACCTAGTAGTTGTCGTTCGCCTCTTGGCTTTAGACAGCACTAGTACGGACTTGTGCTCCCCGTACTGTCGAGTATATAAAGGGAGACCCCACTAGGTTTCTATCCTTTATCCATAGGAAGATGATTCTGCCGCCCTATACCCGTGATACACCGGACATAGCATTCGGGGAGATTTCCTGCACGTACGTTAAGTCCTTGGTTGATTTCTCTTTCATTTTGAAACCAAGGTGTATATTGCAGTTCATGGTTATTTGGTACACCCTTTGCCTAGCATTCCTGAGTAGTCATTTCGATATTTTCTGACTCTTTAAATTTTAAAAGGTCACCAAGCGCTTGTCCTTTCACGCTTGCTTCAAATTTGAAAGTGATAGAGTCACCTTTTGCCTGTTTCTCGACTCTTAAAATATGAAACGGTAGATTTTTGTTTCAATGTTTTAAAAATTAACTACCCACGAAATATTCCTGGTTAAAGTTAGTTTCCTTAGGGTGTTGTTCTGAAGATCATTTTTGATGGCAACTTTTCCAGAGTTCACCAACCAAGGAATCCCCTCCGATGGGAATCCTGGTCATTTTCCTCCTTTTGGAAATGTTGGTGCTCCTTATATGGCGACGTTGTCCCTTCCTGGGTTAATTGTTGGGTTTCCTGTTTGGTTGTTTTCAACCTCTGTGGTCCCGAATGTCTCGTATACTGTTCAATCAGTTCCTCCACCTGAACAACATCATGTTGAGTCCAAGGTGGAACTCTCCCCTTCTTCACCTGTTTCTGCGTCCTCCTCTTCTACTTCGCCTAGTGAAAGTCCGGATTCGAGTAACCAGGTGGCTAAGAAGAAGAAGAAGAAGATAAAGAAGAAAAAGTCAGGTAAAGGAGAGGCTAGCTCTGCGGCTATTGCGCCTAAGAAGTCTCCTCTCGATAAACCTCCCAACCCTCCGTGGAAAGTCAAATTCCCTTGCATGTTGTGTCAGGGAGACCATCTTCTTCGAGATTGCCCTAGCATTCCCAAGGTGCTTGAAGTATGGTCCAATTGTCGTCCGCCATTGCCTTTGGCTTCTGGGAGTCAGGTTGGGGGCACGTCTTCAACTGGTGCTGGTAAGGCTCCTAAGAAGCAGGGTAAGATTACCAATCCCTGTAGGTTGTGTGAAGGGCACCATGCCATTCACCTTTGTCTTTATATGGATGAAGCCAAGCGAGTGTTGGACAACTCAACTGTTTCTACACCGTGCCTCCCGGCTGGTTACAAACAGCTTTCTTTGAGTCCTCCGCTAGTTGATTCTACGATTGGTCAAGAATCATCCTTGGTCAATCCCGCTCACTCGGAAATTCGAATTCAGGAATCCGTTCCCGACCAACCATTGGTCGTGGTATCAGTTGAACTGGCCCCGTCTACGGTGCACCAGGTCTTTTCCGTTGAGAGTGGACCTCACATCCCTCAGGTTCTTCTTGTTTCTTCAGATTCCTCGGACTTGGAGAAAGATTCTCTTGTCCCTATACCTCAAGAAGTTGCTCCTCCACCTCCCGTGATGGAGATCCTGGAGGATACCCCTCCCACCTTCGAGATGGAGGTCGTGGAGGATGCTCCTTCTTCTTCCGTAACACCAGGGGAAGACCATCTTGGTTCGATGGTAGCCCCTCCAAGTAGTTTGGTCGCTTCCTTCGATTGGAGTCGATTTGCAGGATACCGCCTTCCGTCTTACGTGCCTTTCGAGATCACAGTACAGGCTCTTGGTCTGGTCGTACCCAGCACCATTATAGACGAAGGTGCCTCTGTTAGTATTCTATCCTCAACTACCTGGCAAGCTTTCGGTTCGCCGCCGCTTGCGCCTGTTACGCAGAATCTGTTGACTTTTAATAGAAGGACGAGTCAACCGTTGGGGATCCTTCCAAGGTTACCGGTTACTTTGGGGGGTAAAACTGTCCATATGGACGTGATGGTTGTTCCAGGCCCCTTGGATTTCAATCTGCTTTTGGGGCGCAATTACACCTATGCCATGGGAGCGCTTGTCTCCTCCCTCTTTCGCGTGATGTGCTTTCCACATGAAGGACGGATCGTGACCATTGATCAGCTTTCGTTTCTTGCCGGTCGATGTAGGCAGCTTGCCATCATCCCTTCCTAGTTTTTATCCACCCGTTGTATCTGCCCCACCGCAGGTCAACTATGTGGCTACCTACCCCGTGCCTGTGCTCAGCGATGATGCCGTCGTGCATACTGTGCTGGGGGCATTGGGCCTTGACTTCCAGGATGTTTTCCTTCCATCGGGAGTGGAACTCTTGGAAACGATGACTTCTTGTTCATTATGATGAGTTGTCTTCGGAGCACAGTTCATTTTCTTGTGTCAAGCTCCTTAAAAAATGAAACAAGCTGGACGGAGCAAAGTTCCTTGTCTTGGGTAAAGCTCCTTAAAAAATGAAATAAGGTTTCCGGAGCATGGTTCTTTTCCTGTGTCAAGCTCCTTAAAAAATGAAACAAGCTTTCCGGAGCAGAGTTCCTTGTCTTGTGTCAAGCTCCTTAAAAAATGAAACAAGGTTGTCGGAGCAGAGTTCCTTGTCTTGTGCCAAGCTCCTTAAAAAAAGAAACAAGGGTGTCCGAGGATAGTTTTTTTAATGTGTCAACCTCGTTAAAATAATGAAACACGTTCTTGTTCAATTCGAGTCTTTGATAAGTTCTCGTAAAATCCCAGTCGAGTCTTTCATAGATCTCGTAACTTGAACCTTCACTCCCTCCATCTGTTTACTCAGGTGCATGGACCGAAGCTTGGGGGGCATGTACCTCTAATTGAGTCACCATGCTGGGGGCATGCTTAATTTTTCAAGCATAGTTTGTTTCCGTTTCAAGCTTGTGTAAAAATGAAACTGGTTTCAAGCATAGTTTATATTTGTTTCAAGCTTGTGTAAAAATGAAACTAACTTCAAGCGGAGTTTCTTGATTTCAAGCTTGTGTAAAAATGAAACCATGCCCATTTTACCTCTTGTGATTGCCATTTTATCAGCCTATTTTTACCAGATGAGCCTTGGTTTTCTCACTCCATCGTCACTATCTGCTTGGCCGATCATATGCCTTCACCTGGTTGTTTTACCGTTCTGTGAGAGCACATTGCGATGAGTGGTCTTTGTTAGCCAGCCTCTTGACCTTTATTTGTTTTGAGAAGTTCCACCATTACTGGAACCATTTGCTACCCTTTATACCACTCATTCCTCCAGGAGGAGTCATCTTTCAGCTCTTTTCTGACTCTCTAAACATGAAAAGATTGCCGAGGCCCTTGTCGTTTCAATCTCATTAAAGTGGCTGCGAAACGACATCTACCTAGTATACGTTTACCCCTTTTTCGGGCTGGGATAGATTATTTACGAAAAAGGAATACCCTAGCCTATCGCGACTAGGAGGTTTTCTCAGAAAACGTTTTCTACCTTTTCGGATCTGAGAAACTATTTACGAAAAGGGACCTTTGGAGTTTACTTTTTTGCTGTCTTTTCAAACTCTCTAAACATGAAAAGACGTCAGGTTCTTCCTTTGTCAGAATCGTTAAACCCTGATGACATTGGATTCAGTCGTGATGACGGTATCCAAGTTCTTCCTTCCTAGGGCTCGTTAAATGTACTAGGAGGGATTTGTCTAAAGAACAGATTTATATGACAAGCATATGGTATCCTCTTCAAGCTTGTGTAAAAATAAAGAAGTACTCGCCAGAAATGGTGGGGAAAATGGAACCACAATCATTGTCGTGCTGGCAGTATGTCGCTCTTGAACATGGCACTTGTCTGCATTCGTGTCGGGTTGGGGACATCTCATCTTGTTTTTCACTTGCCACCGTGGGTTTGGGTAATCCCTTTTGACCTCTCATCTGCTCTTTGCCTCGTCACCATGACCTCTGATCCGTTGATGTAAAATACTACCAAATCCACTATTGTGTCGTTATATGTTCAAGAGAATTTGACCTCTGCAAAGTATCAACCTTCCTCTGATTCTCATATGATCCTGATTCACAAAAAACATCATGTTTCTCTATCTCATGTCAATGATGTGGGAGACATTATGGCCCACCTTCGATCAAGGTCACTTCCTATCGACTTCAGCTCATTATCCAGGAAACTGATCTAGAGACTCCCTTATGGTACGTTGGAGCATGCATGCCTCAATGGCAGGTTCGTCGCATTCGACGTGAGGTTTTCATCATTGGCCTCCGATCGAGTGATTCTACGGGTGTTCGACGCCAGCTCATTGATTCACACGCCGTAGATTGTACCTATAGTACCTTGAGGGCCATTGTCATTATTGGTGGTTCCTCTTGCGTCTGTTAACAGCTTTCATCATTGGCTGGTAATCAAAAGAAGTTCTTGCATGTTCGACTTCAGCTCACATATTCGCATGCTTGAACTTGTACTTTGTTCGGGTCGAGATGGAGCGCAAGACCCTGGATTGTGTCTGTTGTAATCCAGGCTGCGATTTTGTGGAATATTATTACATGACTCACTGATTGAATGGCTGCGACCATACCTCAGTCTATTTATCGATCCTCTCTGGATGGCTGCATCCATGCCCTGGATCTCGATTATTGTATACTCTGTTATGGATCGTTGCGCCCATACCACGCATATATATCATGTATCTGAGATATCAGTTGTACTTCGCTCTGCAGGTTTTCCAATGGTAGTTTTTTCAGTCGACATGTTCTCGTAAAGCATTTCACCCCTCTCTCTCTCCCGGGCCTCATGCTTTAGGGGGCATCTGTTACATATCAATTTGTCACCGTCCCTGCAATCCCCATCCCGCACATTGGAGGGCTCATTCTGTGACTTGTGAGCAGAGACAAGACTTGAAAATACTTTCATTGCATCCCTCTGAAGATGAGCTTTCATTGCCCTGAAGACATCTCCCTGCAAAAAACCCTAAAAATAGCTCTTTTTCCATTGGCACGGTTCCACAGTTCAGTCCACGCGCCAGGGGGGCAAATCCTCCAAAGAGGGCGCGCCAATTGGCGCCCTGTCATAGAGCCGCACCTGCGCCAACCATATTAAGAGGTGTTTTTTAAAAATAAAAGGCGGAATTTTCATCCTAACAAATTCCTGGACTGATATCTATCTTGAGTTGGGAGGTTTGGCTACGGATTTCCATAGAGAGGAAGTGGTTTGCCACCTCTCATGGAAGATTCCTTGATGATAGGGCCAATCCCATAATTATAGGGATCCCAACTCCCCTTCCTCCTTCTATAAAATCTTTCTCATCTCCATGGCAAGCTAATCTCCAAGTTCCCAAGAGCTTTCACATCCTTATGCTGCAAGAGCCTTCTTGATTCCATTAAGGCCAAATCCAAGCAAGGAGACTATTGCCAAGTATCCGGAGAGAGAGGCTTGTCCCATCCTTGACAGGCTTTATCGAGACATGCTTTGCTGACGACCCGCCAAAGGAGAATTCGGCGTCGAAGCTATGGTTGTATTCTTCTTTTTGAATCATTAATGATAAGAAACTATTGGTTATGGTTCCACTCTTGTTCTTGATTATGTTCATGAGTTATGTCCTCTTCGACTGACATATAGTTGTATATACTGGATTTTATGCTTGCGTTTGTTTTGTTTCTTGCATGTGCAGGTGTCCGACCACCGAGATCGTGAGGATTTTGATCTGCCAGGGCAAAGGAAAGGGAGCCCCACCTCTTCTACAAATGACAGCGTTGGATTCCAGGTAAGCCTTCATCGCAAGTCAGTTTATTTACGATTAGGAACCTGCACTGTAGCGTGTTTGATTGTTGCTAGACCCGATCTGGGCTAGTAGGGATCGCCTCTGTCCGCAGAGGGGATTTACCTCTTCAACACCGCCAACATTAGAGTTTATGAAATCATGATTAACATTGATTTTTTTCTCATCATGAGGTTCTTCTACTATCTTTTCACCATTAGGAAACATTTCTTGTATCAACTTTGTCAAACCTTCGATGTCTGTTTTTAGATCATTCTTCATGTTTTCCATGTTGTATTTCATGTCATCCATCTTAGCTTCCATGCCAGCTTCCATTCCATCCATCTTAGCTTCCACGCCATCCATCTTAGCTTGCACGCCATCCATCTTAGCTTCCACGCCTTTCTTCAAAACTTCCATTTCATTTTTTGTTGCTCTTTGCGAGAGTGAAATTTGTTGCACTTGCTCTTGTAATTTTGATAGATGATGTTGCAATTCTTCATCTTCATGAGTCATAGTAGAGCCTTCTGAAGGCTTAATGGGTGTTGAATTATTTTTACGGGGCATCTTTTAGAACCCAATACTGATATCTATTCTACAATATGCCCTTGGAATCAATTCAAATTGATTCTTCAAACAAGGCTTATGCAATTCGGAAAAAAAATACACACCTTTTTCTTGCTTTTGAGGAGCTCGATATTGAAATTGGATTATCTTTGTGATTGCAACACTTCAATATTTTATTTTTAGTACCAACCTATCCCTCTGAATTATATTTCGAATGCCACAGGTCTGACCTAATTTGGATTCTCCAAGACAAATTTGTGTCCAATCTCCCACAATGACCTAATTATGGACTGGTTCAGTAGAGCGAACTTGTACGACTACCACGTGTCACTGTTTCATCATTTGTCTCTGAAATTGATAGCCAAGAAACCAAAGTCCATGGAATTGCGACCAAATTTTATGGCACTCCAATCTGATGCCCAGAGAGAGAGTTATTGAACTTTTCCCACGATCACCACTTTGAGATGAAATTCAGGAGGTTGAAAACGCACTACCTTACAAAGATCATATCTCCAAAAATATTGCGAACCAAGCTCTGAAATTTTTTGGCAAATTTCATCAGGATTTCAACTTCGTACCATAAGAATTTCAGATTCTGATCCTTCGTAGAAGCAAATTTATAGGGAAAATGCCACGATGACCTGTTTAGGAGCCTGAAAAAATACCTAACTTCCACAGATCATATCTCCGAAAATATTGTGAACCAAGCTCTGAAATTTTTAGACACTCTTCCTCAGGATTTTGTCTTCGCACCCTAAAAATTTCAGCTTCTGAAACTTCGTAGAAAAAAATTTATAGTGAAAATTCCACGATGACCTGTTTGGAGCAGCAAAACCCTAGAATCCAAAGCACTGATACCAAATGTTGTGTAACCAGCTCCAAAAATAGAAGAAAAGAGATATCAACACCTTAGAAATGAGCCACTTCGAGGGGGAAACCTCCAATACATTACATAAATGAAAAATTCTTTGATGATAAGATTTACAAAACCTCCCTTCTATATATAGGAGTCCATGGGGCCATAATGTAATCCTAGTGGGCCACAATGTAATCCTAGCCGACCTAACAATAATAATTTAAGGACACAATAATAACAAAATGGGGGTTACAAGGGTACAATAATAACAATAAGGGGGTTACACTAACAACAATAAGGGACTATACTAGTAATATAGGGACCTAACATATAGTTTGCGGAGAAGGAGTCTTTTCGACCGGTTTTCGAGCTAATACACCGGTGCCGACCTATTTTTAAGCCAAATTCAACTAGAATTGAAGCCTTTCACTCCAAAAATCTTTGCAGAACTAGTCAGAAGCTCTATAAAGACTATGAGAGCCCCTGTTGCTTCCAGACCTTCTCTGCAAACTCAAAGCTTCGTTTTTCCAGATATTCTTGAAATACCAAAACCTGTTCTTAAGCAAGAAAGTAATCCTTTAATCAATTGAAGATTTGCAGACCATAGAAAAGCCATTTTTGCTTCCCAAAACCTTCTCCAGACCATAATCACTTTTTCAGAGGTATTCCTGAGGTCATAAGTTTATTTCTTGATCACAGAGAGTAAGTAAATTGAATAAAATAAACAAATTATGGCTTCCCAAGGTATAGTGACAGTCAATCCCTTGCAACCTCCCATTGTTGATGTAGAACATACCCCCCTTGCAGACAGATACTTCAAAATAGTGACCCTGTCACTGATTTCAACCTCCTTGAGCTTCACTGTTGGAGCCATGATAAGTCAATTGACCAAGCTGATGATGTTTACCTTTGGGAGTCTAATTCTCCCAAGTATATTGTCCCATAGACCTTTCAGTGTCCAAAGGTTATCAAACTTAGTAAAAATAGTTATTTTCCTGATCAAAGAGCCTTAGTGACCCTAGGTAAAGAGATTTTATTCACCATCATAGCTGAATAAATAAACCAGATGCTGCAAATTCAACCTACGACCTGATGAAACCCCACTGTCTATTGAGGCCCTCACAGAATTGTATCTCAATCTTGACTTTCCAAAGAGGCTTTAGATATTCCAAACATTCATTCCCTCATTTGTAGAAACTCCCAAGACTAACCCTCCTTATCCAGCTTCTATATTTTCTGAGAGAACTAGGCATATTATTACCATGCTGTCATGTATTCTGGGTTATTTCACTCATGAGCATGTTGATGCTTCACTCCTAGGTTTTCTCTCTATTGTTTCCCCTGGTCAGCCTCCTGATTTTATATTCAATTTTTCCCAGTACCTCTTTGATAAAATCCATGAAAATTTGGTTAAATTACCAGTGGAGGGAGTGTTCAAGTATTCATCTATTTTGTTCCATATGTTCCTATACTTTCAATATGAAAGATTCGCAATCAACCTTCAAAAACTGGATGTTGAAGGTAATACTCAGTAAGTAATATTTTAGACTTCATTAATCAGGAAATATTCCACAAATTTCACATACAAATACTTCATTGACTCATTCATCTATCCAATTGTCAACATGCTGAACAACAACATTCAACCAAGAGTCAGTGATGAAATAAAAAAGGTCTTCCAATTATCAGAACATAGTAGGACAAGAGATTGGTATCTTTACCAAAACCACATTGATATTAGGGTATATGGATGTCAAATCACTCCATATAAACTACCAAAATGCCTCCCAATGAGGTTATTTGCACTTGAATATATCAGGCAGATCCTTAACTCTGATGAAGTGAATTTCTTGTCAGCCAAGAAGAAAACACAATTTAAAATAAAAAACTAGATTGGTCCCTTCATCTGTAATAACAAGACTTCTTGTCAACAGGCATAATAGTGTATTCAGGAATTCAGGCTCAGTGAAAGCTTCAAATGGAATAATGATCCTTTAGGAGTTATCAACAAGCTAAGAATCAAATTTAAGTTAACTCCTTTTTTCCATGAATCCAAGCCAGACATTGAGAAGTACTCTAATCAGTCTGAATGGTTGGAGAATACTTTGAAAGAGGCAGAGAAGCAAGGTGACACTAGTTCCATCTTGCAAACTCCAACCCCACAAGATAGAAACTCCAAAAGAGTCAGAGAAGAAGGATAATACTCAGCTCAAACCACCACTGAAACAAAATTCAAACTGATGTACAGGAAGAAGCTCAGATTAAATCCTGTAAATGAAAAATTTGAGACAATTGAAATACTTGATACATATATAGTGGTTAAAGAAAATGCACCTCCAAAAGTTTCAGAGGAAACTCACCAGCCTTCAACATCTAACACTCAAATCATTCAAAAGAAGCATAGTGTTGAAGTGTCTTCATCAAGTAATCCAGCATATAAAGAGCATGATATAATGGAGAAGTACAAGGAAATCAAATTCAAGAATGAGGCATTAAAAGTAGATACTTATGCCCAATACTGGAAGCAGACACCTAGTGACCAGAGAAGGTTACTTTCTACATTTGATTACAATACCAGGAAGATGCAGATGACTTTCTTACAGCCCACAGTGAAACATCCTAAGTCATCAGTAGATTATAAGAAGACATCATATGAAGTTCAAGCCAAAGATCTTCATCCTATAAACCAAATAAAATTCCATAAGCAAGATTGTGAAATTTTATATTCTACCATGACCAATAAAGCCATGAGTGTTCAAAAGCTGCAAAATACCCTAGAAAACATCAGAGGTAAGATAAAGCTAGAAAATTCTTCCTCACAGCCAAAGACAATAGAATCAAATCTCTAGAAGAACTGGTCATAGAGGTAGGGTATGATCCTAAGAACATCAAATTTGTAGAAGACCTCATAACAAAAAAAATGCAGACATTGCTGCATTAAAGAAACAACTCAAATTTCCTCCTACTGAACGTCCACAGGCCAAAGAAGTATTACAGGATGAAATCCAAAAAGATGAGATGATGAACCTCATTCTTCATTTAACTGCCCAATTGAAAGAAATGGAAAATGAGATGGATAATTTAGTGTAGGAGAAAAATGCCAGCATGGAAGAAATCCCTGTCACTAATTTTCCTGCAGTCACTAAAGTAGTTCCTTCTACATTAGAAACTTCAGTGGCCACAACAGTTCCAGTAGCTACAACAATTTCTACATCAGCAACTACTTTAGCAACAAATTCAACAACAACAACAACACAACCTAGTGATGAATCAGGTAAACTAGTTAAAGTAATGCAAGATATGTCCATACAGACTAATGAAATAAATAGACTTAAATAAAAAATCAAAAGTCTAGAGGATGAGAAAAGGGTAGTTCAAATCATGCGCAAGAATGAAGTACAGAATTCAAACATATTGAATGAGAAAGTACAGAAGTTAGAAAAAGAATTAACATTGAATGAACCACCTGCCCAAGCCAAGCAGTAGATGTGGGCCAATATCATTGAATCTGTCAATGATATTTGGCCATCCATTCAATTTATTTATGAGTAGAAGGATCTAATCAAAGTAGCAAGTGAAGCCATTCATAAAATCAAGGAAGAACTTGGTAAAAAGCCAGAAGAGGCCAATGAAATCATTAAGTTTCTTAATTCCAAGAATAAATAGGAATTGGAATAAATTGGCATTAGTGATAGAACTGAAACAATTCTTGAGGTAAGAAAGGTCATTTATAAAAGGAACTTGATGGTACAACTGGAAGACAAATGTCAGAAAATGGAGCTTTCCATAAAAAGATTCATGGTTAAGTTTGATATTTAGAGACAAAAATGCCTACCAAATCTATTGCTTACTAATGACAGGTTGATGAAACATGAGGATTATGATAAGAAAATCAGAGAAGTGGCAAAGGAACATGCCAAAAATTCCTCCATGCAATGAATTCCAACAGGAAAAGTACTCTGTAAGAGTTTTGAGAACCTCTTTTACCTACAATATGAGGTAAAACATTTATTCATTAGCAAGGCTACTTTTGAAAAGTACACAGAAGCTGATGAGATTTTCAGAAGAACGGTAAAAATCAAATTAACAGATGCAGAGGCTTGGGAGAAGTTAAATGATTTACTTTGAAAGTAAAAGGATAAAGATAAAATAGAGCAGTCAAAAGTTAATGTAAAGCATTAACACGTTAAAGATTATTAGAGCAGGTAGTTAACAATAAAAGACAAAGTTTAAAGTGAAAACAAAGATGTGAAAGACAGAGTTAAATGCAGCTAGCGTAAAGGACACCCAACAACATGAATAAGATAGCCAGCATTGAGCAACAGTAAGAGAGAAAGCAACAAAATATCAACAAACAACAACAAATCGAAATAAAGCAGAGACAATTAGCACTTAGTCTCCTAGGTGTCTCTATTTTCTTGCATGAAGATATTTATTTTTCCTTCAATAATTCCTAAGACGGTTTAGGATATTTTGTATTAGTTTTTTGTATAAATACTTCGTAATTTGAAGTATTGGGGGTGTATTGTGGATTACTAAACATTTCTATAGTTGTATGATCTGAAACCTGAGGGTGATTGTACCATTTTCAAGTCAGTAGACTAGATTGAGCAATAAAGGCATTATATTACAAGATTCATGTGTTGAGCCACTTCAGTGAAGTACTTTAAATTGTTCTTTGTTATTCTCTTAAGTTTTTCACATACTTGCATGTTTTCTGAATCTAAATGTATAACAGAAATTTTATTTCAGAACTTGTTTAAAAACACTTTGTCTTGAGCTGCTATTTCATTTTAATGTTTTCTACTGATATCCAGATTAGGGAATTCTTCATTGATCCCTAGTTTCGATTGACCTTTTTCATTTCCATCATTATTTGTATCTGAGAACCCTTAATTTCTCTCCCATCTTGATTGAAACCATTTCACCTTCTAGCCTAAAGACCTGAATCAACTCAACTACCTTGCCCTGTGAACACTTCCTTTAGAACTTGATTCTTCTTTGTTGCTTAATACATTGACTTCATTAGCCCAATGGAAAATAGACCTACATCTATCCATCTGAATCAGTGATTCCACCACCAAACCAAACCAAAACCGAAACCCAATCAATCTCACATAACTAGCCTAAAATCAACTAAAAACAACAAAGTTAAATCATAAAGAGAGAGCCCTCTCTCAGCATTAGGAAGGCTAGATCCTAAGCTTAAAATTAGGTTTGTGGTTACCTCTAATATTCTTTAAAACAAAAATATTAACAACCCAAGGAATTATTGGAGTGATAATAAGAATAACTAGAGATAGAAAAAATCACAAATTAACATTGTCTGAGAATGAGTACATACAAAAGGTGTTGAAAATATTTAATATGCAGAATGCAAAACCATTTAGTACACCTTTTTCTAGCCATTTCAAACTTAGTAAGGAGATGTGTCCCAAGACCCAAGAATAAATGGATTATATTTCTAAACTTCCATATGCATCAGCAGTTGGAAGTTTAATGTATGCAATGGTCCGCACAAGGCCTCATATTGCACATGCAATGGGAGTTGTATTCAGGTACATGAAAAATCCAGGAAAATAACATTGGATGGTAGTGAAATGGATTCTCAAATATTTGAGAGGTACCACAAATCAAGAATTATGATTTGGTGGTTCAAACATTGCTTTACAGGGATATGTTGATGAAGATATGGCAGGTGATAGAGATAACAGGAGGAGCACTACAGGGTATGTATTTACTGTAGGTGGAAAAATGTCAGTTGGGTTTCAAAAATTCAAAGTGTTGTTGCACTTTCAAGAATAGAAGAAGAGTATGTTGTTGTTACAGAGGCTAGTAAAGAAATGATTTGGTTACAAAGGTTTATGGATGAATTGGGTAAGACGTATGAGATGGGCATGTTATACAGTGACAACCAAAGTGACATTCACTTTGAAAATAAATCATCATTTCATTCTAGAACTAAACACATACAACTCAAGTACCATTTCATACGGTCATCATTGGAGTATGGACAGTTGAAGCTGGAAAAGATACACACTAGCTAGAATCCTGCAGATATGCTAACAAAATTTGTAACCAGGGAGAAACTGAGATTATGCTCAGTTTCAATTGGTCTTCAAGTATGATGATGAATATGAGAAATAGCTAGGTCCAAATTGGAGTAATTTTCCAGTAAATGAAGCAGCATAGGAGTTTCTACAATTAGTCTCCAAGTGGGAGATTTTTGGGTTTGGAGCCTGATTATCTTCTTTATTTAGATGTATCACAATGTTAGACAATGTCGCCCGTCGTTTGAACATTTTTTGGGGGGTCTAGGGGGGGCGGCTACGACTATATGGAGTCCCCCCCCCAACCAACTAGGGGTTTCGGGGGCAGCACCCCTGAAGCTAAAAACATATGTCAAATTGACTTGTAAAATATTGTAATTTATAGTCAATCTGGGTTGTTCATTAGGTGAATGATCTGACGGTAGAGGTTATGTTTAATTTAGGGTTTTTTACCATAGAAGGAAACCCCTCTGTTTTATGAGGGTATTGCATTGCGGCTGTGTATCGTGTGTGTACTATCTGAGCAAGAAATAGCAAGGGGGAATGTTAGATAGTGAAGAGGATATTACAACGAATCTACTGTAGGTTGTGTCTCTTCATTTTTCTACGTAATATAAAGGAAGGATTGGTTGTTCGGGGTGGACGTAGCCCAAATTGGGTGAACCACGTATATCTATGTCTCTATTTTTTATTCTTTTGTGTGTGTGTTTCCGCATATTTTATGTGTTCCGTTTCTCTATAATATATAATTTTTTAACAACTGGTATCAAAGTTGAAAGTCTATTTGGCTTATAAAATCACAGGAAAGAAGGGTTCCTAGTTCGAGTGGGACAATGGAGGAAGATGGTAAGTTTAGGGCCGAGAAATTTAATGGCCAAAACTACCAGTTGTGGAAGATGTAGATGGAAGATTATATGTATTAGAAATATTTGTACCTACCATTGAGCGGAAAAACAAAGAAGTTGGTGAGTATGATAGATGCAGAATGGGAGATTTTTGATAAAAAGGCACTTGGAACAGTACAGTTGTGCCTCACGGCATTGGTAGCCTTCAATATTTCGAAGGAAACAACAACAAATGGTTTAATTAAGGAATTAGAAAAATTATATGAAAAACCCTTGGCCTCAAATAAGGTATTTCTTATGAAACATTTTTTTAATACGAAGATGTCAGAAGGTGGATTTGTTGCTGACAATTTAAATGATTTTAATACAGTTACCAGTTAGTTAAGTTCTGTAGGGGTAAAATTTGATGATGAATTTAGGGATCCGTTATTTATGTACTCATTGCCAGAAATTTGGAATGGTTTAGTTATGGCCATTAGTAACTCCGTCTCTCGATCTAGTACTTTAAATTTTGATGATGTTGTCAGTGTTATCCTTAGCAAGGAAATGTGATGGAAAAGATCTGATGAGATATAGGGTAATGCTTTGATTCCTAGGTCGTAGATTCAGGGGCCTCATTCCATGCCACAATTGATGAGAAATATCTTCGTGACTATGTTCAAGGAGATTTTGGACAAGTCTATCTGGGTGACGATAAACCCTGTAAAATTGTTAGAATGGGTAAAGTTCTTGTAAAACAAAAGAATGGAAACCAATGGTTATTAAAGGAGGTAAGGCATGTTCCAGATCTAAAGAAAAATATGATTTCAATAGGGCAGTTAGGCGGTGAAGATTGTGTGACAACTTTCACAGATAAAACTCGAAAGGTCACTAAAGAAGCCCTTATAATAGAACAAGTCAAAAAGGTTGGTACATTCTATTTATGCAATGGTATTTCTAACTTTGTTAATGATTTAACTTACAAAGGAGCAGATGCAACATTATGGCATCATAGGCTCATACACATGAGTGAGAAGGGAATGAAGATTCTTCACTCAAGAAATTTGTTTCCGGGTTTGAAGAATATTGATTTGCATTTCTGTGAGAATTGTATTTATGGAAAATAGAAGAGAATCAGATTTCTTAGAGTTGGGAAAGAAAAGAAGAGAGAAAAATTAAATCCTATGCGTACGTATGTATGGGGACCTACTCAGGTATCATCTCTCGGTGGCTCTCGTTATTATGTTACTTTTATTAATGATGGGACTGGAAAAACTTGGATTTATGGTATTCAGAATAAATCTGGTATATTTGATACTTTCGAGAAATGGAAAGCTTTGGTTGAGATTGAGAACAGAAATAAGTTGAAGCGTCTGAGATCAGACAATGGACGTGAATATTGCAGCAAAGATTTTGATAGGTACTGTTTAGAGCTTGGAATTCGCATAGAGAATACAGTTCCAAGAACACCACAAGAAAATGGTGTGTCAAAAAGGATGTAAAGAACAATCATGGAGCGTGCAAGGTGCATGAGATTTCATGTAGGATTTCCTTTACAATTTTGGGCATATGCTGTAGAAACTACTATTTATCTAATAAACAGAGGGCCTTCAAGTTCCTTGGATGGTGGTATTCCAGAGTAGGCATGGATATATAAAAAGGTAAACGGCTCTTTTTTAAAGCCTTTTGGTTGTGAGGCCTTTGTCCATATTAATAAATAAAATGAACAAATCTTGAGGCAAAATAAAAGAAATGTACCTTTATTTGATATGGTGTTATTGATTTTGGTTATCGCTTATATGATTATGAAAATCACAAAATCATTAGGAGCAGAGATGTAATATTAAATGAAAATTTCTTGTATAAGAATCAATTGGAGGAAAAGAAACAGGAAAAATAAAACGAATAATACACAATTCTTGATGTTATCACATAAAAATTAAAGGTGCCTGAAAATAATAATCAATAGCCACAACAACAACAACCACCACAATAGCAACAGGTACCTCAAACACCTGAAAGTGGTGTTAGAATATCTACTAGGTTAAGTAGACCACCCCCTGAATGATACTCTCCTTCATTATGTTATTTATTGTTGAATTATTCTAGTGAACCCAAATTTTATGAAGAAGCAATGCAGGTCAAAGCCAGGAAGAAGTGGGAGCTAGCCATGAAAGAAGAGATGGGCTCCTTAATACATAACCATACTTGGTACTTAGTCAAGTTAACTCTGTTAGCTCCCTGTAATCAGTAATATTGGCAAAGTACGACAGCAGTGAGAAACACCATTTCAACCACTTTGGGATTCTAGGATCTAACCCTCCTGAATATAGAGAGGGATCTCTCCAGTAAGTGCAAAGATGGATTTATCTTTGAGGTTTTGAGTAATGATATTAGGCTAGTTATGAAGGCCGAGGGTTTTGTTTTGTTTTTGGATGGTTGAGCATGATTATGTCTTGAGTGGAAAGTTCTAAATGGAAAGAGTTTCAAAAGTGAGAAGTTGTAAGCAAATAGAACAAGCTTTGGCCAAAAAGATGGATAATTGCAGGTTTTAGTCCATTGGGCTATAGAGTCATAATAGGGTTTAATTGAAACAATCAGGTTCAAGAGTGGTCTATGAGGCAAGTCATATATGTCTAAAGATCTCTTTAAAGTTGATTTATGGAATGAAATGATACAAAAGGAGGGGAATTAAACAAATGAAGAACAAAGAGCAGCCCAGGATCTGGTAAGTACTTTGAAACTAGCTAGCCTTTGACAATCACTTAAGAATAACATAAAAGAAATCTAGGATCTGGTAAGTACTTCGAAACTAGCCAGCCTTTGATATACTTTCAATAGAAAAACATTTAAAACACAAATGGAAACACAAATGATCACAAAGAATGGCCTAAGATCTGGTAAGTACTTCGAAACTAGCCAGCTTTCAACACATTCCGAGGGAAAATTTTAGTCAGTATTTTGGGATAAAGCTAGGACCAGGGCTCACCATATCTTCCTTAGTTCGTCACTACTTAACATAAACTAAAAATAAATTTCAAGAAAAATATTTAGCTAAACAGTAGGACGAGGGAACACCAGCATTCCTAACTGCTTGAACTGAATTAAATCATTCCTAAATAACACAATTCAGAAGAAAACATTTAGATAAAGCTTATTAGTCAGAGAAGGGTACTGATATACAGTAAATCCTAACTCTATGCTTGCTGTTCTTTATCAAAGAAGATGAACAAAGTGAAAACAGAAGTAAAATGACGATTTAAAATAAGAAATAACATCATCGTAGACATAGACCGGGATCCCATAAATCAGCTTGTATTGATGCTTCAAATGAGTTACAGATTTAAGTCCAGTTTTTCAGGTCAACAATCATCTTCACTTCTCAGCCTAACTATTCTATCACAAGCAGAGCTTCAAGAGCTAGTGAACACTATTTACGTGTAGAAGTTTCGAGCACAAGTATATTCCAAAGTTCTGCAACCAACCTTTTCTCATCTTCTACAGAAGTATTTATAGAAGGAATGAGGAGGTGGGACCTGATAAAAGATCTCCAAGGTCAATTAATACAGAGTTAATACTTCTCGGCCTTTGAGGGGCTCAATGGAGAAGAGTACAGATATTATCACTGTATTAATTGATTTACATTAAAGATTAGGCTTAGTGGGAGCTTTTGTTGACTTTTAAGGCTCTGTTTTAGGATGTAATAACTCTGCTGATATTTTACATTAAGTTCATTTGGCAGAATTAATTCTTTGGATGCGTTGAGGAAAATATATGATTTTCTAATCAATAACTTCATCCTCTATTGAATGCTTGTGGCTATAGGTGGCACTGTGGTAGCTGAGAGGAATCAATTGGCCTCTGTTGTGGTGGTGGAGGTCGTTCTGTCTAATAAACACTTATGATTTTCTTTTAACTGTGTTTTAATTTGGAGGATTAGGCTTTTGATAATCAATCTTAGCCATAATCCCCCCAAAATTGTCTTCAATCCTCTGTTTTGTTGTATTTTGTCTTTGACACTGATACTCTTTTGTTTTTATTTCATTCTCTATGTCTTGTTGATGTGCAGGGCCACACAGGGCTTATATGGCATCAATTCCCATGAAGCATTGATGAAACGTGTTTCCGGACCCTTTATAGTTCTCTCCCTTTGATAAACGAAAGTCCAGAGGATCGTCACCCTCGGCTTTCATTTCCATTTGTTATAATGGGAAAAACATTTGAAACCTGCAAAACACACAAAATATTAAGAAATCTTGCGTTTTTTGGAAAACTGCTTCAGAGGGTGTGGGGAGAGAGCGTGGCCATTGGATGGCATCATCCAACGGTGGAGATCGAATGGAGATTGTTTCGGAAAGAATAATGGGGTCAATTAATTCATAGTCGTTGATTGCACAAAGATCAATGGTCGGGATTGGTTGTATTTATACAAAGTGAATGAGTCACTTTGTTTGAAAAATAGAAGAAATACGAAGAAATGTGGTTAAAACCTTTATTTTGAAGGAAAATATGGTTAAAAGTGAAGTTGGGTTTTGGGATGAATACGAGCCGTCGGATGAGATCGGCCCTACAAGATCAACAATTGAGGAGGCACGCGAAAAACTTAAAAGGAAAGAGGGAAAATGGTTTTGGGGACGAAAACTCGTGGTTTTCGTGCGGAAAAAGGGCAGGTAGGTAGTTTTTCCTTTTGGAACGCGATATGCGTCCCCGCCCGACACGTGGCCTCAAAAAACCACCCATTTTGCTTGGCCTTTGGGAAAATAAACTTCGCGCTAAAAGCTACGCGATGTAAACTGTGGGCCGTTAGATCTGGGACTTCAGATCTGATGGAGGAGAATGAATTTGAAATGGATTAGATGTGTGGGAAGATAGCAGGGAGGGCGGATTCATTATGGGTCGTCCGATCAGGGGATCGACAGTGGAGATTTAAATCTGGGGTTTAAAACAAAAATATACAAGCGGAGAAAAGTTGAAGCAGGACCGTTGATCTGCAGAGATCAACGGCTAGGTTTGGATGAAAAACATTATGATCAGGGCTACATATTTTTAGACCAAATTCGGGAAATGCGATCTGGACCATCTGATCTGGACACGTGGACGGTCTAGATGCAATCGGAAGAAAAGGCATTGGCGGGCCAAATAACTTGGAGTGCAATGGAGTGATTGAGCGTTGGCCGTTGATCTAAGGATCAGATCAATGGTGGGGAATGAATCGAAGGGTTCTGAAGTGGAGGCAAGGCTAACAATCGAAGCAAATGTGGGCCGTTGGATTTGGGAAGGCGGGGAAGAGATCAATGGTCCAAGATATATCGGGGAATGGCCAATCGGAGGGGACACAAAAATGAGCTTGATAAAACTTGAGATGCGATCATGCGCTGATCGTTGATCGGCCTTAGATCAATGGTCAATATTGTTTTAAAACTTGCACCAGTGGAAACCCTTTATAATATATGAAAACCCAAAAATTTAATAAAAACAAAGGTTTTTATGCATCGGGGCGAAATATATATATATATATATATATATATATATATATATATATATATATATATATATGAAATGCATGGCGTCCGACTGCGGGGCCTTTGGTCTATATGAAGGATAATAGGCTCGGGGCTTATATATAAAAAGGGTCAATCGCAATCGGAAGGTCGGGCCTTCGGGCTTTTCAATCTACCCATTTGAAATTTGCGATGCGATTAGCTCTTTGGGACCTTTAACTCTTAGTCCCGGGCACAAGTTATATGGAGTAAAAATCATAACTCCAACGGGTTTAGACCAAAACTTTAGGTAAGTGGGTTTATAACTTTACAAAAGAAAATATCAATCGAAAAGGTTTATTCACAAGTTTTAGCACTTGATTGCAGGCCAAAAGGTTATATGAAGCGACTATAGGATCGGGAGTTATGTAATAAAGGGCTAATCGTATCGGAACTTTCAATTTAACCAAAAGACTTGTGCGCTCGGATTTTTGCGATGCGATTAGCGCTTAAATGGCTTAGCGCCTGGTTCTAGCACCAAGGCATATAATGGGGAAGTGGTTAGGACTTAGCCCAAAGGGGCTTAAACCCTTAGTGAAAAAACTTATTTTTTATGAAATTTTCAGAGTTTTCTGATGGATTTTGGGGGTTTCAGCAGAGTTCAAAAAGGAGTTTTAAATTCTGTAAAGGGGATTTTATGAAAGGGAAATGGGGAAAAATTAAAAATAGATGAATTTCATGGGAATAAAAAGGGGTAAAAATGGAGATTAGTTTTGAAGTGGAAGGAGGGGAACATGGTGTTTGCAACAGTATTTTCTCTTATGGAATCAGCAAAATTTCTGATTTCTAGATGGAAACAGCAGTGAAGATTGAAACAAGGGCATGATTTCTTCAAGATTCTTCAAGAGATAACACTTTTTAGCAATCAAATTTGTTGCTTGAAGGCTCCAAAAATGCTTTAGCCAACATTTGATATGACAAATTTTATTGGTGGCTAACAGTGGCTCCACTTGGGGATGGTGCCTTCTTGAAGGCATCAAGAACTTCAGACCTGCATTCTCTAGGAGGCTGATCAGTGCCTTATCCATTGGGCTGCCTTCCTTTGCTTGAATGATCTTCTTTTGCTCTGAAAACATGTTAGCCGCCATGGAAAACAATGGATCTTCATCAACACAAGCTTTCTACCTACCCAATCCTACTTATCTAACATTTTTTCTTCTTTAACGTGCACTTGGATTGTAAAACTCTTTTCACAACATTTTATTCTTTTGAAAGCATAAAATCTAATCTATTTCTACTCCTTATTTCTCCATGAACTCAGGTTAAACAATTGAGTCCATATGTTTCTCTACCTAATCTACCAAACTGTTAGGATTAAACAGTCTAATAGATTTTTTATTCTCTAAATTCTACAACAGAAATTTAAAAGCATACAAGTTATGATTGAATAGTCTAACTTGATGCTGATCTATGGCATAAAAAAGAAGCTGCACATAGATCTTGTTTTGCAAAAAATTAAAACAAAATTGAAGGCTTAAGATCTGAAAGTTTAAGCACTTCCTTCATATTTTTATAGCTCTGTTTTGACTTTTATTTGAGTTGTTCTTTCTTTGATCAACTAGTTCAGACTTTGACCGTGTTTGAACCTTTAATTTATAGCCTAATCTAGCTATTGATAAGCCAAGATTAAACATTTTGGCAAATCGAATTCACTATCCTATCAGCAATAAATTTAAAACTAATTAGTCAAGATTAGGTTGTTTGACTAACTAGAAGTGTGTTCTTTAGGAGTGGCATTTAAGCTTGCACACTTTAAGATTTGTTTCTCTTTTTGTTGGTATGGGGTTGTACCTTTATTGTTTTTTGTAATCTGCCCTCTTTTCTTTCTTTCATTGTTTTTGTATTTTTTATTTTTCTAACTTTGAATGTGATGATGGATGAAATATTTATAATGGAAAAAAGTTAAAAAGGCTTTCAAAACATGACATGGATGAAGAGAAGTAATGTTTGAGCATCCTGCCGCTGACAGGACCCTCAAACAATTCTTCCCCATTCAACTCTTGTAAGAAAAAGGCATTATTAACAGTAGCTGAATGAATGGAGTAAGGGCCAAGCCACAAGTTGTCAAATTTTCCATGCTTGCCCTTGTCTTCCCTCCTTGAGTCCCACTTTAAAAATTTATCCCCAAAATTAAAATTGCTGGCCTTTGTTCTTCTGTCAAAAATATTTTTGATGTTGTCCTGCTTCTGCAATGCTTTGTTATTAACCTCCTCTCTGGTTTGTTGTAGGTGAATAGTCTGATTAATCCTTCTGATCATGTAATTATCTTCAGACTGAACCTCTTGAATTAAATTCATAACTGACACACCAAGGCTAGTAGGAAATATTGCATCAGTGACATAGACAAGCTGGTAGGGTGACATGCCATAGATTTCTTCAAAGTCAATCTGTCAGCCCAAAGTGCATGCACAAGCTTTGTGTGCCACGAATTTTTGTTGTCCTCCAAAAACTTCTTGATTATGTTCACTAAACTCTTGTTTGAGGATTCTGCAAGTCCATTACCTTGAGGGTAATAGGCCGTGGAATGTCCCAATGTTATTTGATACTTGTGACAGAACTCAACCATCTTCTTTGATCCAAATGTTGTTGCATTATCAGTGATGATCTTGATAGGACAGCCAAATCTAGAGAGAATATTATTCTTCATGAACTTTATAATAACAAAATCATTGGCCTGCCTACAAGGGATGGCCTCTATCCATTTAGGGAATTAGTATGTGGCAGTGAGAATCCATCTATTCTGGGCAAATGATGATGGATGGATTTCACCTATGAATTCAAGTCCCCACTGTTGAAAAGGGGCTTCAACAGTGATTGGATGCAGAGGTAGGGGTAGCAGCTTCCTTTTGCCCTAAAAAAGTTGACATTTATGACAGGCAATTATCATCTTATGAACATCAAGAAAAAGAGTAGGCCAATAGTAACCAGCCCTCAAGATTTTGTTGGCTATTGTCTTCTAGTATAAGTGGCCTCCACACTCTCCTTCATGGAACTCGTTCTTAACCTTCTCTGCATCATACTCAGGCAAACATTTAAGCAATACACCACTTGCATTTTTCCAATAAAGACATTTATCTATAATGCAATATTTTACAGCTTTCAATTTCAAAAACCTTGCCTTTGTTTTTGTCAAACCAGGAGGTGTATTCAAATTAAGCAAAACATAAATAATATCAGCATACCAAGAGAAATTCATAAAATGATCTTTAACAATGGGAGTTGATATTTCCTCTTGATCATCTAAAGCACTAATCATATTTATATCAAGCACTTCAAAATTTGATTCAGCCATCAACCTAGCTAGACCTTGGCCTTTGATGAGTTTAGTGGGTTTTATCTCTAAATCATATTCAAGAATAACAACAATCCACTTACCTCTCTTACCATCTGGGTCCTGTGTTAGAATATCTTTGACAACTGAATTTGGTACAAAGGCAATGATGTGTGAGTGCAAGATGTATACTCTGAAGTCTTTCAAAGCTTTGACCAAAGCAAAACCTTGCTTCTCCATAATGTTATACTTCAAAGGGGCATCCCTCAAAGCCTTGCTAAAGAATGCAATAGGCTGCTCTTGTCCTTGTGGATTTTTCTGTAGAAGGACAGCAGCGATTGTATGTTCTGATGCAAATGAAAAAATATAAAAATCTTTTGAAAATTAGGACTTATTAGAACTGGTGTTTTGGTTAACGATTGTTTCACCAGCTCAAAGGAATTCTTTGCTTCCAAGGTCCATTTTACCCCTTGCTCCTTCTTCAACATGTTTTTGATATTTCTAAGGAGCTCAGCCATGTTGGAGATGAACCTTCCCAAAAAGTTAATCTTTCCAATGAAATATTGCAACTCCTTGATGTTTCGAGGATGAGAGATTTGCAGTATGGCCTCAATCCTCTTTGGATCTATCTTAATATCCTCTTTTGAACTAATGTGCCCAAGAATTTTACCTTCTTGGAGACCAAAAAGTGTTTTCTTAGGGTTCAGAGATATACCAAGCTTTCTACATCTCTCGAAGACTGTTCTTAAATGTTCTAAGTGCTCTTCATCTGTCTTTGAAAAAACAGTGGCATCATCAAGGTATATAATGGTGAAGTAGCCAAATTATTTGGAGAATGCTATGTCCATGGCTCTATGAAATGTTGCACCAGCATTCATTAGACCAAAGGGCATTTTCACATACATGAAAGTGCCCCAAGGTGTAGTAAACGTTGTCTTTAATTGATCATCAGGGTGAACTAAGATCTGATTGTACCCTGAGTAGCCATCAAGCAAATAATTCTTCTAGACCCTACCACCCTTTGTAAAATATGATCCATCTTGGGCAAAGGGTAGTTGTATTTCAATGAAGGTTTGTTTAAGTCTCTAAAGTCTATACAAAGCCTGATCTCTCCAGTTTTCTTCCTAACTGACACCAGATTAGACACCCACTCAGAATATCTAATAGGGACAATAATACCAGCTTCATACATTTTCTTTATTTCCTTCTCAACTAAAGGCAGCTGAACAAGGTTTATTCTATGCAGCTTCTGTTTGAATGGTTTTTGGTTTTCCTTGAGAGGGATTTTGTGTTGTATTATTTCAGTGTCATAGGCTTTAAGATCTTCGTAACTCCATGCAAAAACATCTGAAAATTCTTTAAACAGCTCTATGTATTTGAGTTTAATTTGAGTTGGTAAGGTCTTAGACCATTTATGTTGGGAAAAATACTGAGAGGGGGGGGGGGGGTGAATTAGTATTTAGAGCTGACTGAAATTTTTTTACTTTTCCTTTCTCTTAAAACCATATGCTACATTACTAAATCCAACTTGCATGTCCAAAGATCTTATTATGTCTTTACTTAGATAATTGCATCATTCATTCATCAGATGTTTAGTAGTAAGCATGAACAGAAATAACAGAACAAACCATCAAACATAAGCAACACATATGAACACCAGTATTTAAGGTGGAAACCCAATTTGGGAGAAAACCACCGCTGCTGTTGTCTCAGTCATCAATATTTATTATAAAGAAAATTTCTTACAATTTATGCTGGCGTAGACTTATACCAGCACGCAAGCACCCACCTGCAGAAAGGCTACAACCTTTTCTCATTCTCCAGCCACTACTGGAAGGGAGCTCCAACCCCCTGATTTTAACACCAACTTCTACTGGCAGGATACTTCCACTTTCATACAGAAGGCTTCAACCCTCAGATCCACCAGATTTCTTCAATTTCCTCATCAGACTACCGTCAGGTCTTCATCATTTCTTTTGCCGATCATCGTAGAGATTCAACATTTTTAGATCATATCCATAGGTTCATCATATATGCATATATCTCTTAAAAATATATATATATATATATATTTTGACAACCCTTTCATATGCACACTATGAACCATAATACGCTTCTCCTTATATAGTTTTGCCTTTATCAATACCATGAGTAGAAAACCACTCAACCATTAGTGGTATTCATATTAAAAGTGGAACCAATCCAAATTGAAATCCCAATATTCGTTCTTTCATGCATGAATCGTCCCAAAGGTAATCTTTATCTCCGCCAAATAATACTATAGCCAAGGTTAAGAAACATTAACGTGCCGCTGATGGTTTTCTTTCCTTTATTGGAATTTTATTTATCAAATTCGTGGAATTTGATAAATAAATAAATATTATTCACAACCTTTGGCAATTAAATATATGATAGAACTTTATATTAATAACTAGTGCTTCTATCAAATGGCTTTTAAATAGACCTTTGGTTCCGGCCCCACATACATAATCGACAGCTTAATCAATATAATTTAAAATTGGGCCCATCGCTAACGATCGTTTCCATCTGACGGCGAAGAGCACATCACTCGGTCTTCAGATGATCCGATGGTTATCGTTTGTTGAAGATGCACGGATGATAACGCGCGATGGCGTGCCGTACCTTGGTTAACCTTCGCGCATCTATATCAAATGAACATCGTCCGATGACCCCTTCCCATATCAACGACGCTCAACAATTTCGCTGGGCATCCTGGGTCGAACAGTAACGCGCAATGGCATGCAGTGATAAGCGGTTTTGTGGAGTCATACAGGGATGCATGTCGCCCGTTCTATGGAATCGCTCCCTACCTCTTGAATACCGCTTGCCCGTCGAGAGCGGTGCGATAAAAACCACTTCTAGCCGTAAACCACGTTCACTGTTCATTCGCAAGGTTCCACCCCTCTACTCTAGGTTCTGTCAGTGTACTTTCGCTAATTATTTTCTCCGCGTTATCAGTTCATATAACCACGAGTACTGTTATACAGCGCCGATGAAATCCTTTTGGATTTTTCGCAATTCTGAAGAGTTGTTCCAATGAAAGTCCGAGTCACCGAGTTCCGTGTTGGTTGTAGAAATTCACAATTCCTTCATCAAGAAAACATTCATATATTACACTTGCTCAATTCAATAACGCAATAGACAATTCCGAGATCAATCCCCAACATTGATCCTAGTTTATCTTCAGTCTTATATTCAACGAATGTATATAACTCCACTGTCTACCAGTTTGGGATACACATTCGACCGTATTGGCATCGGTTCCTCGAACTACATACAGAGCACCGTTAATCCCCTCATAGGGTTTCTTACGGATTTCAATTATCCTCCATCAGGAAGCATACATATGTTCACACATGAATTAATTCCACAGAGATACAAATATCATTCCTACTGAATTCAATTGGCTCCTTGACTGATACTGCTCTCTGTAGATGCACTCTTTCTCTGTTCCTCTCTGCTGACCTTTGTCCTCTGCTATGTTTCTTTTCTCTATTCCTAGTTACTGTTTCAGATGCCAATTCCTTTGCCACTTCCTTTGCCATCAATGACAATATTTCCAACAATATCCCCCTTTGGCATTGATGGCAATACTCTTCCTCTGATTGTCTTATAGAAGCCCTTTGTTGCTTTTCCTCCCCCTTTGACATCAATGGCAAAGAGTTGATCAAGATCCTTTGAACCGACAATACCATGCTCCCCCTGAGATCATGCTGCATCTTCAAACATAATATAACAAAATGACTTATAAATGCCAACAACGCATCATGTTCATATGACCAATGCTCCCCCTTAGCATGTGCATTCAGAGATGCCCAAAAGCACCTCACAACCAATTTAATCTTCTATATTTAAGTAGATCTGATATTCTTCATGGCAGAGACTACTCCCAGTTTCTGTCTGAGATATTCGAATGCTTCCCTGGGTATAGGTTTGGTAAATATATCAGCAACTTTTTCTTTGGAGGGAACATACTCCAATTTCACCTTTTGTTCAAGCACTTGTTCACGTAAGAAGTGATATTTGATGGGAATGTGCTTGGTCTTGGAATGCATAACAAGATTCTTTGAGATACTGATGGCACTTGTATTGTCACACATAATGGAGATAGGAGGTGAAAATTTGATTTGAAAGTCTTGTAAGGTTTGCATCATCCAGAGAAGTTGAGTGCAACATGATGCGGCAGCCACATATTCTGCTTCTGCTGTAGATAAGGCAATAGAGCTTTGCTTCTTGCTGAACCAAGATACTAACCGGGGCCCCATATATAATGCACCACCACTAGTACTTTTCCGATCATCAACATTTCCAGCCCAATCTACATCAGTGTATGCATGAAGAGTGAGATCAGAATTCTTTGGATACCATAGTCCAAAGTCTTGAGTTCCTTGTAGATATTTAAATATTATTTTCACAGCCTGAAGGTGAGACTCTTTTGGATTAGCTTGGAATCGTCCAACAATCCCAACTGCATGCATAATGTCTGGTCTTGTCCCAGTGAGGTAAAGTAGACTTCCTATCATAGATCTGTATTCTGGTTGATTCATCGTGGGGGAATCATCATTAGAACTGAGATTACATCCGATTATCATTGGTGTACTTACAGGTTTGCAATCTTCCATGCCATACTTATTCAAGATTTTCTTAATGTATTTTTCTTACGATAAGAATATGCCATCTGTTGCTTGTTGCACTTGCAAGCCAAGAAAGAATGTTAGTTCCCCAAGTAAAGACATTTCAAATTCTTGTTGCATATCAGAAGCAAATTTCTGACTCATAGACTCTTCATTACTTCCAAAAATGATATCATCAACATATACAACCACAATCAATAGTTTATCATTTTCAATTTTTGTGTATAAGTTGCTATCGGCAGACCCCTTTGAAAATCCTTGTTGATGAAGATATTTGTCAAGACGATAATACCATGCCCTTGGAGCTTGTTTGAGACCATATAGAGCCTTTTTAAGTCTACAAACAAGTTTTTTATCATTTCCCAAAATGAATCCTTCTGGTTGTTCTATATAAACTTCTTCTTCTAGATCACCATTGAGAAAAGCAGATTTAACATCCATTTGATAAACTTTGATTTGTTGGAAGCTTGAAAAAGAAAGAAACATTCTTATGGCTTCAATTCTGGCTACAGGAGCAAAAGTTTCTTCGAAGTCTATACCTTCTTGTTGAGCATACCCCTTGCAAACAAGTCTAGCTTTATTTCTTATAACATCCCCATTCTCATTTAACTTATTTTTGAATATCCATTTAGTTCCAATGACATTTTTGTCATGAGGTCTTGGTACTAATTCCCAAGTGTGATTCTTTTCAATTTGATCAAGTTCTTCATTCATGGCTTGAGTCCAACATTCATCTTTGTTGGCTTGATTAACATTTTGTGGTTCAATAGTGGATAGAAATGCCAAGTAACTGGAAGATCCCACAAGAGTCCTTCTTGTTTGTACACCTGCTCCCTTTTCTCCCAAAATTTGAGATTCTGGATGATTCTTTTGAGCATATCTGGATGGAGCCTTTTCAGATAAATCATATTCGGGTTCTTCATTGGGTTCACTGTTTATATCATTACTATTTGATGTAGAAGGATATATGTCATCATCATCATCTTCATTTGTTGTTTTTTTTCTTCTTTTGGAGCTGCGGGAGACTCATCAATAACAACATCTATGCATTCAACAATCTTCTGAAGTCTTTTATTGTAACATTTATATGCCCTACTCCTAGAGGAGTAACCAAGAAATATTCCTTCATCTGCTCTAGGTTCAAACTTGCCAAGTTTTTCATCATTATTTTTTATAAAACATTTGCTTCCAAAAATTTTAAAATTCTTTACAGTGGGAGAATTACCATACCAGAGTTCATATGGAGTTTTATCACTATTTACACGAACATGTGCCTTGTTAAGAATATTTACTGCTGTATGTGCTTCTTCTCCCCAAAATGTGTCAGCTGTTATGGAATCATCAAGCATAGCTCTAGCCATTTTTTGAACTGTTCTGTTCATTCTTTCTGCTACGCCATTCTGTTGTGGATTGCCAGCTACAAAAAACTATCTTTTTATGCCATGTTGTTCACAAAATTCAAGGAATTCATTGGATGTATATTCTCCTCCTCGATTAGATCTAAGACACTTGATTTTTATATCTAACTCATTTTCAACCAGTGCTTTGAAGATTTAAAATTTCTCAAATGCTTCATCTTTGTGTTTAATCAACCCAATCCAACACATTATAGAGAAATCATCAATGAATAAGATATAGTATTCTTCACCGCGTGGTGACTTTTCCTCATAGGTCCACATATGTCAGTATGAATGAATTCAAGAGGCTTACTTGATGATCCTTCCTTGTCATTAAATTGCACTCTGGTTTGCTTACCGAATTGGGAAGATTTGCATATGATATTTTCAGGTAGAGTAATACTGGGAAGATCACGAACCGCTTTGAGTCTGCTTGATTTGTTGATTTGAGAGAAGCTCAGATGCCCCAACCTTCTATGCCATAGCCAGTTTTCTGAAGATTTACTCAAGTAACATTGTTATTTGCATTTTTTCAATACATACAGGTTTCTTGGAGTTCTGTTTCCTTTTATAATTGTTTTACCTGTATCAAGATCACGTACCACACATTCTTTTGAACTAAAGACGACTTCAGTTCCTTGATCACACATCTGACTTACACTTAACAGGTTATGCTTTAATCCATCCACATAAATGACATTATTAGCTTTCACCTTTTCTTTTAGAAAAATAGACCCTTTTCCCTTAATGACAACAGGAGTATCATTTCCAAATGTAACATTCTTTTCCTTTTCTAGAGCACTATATGCAAGAAGTTTATCTTTGTCGCCTGTCATGTGTTTTGAGCATCCACTATCAATGTACCATTGATTTTCTTCACCTTCTGCAAATAAATATATGCCACAATTTTCAACCTGTAATTCCTTCTTTTTCCACACTTTGGATTTTGAAGGAAAATGTTCTTTTGGGTGAACTTTTCTCCTGCATTCAGATTCTTCATGACCAAAGTTATTGCAATAAGCACATTCAACTTCATTTTGAAGAGGAGAAAAGTTTTTATATGTATTATTCTTTGTTCCAATATCAATCCTTTTCTTTCTTGCTTCTCTTGTCATGATGGTTTTATATGCAACACATTGAACAGCTTTATGACCAAAATTGTGACATGAGAAACATTGTCCATTGAAGAAGAAATTTATGCGATCATGAAATCTCCTACTTGAATTTACCTGTTGATTGGTGTTTCTTTGAAAGGTACTCTTGTTATTGTTCTTTGAATTGAGATGGTCATGCCTTATCTGTAGAGATTCTTTACTCTCTTGCTAAGGGGCAGAATGTTGTTTATTGGCTGTAGCTGCTTTTTGATAATTTGGTGCTAAAGCCTGAGAAGATTCTCCGATATATCCAAGACCTGTATTTAGAAGAGGAGAACGTTGTACCTTGATAATCTCATCCAAGGTTTTAGATCCTTTAGCAAATCTAAGATTCAAAATATTTACTTTCTCAATTTCCTTTCTTAGACTTACTATTTCACATTCTAATTTCTCATTATGTTTCTCCTTTTCTTGAAGCTAGTTCTTCAGAGTTTCTATGGATATTTTACTTTCTTCTAAGCATATTTTGAGTTGATTTATTTCATCAAGAAAATAATTTTCCTCTAAAGCATCCATAAAAGTATCATTTTCTTCTCTGGTCTCGTTTTCAAATGCCATGAGAAGTCTAAGATCTTGTTCACATTCTTCCTCACTTTCTGATAACCCATCATTGTCTTCATGAGTATAGTAAATTTTTCTATTGCTAAAATGATTCTTATTCCTTCTTGCTACTTCCTTTCCTTTTTAATGTGTTTCATTGTAAGGACACTTAGCAGCATAATTACCAACTCTTCCACAAGCAAAACATTTGAAAGGAAGCTTACCTCTGAACCGTCCTGTACCAAGTTGGAGTTTCTTTACAAAATTTACCTCATCTTCTTCTGAGATATACCCTGATCCTTCTATCTCTTGTACTTCTTTCCCTTTTGTAGAAGCTCTAAAGATGACTTCTTTGACTTCAGATGGTCCTCCTCTTCTCATTTCACATGCAGTTAGTATGCCATGAAGTTGCACCATAGTAAGATTTTGAAGATCTTGCTTTTCTTCAAGAGCAGAAACTTTTGACTCAAATTTTTCCGTTAGTGATCTTAAAACTTTCTCAACCAAAGTAGATTCGGTTATTGTTTCTCCCAGATTTCTCATACGATTTACAATATCATCAAGACGTAAAAATAAATTAGCAATGCTCTCCTCATTATGCATTTTTAGGTTCTCATATTGAATTCTGAGAGTTTGGAGTTTAGCACTTTTTACCTTTGCATCACCTTCATAACTTAGAATGATTTTGTCCCATATTGCCTTTGCTATATTCAGCTACATAACTTTGACAAATTCTGATTCAGTTAGACTTCCTAATAGAGCATTAACTACCTTTTCATTTGTTTCATAATTATTTCTTTCCGTTGGATCTGTTGGTATTGTAGCTGGATATTGATATCCTGCTTCAACAATAGCCCATACATCTACACCCAGAGACTGAAGATAGGATCTCATCCTTGTTTTCCAGAAGATTAAATTGCTTCCATTGAAGAGTGGAGGCTTGATAGAAGCTGTTCCATCTTGATTTCTCATCTTGTTTGATCTTCCTTCTAGCGGTTAATCTTTTTCAGAAGGACCTGCTCTGATACTAATTGTTGGGAAAAATACTAAGAGGGGGGGTGAATCAGTATTTTGAGCTGACTGAAAACTTTTTCTTTTCCTTTCTCTTAAACCATATGCTACATTACTGAATCCAACTTGTATGTCCAGAGATCTTATTATGTCTTTACTTAGATCATTGCATCATTCATTCATCAGATGTTTAGTAGTAAGCATGAACAGAAATAACAGAACAAACCATCAATCATAAGCAACACATATGAACACCAGTATTTAAGGTGGAAACCCAATTCAGGAGAAAACCACCGCTGTGTTATCTCAGTCTTCAATATTTATTATAAAGAAAAATTCTTACAATTTATGCTGGCGCAGACTTATACCAGCACGCAGGCACCCACTTGCAGAAAGGCTACAACCTTTTCTCGTTCTCCAGCTACTACTGGAAGGGAGCTCCAAGCCCCTGATTTTAACAACAACTTCTACTGGCAGGAAACTTTCACTTTCATACAGAAGGCTTCAACCCTATCCACCAGATTTCTTCAATTTCTTCATCAGACTTCCATCAGGCCTTCATCATTTCTTTTCGCTGATCATTATAGAGATATATCCATAGGTGCATCATATATACAGATATCTCTTAAAGAGATTTATTTAATAACAACCCTTGCACTCGCACCCACTGAACCATAATACGCTTCTCCTTATATAGTTTTTCCTTTATCAATACCATGAGTAGAAAACCACTCAACCACTAATGGTATTCATATTAAAAGTCGAACCAATCCAAATTGAAATCCCAATCTTCGTTCTTTCATGCACTAATCATCCCAAAGGTAATCTTTATCTCCGCCAAATAATACTATAGACAAGGTTAATAAACATTAACGTGCCGCTGATGGTTTTCTTTCTTTTATTGGAATTTTATTTATCAAGTTCGTGGAATTTGATAAATAAATAAATATTATTCACAACCTTTGGAAATTAAATATATGATAGAACTTTATATTAATAACCAACGCTTCTATCAAATGGCTTTTAAATAGACCTTTGGTTCCGGCCCCACATACATAATCGACGGGTTAATCAATATAATTTAAAATTGGGCCCATCTCTAACGATCGTTTCCATTAGACGGCAAAGAGCACATCGCTCGGTCTTCAGATGATCCGACGGTTATCGTTTCTTGAAGATGCACGGATGATAACGCGCGATGGCACGCCGTACCTTGGTTAACCTTCGTGCATCTATATCAAATGAACATCGTCCGATGACCCCTTCCCAGATCAATGGTGCTCAACAATTTCGCTGGGCATCCTAGGTCGAACAATAACGCGCGATGGCGCACAGTGATAAGCGGTTTTGTGGAGTCGTACAGGGACGCGTGTCGCCCGTTCTATGGAATCGCTCCCCACCTCTTGAATACCACTTTCCCATCGAGAGCGATGCGATAAAAACCACTTCCAGCCTTAAACCACGTTCATTGTTCATTCGCAAGGTTCGGCCCCTCTACTCTAGGTTCCGTCAGCGTACTTTCACTAATTCGTTTCTCCTCGTTATCAGTTCATATAACCACGATTACTGTTATACATCTCTGAGGAAATCCTTTCGGACTATTCGTAATTTTGAAGAGTTGTTCCAATGAAAGTCCGAGTCACCGAGTTCCGTGTTGGTTGCAAGAATTCACAAGTCCTTCATCAAGAACACGTTCATATATTACACTTGCTCAATTCAATAAAGGCACAAACAATTCTGAGATCAATCCCCAACATTGATCCCAATTTACCTTCAGTCTTATATTCAACGAATGTATATAACTCCATTGTCTACCAATTTGGGATACACAGTCAACCGTATTGGCATCGGTTCCTCGAACTACATACAAAGCACCATTAATCCCCTCATAGGGTTTCTTACGGATTTCAATTATCCTCCATCAGGATGCATACATATGTTCACACATGAATTAATTCCACAGAGACACAAATATCCTTCGTACTAAATTCAATTGGCTCCTTGACTGATACTTCTCTTTGTAGATGCACTCTTTCTCTGTTCTTCTCTGCTGACCTTTGTCCTCTGCTATGTTTCTTTTCTCTATTCCTAGTTACTGTTTCAGATGCCAATTCCTTTGCCACTTCCTTTGCCATCAATGACAATATTTCCTACAATTTAATCATCATAGGTTTTAGTTCACTGCCTATATTTCACTCTTCCACTTCAGTCTCTACAGGTTCCAGTTTTGGCTTCTTGGCCGCATCGTTAAAATCAAACAACTCTTCTAAAGGGGCTAAACCCTTAGGAAAACTCTAATATTTAGACTTCAGGGTTTCTAACTCCTATGTTTCTAACTCTGCAGTCAATTTTGTTTTGTTTTCAAGTTTTCTAGACAATAGATCAATATTAACAAGTTCAGGAGATGGTTCTTCTTCACCAAGAAAATTTTCTTCACTGCAGTCTGTTTCATAATCTGAGTCCGAACTGTTTAGTTCGAATCCATTTCTGAATTGCATGAATTCTTCTATTTGTTTGTCTCCATCAAACACCTGCCAGTATTTTTCGTTATCAGGAACAGCTGGTCTGAATTTTATCTGAGTTGTGCAGTCTTTAGTTTCATATGGCGTTAAACATGTTCTAGCTGCAAAGGCTAAGTTGTGGGCCGCGATATTTATTTTTCTTGGGACAAAAATTATTTGGTACTCCTCAAAAGTTTTTAAAAGGTCCACGGCATCATTTCGATAGGCCCTAAGTCTTGGGTGATTTACATTATATTCCCCATTGACTTGCCTAATGATTAACTCGAAATCCCCATATGCTTTGATTCTTTTGGCTCCTAACTTTTTCAAAAAACGCAAGCCTAAAAGCAGGGATTCATATTCCGCTATATTGTTGGAACACTAGAAGTTTAATCTACAGGAGATGCTTTCTGTGTGATTGTTCTCAGTGTTGCAAATCCATACACCTGCACTAGCATTAGTTCTAGTGCATGACCCGTCGAAGTTCATAATCCACAGAGGACTAATGTGCTCTTTGATTGTTGTGGAATATCGGAACTTAGTTGAATTTGTTTCAACTCCTTAGGTTTTTCACTGTGTTGAGGGTTTTTTTCTTGATTGTCAAGGTTAAAAAGCGATGGATGCATGACTTGTAGCTCAAAACCCGTGTTAGGTTTGCTAAAGTTTTCAAACGCAACAAACTATTTTGACACTTCTGTTGTGTTTACCTCCTCCTCTCTATCGGCCATTAATTCGTTTAAATTCACATGTTCAGTGAAAGATTCATTTTTAAATAGAATAAAAGAATCAAGGCCTGTATTTACAAAATACAGAGGAGAGTTTTGTGGTTTGTCTTAGCTTGTAACTATATACTGCATATGGGACTCCCTGTATAGTCTTCTTGTCTGATTGAAAACATGGATGGTCGCATAGTTCATGTCCATCTGCATAGTTCCTTGTAAGTTAGCCCCCCAATATCTTGATAATAACATTCCATACTTCGGGGGCACATCAGCCACAACAATATCCATGACTAAGAATTTGGATGGAATTTGTGCTAAGTTAACACAGAGTTCCTTTATCAATCCTAAACATTTTACTCTGCTCGAGTCAAAGGAGTAAAGGTCTTTATAAGGTCTGGTGATTTCTAGACCTAGGCTCTCCATGACAGCTTTTGGAATTAAATTATGAGAAGCCCCAGAATCATGCATAGCTTTGTGCAAAATCTTGTCATGAACGTTTAAACTTACATAAAAGGAAGGAACAGGTCCCTCTTGATACTTACCTTCAATATTTGGACCAAAAATAAGCTCTGGCTGGTCATCATTGAGATTTACTATGTCATTATTCTCTTCAATGCTTAAAGCCTTCAAAATTTGAGTCCTATATACATTCTGGGCAGCTAAATCAGTCAAGGGAACAGATATTTTAATTTTGGAAATTTCTTGCTCCAGGCTGAAAGGAATTTGACTCTTTGAGGTACTTGCCTCAGCCTTGTTAACTGTCGCTCTATCAGCAACATCAGCTTGTTGATTTGTTCTATTCACATTCGACAAAATGGTTTTATTAGGAGTACTAGGTGAAGTGTTAGTACTACAAAGGTCTGCACTCTGTTTTGTAACATTTTGAGTGCCTTTCTCTCTACCTTTATCAGAATTTACAGCCACTGTTTTTTCCTTTTGTTTGACAACTTTAGGCTTGGTTGCAGTGCTGTCTTGTGAAGATTTGTCAGAGGTTTTGGTGTTGGGATTTTGTTGACTGGTTTTACTTCTAAGGTCATATTCTCTTTGAGACTCTATGATGACATTTTCCATGTCCTGATAATAACTTTCGTCATCATCTCTTTTGTCATCATAAGGTGTGTAAAGACCTTGTTTTCTATCATAATGAATCTCAAAGTCATCATTAACTACTCCCAGCATGTTGATATCATCATCCTCTGTTATTTCATCTATTTCCTCAACCTCACTCACATAGTTTTGATGAAAGGGAGGAGCGATCTGTTGATCATCTTCCCTAGGTCTGTTTGGAGGTTGGTTCCTTCTAAAATTCTGATTCTGGTTCTGGTTTCTGTTTTGAGGAGAAGTTTGAATTTGGCTTGCTTGTGCTCTCTCAAGGATGCTCATTTTCTTCATCATCTCCTCCATCATTTTTTCCATCTTTGAGCTGGAAGTAGAAGGGGAATATTCCTCTCTGAAGGACACTCTCTTCTCATTTTTCATTCTTGCTCTCTTCTCCATTAAGTTAACTTCCACAGCAAGAGCTCCTTTTTGCATATCTTCAAGAGTTGCAGGATCTCTTTCTCTCAGCTAATAAGCCATCTTAGGGTCAAACCCTTCAGGAAATTTCTTTAGAGCTGAGCCTTGTGGAGGTTTTAGATCTGGGGAAAGGGCATTATACACTCTGGTAAATCTAGTGCAGTAAGCTTGAACACTTTCCCCCGTGTTTCTATGGAGGTTCTTGTAATCAGAAATGACTTTTAGAGGATTCTTCTTCACTTCCCATTTGTTTAATAATGTATGATGGAAGGCTTAGAGATCATTAATACTATGGGGGGTTAAGCCTTTAAACCATTTTCTTACTTCTCCCCCCAGACTCTGAGAAAATAATCTAAGCTTGACAGAATCATCATAATTTCATTTCTGTCAAAGTAGTCATTCATCTTATACACATGCTGTGATGCAATTGTACCATTACTAGCATCATATAATGGAATTTTGGACTGATAGTCCTGTGGAAGATTGACTAAGGGAACAGGAAGGACTAAGGGAGCATACCATGCTGCCATGATATGTGGTGGAGGTGGATTAATAAAAGGTAAATTGAGCTGAAGTGGGGTGGTTTGGACAGTGGATGTTTGATGAACAGATGTGGATGGAACAACAATAGATTGCTGAGTTGATCTTGGATGAGAGACACCTAAATTGTGAAGGAAGTGTAAATTAGGTGGTGTTGCTTCTATATTACTAGGATGTTCACTTGTTTCCGGGGATGAAAGTGAAGACTCAGAGTATAGCTAAATTATATCATCAAATGACCTAGTTCTAAATGGATTTACTAAGTCAGCTTGTGATTGTTGTAGAGCTAAAATATTTTCAGGAACTGAATTAGCTCTCAAAGGTGATCTGAAAATAGTTGAAAAAATTATATTAGGAGACTTCCTAAGAATACTCTCAGGGTTATCAACTATCTCAGGCGGGTCAGGGTCAGGATAGGCTCTAGTATGAATCTTTCTAGGAGCCACTATGATGTGTTTTTCAGACCCTTCTGAACAAGAAAAGTTCAACCAGATATGACAATATTCAAGAGGTCAACTAATCTGTTTCATGATTTAAATCCTACAGTCCTCTAACTGAGTTTGAATGATATTACAATGATAATGGGTCTTCCCAGTGGAGTCTTAAGGTTTGTTGAGGATTGTGGAGTCGCCAAGTGGAAATTTTTAGCTCTTGTGGACGTAAAAGGTTTTATGGTTCACCACCATGTTTATTGAATTCCAATCTGAAAATATTTTTAGGTTTTTTGAGTTATTTTTCAGTTGTGTGGTTTCTAAGAGTGTCCTAAATCTGTTTCAAAACTTAGCTACGGTTATGAGACAAAGACAGTCTACTCTTATGGCTAAGCTAGTTGATTTTTCAAGGTTAGATAAAGTCTTATGAGAATCCTAGGGCTTGCCTAGTTTGTCACTGATTCAAACAAGTTTTATCATGATTAACATCACTTGGTAGTGCTTGAAAAGGCTGCTTTTTACTCACTGCACAAAATTCTTGACATTATGATTTCTGAGGTCTTAGAAGTATTTACAATGAAAAACACTCACAGTCCCTAGCGGAGTCACCAGAAATGTTAGCTCCCTGTAATTAGCAAGATTGGCAAATTTAGACAGCAGGGAGAAACACCGTTTCAACCACTTTGGGATTCTAGGATCTAGCCCTCCTGAATCTAGAGAGGGATCTCTCCAGTAAGTGCAAAGATGGATTTATCTTTGAGGTCTTGAGCAATGATATTAGGCTAGTTATGAAGGCCGATGGTTTTGTTTTGTTTTTGGATGGTTGAGCATGATTATGGCTTGAGTGGAAAGTTCTAAATGGAAAGAGTTTCCAAGGTGAGAAGTTGCAAGAAAATAGAACAAGCTTTGGCCAAAAAGATGGATAATTGCAGGTTTTAGTCCATTGGGCTATGGAGTCATAATAAGGTTTAATTGAAACAATCAGGTTCAAGAGTGGTCTATGGGGCAAGTCATATATGTCTAAATATCTCTTTAAAGTTGATTTATGGAATGAAATGATACAAAAGGAGGGGAATTAAACAAATGAAGAACAAAGAGCAGCCCAGGATCTAGTAAGTACTTTGAAACTAGCCAGCCTTTGACAAACACTTAAGAATAACATAAAAGCAATCCAGGATCTGGTAAGTACTTCGAAAATAGCTAGCCTTTGATAAAATTTTAATAGAAAAACATTTAAAACACAAAGGGAAACACAAATGATAACAAAGAATGGCCTAAGATCTGGTAAGTACTTCGAAACTAGCCAGCTTTCAACACATTCCTAGGGAAACTTTCAGTCAGTCTTTTGGGATAAAACTAGGACTAGGGCTCACCATATCTTCCTTAGTTCATCTCTACTTAACATAAACTGAAAATAACTTTCAAGAAAAATATTTAGCTAAACAGTAGGACGAGGGAATTCCAACATTCCTACCTGCTTGAACTGAATTAAATCATTCCTAAATAACAAAATTCGGAAGAAAACATTTAGATAAAGCTTATCAGTCAGAGAAGGGTACTGATATACAGTAAATACTAACTCTATGCTTGCTGTTATTTATCAGAGAAGATGAAAAAAGTGAAAAAAAAAGTAAAATGACGATTTACAATAAGAAATAACATCACCGTAGACATAGACCAAGATCCCATAAATCAGCTTGTATTGATGCTTCAAACTAGCTACAACTTTAAGTCCAGTGTTCCAGGTCAGCAATCATCTTCACTTCTTAGCCTAACTATTCTATCACAAGCAGAGCTTCAAGAGCCAGTGAACACTATTTACAGGTAGAAGTTTCAAGTACAAGTATATTTCAAAGTTCTGCAACCAACCTTTTCTCATCTTCTACAGAAGTATTTATAGAAGGAATGAGGAGGTGGGATCTGATAAAAGATCTCCAAGGTCAATTAATACAGAGTTAATACTTCTCGGCCTTTGAGGGGACCAATGGAGAAGAATACAGATATTCTCACTGTATTAATTGATTTACATTAAAGATTAAGCTCGATGGGAGCTTTTGTTGACTTTTAAGGCTTTGTTTTAGGATGTAATAACTTTGCTGATATTTTACATTAAGTTCATTTGGAAGAATTAATTCTTTGGATGTGTTGAGGAAAATATCTTATTTTCAAATCAATAACTTCCACCTCTATTGAATTTTTGTGGCTACAGGTGGCACTGTGGTAGCTGAGAGGAATCAATTGGCCTCTGTTGTGGCGGTGGAGGCCTTTTTGTCTGATAAACACTTATGATTCTCTTTTAGCTATGTTTTAATTTGGAGTATTAGGATTTTGATAATCAATCTTAGCTGTAATCCCCCAAAAATTTTCTTCAATCCTCAGTTCTATTGTATTTTGTCTTTGACATTGATGCTCTTTTGTTTTTATTTCATTCTCTGTGTCTTATTGATGTGTAGGGCCGCACAGGGCTTATATGGCATCAATGCCCATGAAGCATTGGTGAAACATGTTTCTGGACCCTTTATAGTTCTCTCCCTTTGATAAACGAAAGTCCAGAGGATCATCACCCTCGGCTTTCATTTCCATTTTTTATAATGGGAAAAACATTTGAAACCTGCAAAACACACAAAATATTAAGAAATCCTGCATTTTTGGGAAAACTGTTTCAGAGGGTGTGGGGAGAGAGCGTGGCCATTGGATGGCATCATCCAATGGTGGAGATCGAATGGAGATTGTTTCGTAAAGAATAATGGGATCAATTAAGTCAAAGTCGTTGACTGCACAAAGATCAACGGTCGGGATTGGTTGTGTTTCTACAAAGTGAATGAGTCACTTTGTTTGAAAAATAGAAGAAATACGAAGAAATGTGGTTAAAACCTTTATTTCGGAGGAAAATATGGTTAAAAGTAAATTTGGGGTTTGGGATAAATACGAGCCGTCGGATGAGATCGGCCCTACAAGATCAAAGGCTGAGGAGGCGCCCGAAAAACTTAAAAGGAAATAGGGAAAGTGGTTTCGGGGATGAAAACCAGTTGTTTTCGCATGGAAAAAGGGCGGGTAGGAAATTTTGCCTTTTGGAAAGCGATATGCATCCCCGCCCGACATGTGGCCTCAGAAAACCACCCATTTCACGTGGCCTTTGGGAAAATAAACTTCGCGCTAAAAGATACGCGATATAAACTGTGGGCCATTAGATCTGGGACCTCAGATCTGACGGAGGAGAATGAGCACGAAATGGATTAGATGCGTTGGTAGATAGTGGGGAGGGCGGATTCATTATGGGTCGTCCGATCAGGGGATCGACGGTGGAGATTTAAATCTGGGGTTTAAAACAAAAATATACAGACAGAGAAAAGTTAAAGCAGGACTGTTGATTTGCAGAGATCAATGGCTAGGATTGGCTGAAAAACATTATGAGAAGGGCTACATATTTTTATACCAAAGTCAAGAAATGCAATCTGGACCGTCCAATATGGACACGTGGATGGTCCAGATGCAATCGGAAGCAAAGGCATCGGCGGGGTAAAGAACTTGGAGTGCGATGGAGCGATTGAGCACTGGTCGTTGATCTGAGGATCAGATCAACGATGGGGAATGAATCGGAGGGTTCTGAAGCGGAGGCAAGGCTAACAATCAGAGTGAATGTGGGCCGTTGGATCTAGGAAGGCGAGGAAGAGATCAACGGTCCAAGATAGATCGGGGAATGGTGAATCGGAGGGGACACAAAAGTGAGCCCGATAAAACTTACGATGCGATCATGCGTTGATCATTGATCGACTTTAGATCAACAGTCGATATCATTTTAAAACTTGCACCAATGGAAACCCTTTATAATATATGAAAACCCAAAAATTTAATAAAAACAAAGGTGTCTATGCATCGGGGCGGAATATATATATATATATATATATATATATATATATATATATATATAAAATGCATGGCGCCCGACTGCAGGGCCTTTGGTCTATATGAAGGATAGTAGGCCCACGACTTATATATGAAAAGGGCCAATCGAAATCGGAAGGTCGGGCCTTCAGGCTTTTCAATCTACCCATTTGAAATTTGCGATGCGATTAGCGCTTCGGGACCTTTAACTCTTGGTCCCGGGCGCAAGTTATATGGAGTAAAAGTCATAACTCCAACAGGTTTAGAGAAAAACTTTAGGTAAGTGGGTTTATAACTTTACAAAGGAAAATATCAACCGGAAGGGTTTATTCACAAGTTTTAGTGCCCGATTGTAGGCCAAAAGGTTATATGAAGCAACTATAAGATCAGGAGTTATGTAATAAAGGGCTAATCGCATTGGAACTTTCAATTTAACCAAAATACTTTTGCGCTCGGATTTTTGCGATGCAATTAGCGCTTAAATGGCTTAGCGACTGGTTCTATCACTAGGGCATATAATGGGGAAGTGGTTAGGACTTAGCCCAAAGGGGCTTAAACCCTTAGTGAAAAAACTTATTTTTTATGAAATTTTCAAAGTTTTCTGATGGATTTTGGGGGTTTTGGTAGAGTTCAAATAGGAGTTTTAAACTCTGTAAAGGGTATTTTATGAAAGGGAAATGGGGAAAAATGAAAAATAGAGATATTTCATGGGAATAAAAAGGGGTAAAAATGGAGGTTAGTTTTGAAGTGGAAGGAGGGGAACATGGTGTTTGCAGCATTATTTTCTCTTATGGAATCAATAGAATTTCTGATTTCTAGATGGAAACAACAGTGAATATTGCAACAAGGGCATGATGTCTTCAAGAGTCTTCAAGAGATAACACTTTTTAGCAATCAAATTTGTTGCTTGAAGGCTCCAAAAAAAAATTAGCCACCATTTGATATGACAAATTTTATTGGTGGCTAACAAACTGCAGGTAAAAAAACATTGCAAAATAAATGGTTTTAAAGGCCGAAGGAAGAAGATGGAGGAAAATAGAGGTACAAAGCTATAATTTTGGTGAAGGGGTTTATACAGAAGAAAGGTATTTATTTTGATGAAATATTTTCTCCTGTTGTTAATATAACTTCAATAAGATCTATTTTAAGTCTTGTAGTGGTGGAAGTTTTTCATCTTGAACAGTTAGATGTAAAGACATCATTTCTCCATGGAGATTTGGAAGAAGAGATATATATGCAACAAACATAAGGATATGAGGTCAAAGGGAAAGAAAAATTAGTGTGCAGGTTAAAGAAGAGCTTGTATGGTTTAAACCAGGCTCCAAGGCAGTGGTATCTCAAATTTGACAAGTTTATGTATGAACAAGGTCATACTAGATGTCACTTTGATCATTGTGTTTAACTGAAAAAAGAAAAATGATGGAAGCTATATTAAATTGTTATTGTATGTAGATGACATGCTTGTTGCAGGGTCTAACATGCAGGAAATAAATTTTCTCAAAAGAAAATTGGAAAATTAATTTGCAATGAAGGATTTGGGAGCTGCAAAACAAATCCATGGTATGAGAATAACTAGAGACAAGAAAAATCACAAATTAACATTGTCTCAGAATGAGTACATACAAAAGGTGTTGAAAATATTTAATATGTAGTATGAAAAACAAGTTAGTACACCTTTGGCTAGCCATTTCAAACTTAGTAAGGATATGTCTCCCAAGACCCAAGAAGAAATGGATTATATGTCTAAAGTTCCATATGCATCAGTAGTTGGAAGCTTAATGTATGAAATAGTTTGTAAAAGGCCTGATATTGCACATGCAGTGGGATTCGTAAGTAGGTACATGAACAATCCAGGAAAAGAACATTGGATGGTACTGAAATGGATTCTCATATATTTTAGAGGTACCACAAATCAAGCATTATTCTTTGGTGGTTCAAACATTTCTCTACAAGGATATGTTGATGTAGATATGGTAGGTGATAGAGATAACAAGAGGAGAAATACAGGGTATGTATTTACTGTAGGTGGAACAACTGTCATTTGGGTTTCAAAAATGCAAAGTGTTGTTTCAACAACAGAAGTAGAGTACGTTGCTGCTATAGAGGCTAGTAAAGAAATGATTTGGTTACAAAGGTTTATGAATGAATTGGGTAAGAAACATGAGATGGGTATGTTATAGAGTGAAATTCAAAGTGCCATTCACCTTGAAAATAACTCAGCATTTCATTCGAGAACTAAACACATATAGCTCAAGTACCATTTCATACAGTCAGTATTGGAAGATGGATAGTTGAAGCTGGAAAAGATACACACTAGCTAGAATCCTACAGATATGCAAAAAAAAGTTTTAACCAGGGATAAAATGATATTATGCTTATTTTTAATTGGTCTTCAAGTATGATGACGAATATGGGAAACAACCAGGTCCAAAGTGGAGCAATTTTCCAGCAAATGAAGCAGCAGTGGAGTTTCTACAATCAGTCTCCAAGTGGGAAATTGTTGGGTGTGGAGCCTGATTATCTTCTTTATTTAGATGTATCACAATGTTTGACCCATGTTCTTAACAGGGTGGAAACATTTTGAGTCATTTGAATTTTGCGTGGGGGATCCAGAGGGGGCTGCGACTTTATGGAGCCCCCCCTGGCGGAGGGTTTCGGGACTTGAAGCTAAAAACATATGTAAAATTGCCTTGTAAAATATTGTAATTTCTAGCAATCTGGGACGTTCATTAGGCAGATGATTTGACGGTAGAAGTTTTGTTTAATTTAGGGTTTTTTCCCTATAAGGAAACCCATCTGTTTTATGAGGGTATTTTATTGCGGCTATGTATCGTGTGTGTATTATCATAGTGAGAAATAGTAAGGGGACTGTGTGAGAGAGAAGAGTATATTACATCGGATCTGTCGTAGGTTGTGTCTCTTCATTTTGTTGGATAATATAAAGGAATGACTGGCTGTTCAGGCTAGACGTAGCCCAAATTGGGTGAACCATGTATATATGGGTCTCTTGTGTTTATATGTTATTTGTGTTTGTGTTTTTGCATATTTTATGTGTTCCATTTCTCTGTAATATATAATTTTTTAACTAAAAAAATATTAAGTCTTTGAAAATTTTAATGAGTTTAATGCTATTTCAGAAACTCATATTGAGAATAAAATTAAGGTGTTGAGGATAGATAATGGTGGAGAATTTTTCTCTAGAATTAATTCAAAGAATTTTATAAGAAGTGCAATATAGTGAGGTAGAATACTACCCATACAACGCTCGGTAGAATGGAGTTGTAGAAGAATGAATATGATGCCAACAAAGAAAACAAGGAACATGCTTAGTGGTTCCTGGTTAGGAAAAGAATTATGGGTAGAGGCAATGGATACTACATGTTACCTAGTAAATAGATCTTCGTCATCAATATTAGATGATAAGACTCCACATAAGTTATGGACTAGTAAAAATCCATCTCTTAAAAACTTTAGGATATTTGGATCTAATTCTTATGTACAAATTCCAAAGCATAATAAGGTTAAGCTAGATAAGAAAATTGAAAAGTCTATCTTTATTGGACATAAAGATGGTTTAAAAGGTTATAAACTTTGGAACCTGGAAACTAAGAATATTGTGCATAGTCACAATGTAATATTTATAGAAATCAAAGATATTATCAAATAAAAAATCCTACCAAGGGAGAAAGAAATTGAGAAGACAAATTTTGATTTAAATGATGATGAATCAGACTCTATAGAAGAATAAGAATAAAAATAAAAAGAACCATATACTCTAGTTCTTAGGAGACTAATTTGGGAAATAATAAAACCAAACAAATATACTCCATTTGATTTTCATTACAATTTTTCTTTGTTTATTACTGGTGATCATACTGGAGCTATTAGGGAGGAAATGGATTCAGAGGTTGGGAAACTCTAGAAAAAGGCCATGGTTGAAGAAATTGTAGTCTTAAACAAAAATTGGGCTTGGGATCTTGTGCAGTTTCCATCTAGAATAAATCCCATTGGTAGAAAATGGGTGTTCAAGAAGAAGTTGAATGAAAAATATGAAGTGGATAGATACAAAGATTGATTAGTAGAAAATTTTTATTCCTAGGTAGAGGGAATTGACTTTGGTGAGATATTTTCACTTGATGGCAAGTTAACTTCTATCATATTTCTTTGATTCAATTGTTGATACTTTCAATTTTTAAGTAGAATAGATAGAAGTGAAGTTATAATTCCTACATGGGGATTTGAAAGAAGAAATATACATGAAGCAGCCATACAGATTTGTGGTGAAGGGAAAGAAAGAGATGGTAAGAAAGATAAAAATGTCCCTATATGGGTTAAATCAATCACCAAGGGCTTGGTATATAAAAAATTAGTACTTATATATTAGGACTTGGATTCACAAGGAGCAAAGAATACCATTGCGTGTATTTCAAATTAGTTGGTCATCATATTATTTATTTGGTATTGTATGTAGATGATATGTTGTTGATTAAAAATAATAGGAAAATAATCCAGGAAGCATAAAATCAATAGTCTTTTAAATTTAATGTGAAGGATACTAGTGCTTCAAAAAAAAATTTTGGGCATATAAATTATAAAAGATTCAAAAAATAGGAAATTTTTTTAAATCAAAGGAAGTTTGTTGAGACAATGTTGGAGGTTTAAGATGCATGAATGTAAATCGATAAACATAGATATTTTTGTAGGTGTAAAGTTATATATAGATAAATGTCCCAAAACATAGGAATATGAAGAGGACATGTCCCATGTTCCATATTATAGTATAGTTGAAATTTTGATGTATGCAATGGTCTATACTAGATTTGGCATTACACATGCACTGGGAGTATTGAGGAGGTGTATGTCAAAACAAGGAAGGGATCATTGGACATCAATAAAGAGCATTTTTAGGTATTTTCGTGGCACTATTGGTTATGGATTGTACTACCAAGGAAGATAAGGATTGGAAAAAGTGTTGGAAATACATGGATTTGTTGTTGTAGATTGGGTTGAAGATATAGATCATAAAAGATATGCAAGTGGGTATGTATGTAACCTATTTAGAGAAACAATCAGTTTAATGAGAAAGAGATAGTATATAGTGGAACTCTCAACTACATAAGCTTAATATATAGTATCCACTCATGTAAGAAAAAAATCAGTATGGTTACAAATATTGTGTTTAGGTATTGGGTTGGTAAATAATATGTAAATATAGATTGTGATAGAAAGAAAATAACTTATCATTAGAAGATAAGATATTGATGCTAAGCATCGTTTTGTGAGAGATATGATTAAATACGAGAAGGTGCTACTCAAAAAGGTAGACACTTTGAAGAATGTTGTAGATTCATTTAAAAAATTTATATGCATTTACAATTTTTCTTGGTGTAGAGAAAAAATGGGCACTATTGCCATGAATTATTGATCATGCACTCTTGTGATCCATTGTATGCAAAGAAGACAAAAAATAGGATAATGTTGGGTATGTGTTATATTCTTTGCATGACTACTTACATGTATTTTACCTTGTGCTAGTCGAAATGGGGGCGCTTGGGGGCAGTGCCCCCCCAAAAAAATTGGGAGGTCTTTTGAGTTTTTTTTTGGTGGTTTTCAACACATGATTTTCACTTTTAGAGGTTTTATGGTGCATGGTGGTTTATGTAGAAATTTGAATAATTTTCTGAATTATTCACCGAGATTATCCTGATTGCACACTATTTAAGCTTCATGCATAATACATAACCTCTTCTACAATTGATCATCAATATGCGGAAATAGAAACAGTCGCATGCGCACATTAAAACATAATCAAGTACACATATCAACACAGTATGTAATGGGGAAAGATGATAGCTGAAAACCCCAAAATATCTGTATATTATAATGATAGAGAACATGTAACAATCATAGTACAATACTCCTCACAAGTACTCAGTACTATCTCCAAAATTTACACACAAAACTAGCTCAGATTTGAACAAGTCACAGGTTCAAATCTCCTCCACAAGTCTGCCTGCCTCTACTGCGCAATCCAAGATGAGAATGAATGAGATCCAAGTTCGAATCCCCTAGCTTGTACTGCGCAATCCTCATTGGCAATATCCATCAATGTGTGTGCAAATCTCATGCACAGGTATAGTCATAACTGATAGTCACACTCACCCTTTCACCCACCTCTAACACTGGTCTCCACTGAACTATCCATGCATTGCAGTTAACTGATGTGTTCTTTAGTTGATTTATGAGTTAATAATTAGCGAATTAATTAATAATTAATTCACACCACTCATCACTATTGTATTTATCAGTTAGACTAAATACAACTAGTTCAACTAAGTTAAACCGAACACAACTCCACCAACTGTCTCATCAACTCCACCAAACTCTGCCACATGAGTTCTAATTGAAGTCAACCATGCAATAGCTCAACTAACCCTTAGGAAAAGCGTATTTCCTTCTGTCAATTGCATGTGCCACATCCAAGCATCAAACTGAAGTGCTCCAAGAGGATAAGATAATGTTTGTAGTCTAAATATTATTAAGGGTTAATAATATTTGACTGTTCTATTTTTAGCCCGGCAGTCTAAAAATAGAAACCGCCCAATGTCTGTTGAAAATAGCAACAAGAAACAGTGAAGGAAGCCTCCTGAACCATCTTTCCTGATCCTAGTTGGAGAGTGATCACCTAAACTAGGTGGGGACCACACATGTGATTTTTGTCGAAAAGTCTATTTTTAGACTATGTCTATTTTTAGACATATGGAGCATGGTCTAGGAGTTGCGGGATGCTATTATTGGATGATTGGTAAAGTTGGTAAAAATATATGGACATATATTTTTAGACATACAGGTCGAAGTCTATTTTTAGACTGCCTGTCTAAAAATAGAACAGTCAAATATTATTAGCCCTTAATAATATTTGGACTATAAACATTATCTTATCCTCTTGGAGCACTTCAGTTTGAGCTACAGATGTGGCACATGCAGCTGGCAGAAGGAAATTTGAATTTCCTATGGGTTATTTGAGCTATTGCATGTTTGACTTCAGTTAGAACTCATGTGGCAGAGTTTGGTGGAGTTGATGAGACAGTTGATGGAGTTGTGTTCGGTTTAACTTAGTTGAACTAGTTGTATTTAGTTAAACTAACTAATACACTAGAGATGAGTGGTGTGAAATAAATATTATTTAATTCACTAATTATTAACTCATAAATCAACTAAAGAACACATCAGTTAACTCAGTGCATGTACAGTTCAGTGAAGACCAGTGGAAGAGGTAGGAGAAAGGGTGGAGTCTACTATTAGTTGTGACTATAGTGTGCATGAGATTTGCACAATCATTGGAGGAGATTGCCAATGAGGATTGCGCAGTTAAAGCCAAGGGAATTCAAATTCATTCCATCCATTCTCTCATCTTGGATTGCGCAGTAGAGGCAGGCAAACAGTGGAGGAGTTTTGAACCCGTGACTTGTTCAAAACTGAGCTAGTTTGTGTGTAACTTTTGGAGATAGTACTGAGTACTTGTGAGGAGTATTGTACTGAGATTGTTACATGATTCTTCTTCATTATAATATACAGACAGTAAGGGGTTTTCATCTGTAAGCTTTCCTCGGTATACATACTGTGTTATATGTGTTGAATTTCTATGTGCGCATGTGAATGTTTTCAATACCGCTTGTTGTTTTTATTTCCGCATGTGATGATTAATGTGTAGAAGAGATTATGTGTTATGTATGAAGCTCAAATAGTATGTGACCAGGATAATCTCGATGAATAATTCAGCAAATTATTCAAATTTCTACATGGTATCGGAGCGATATTGATCATCAGATCTATTATTCAGAAAGTGATTGCATTTTATTTCTTCAGGCAGAGTCTGCAATCGGGCCAGGTAGCCTCCAGATTCATCCTTCTTTGAAGGTGAAAGGTCTGGTAAATTCCCATGCAGTCGATCTCTGATTTGGAAATAATTTGTTCTCACGAATTTTAGATCGAAAGCGGTGGAGTTTTGAGCTGGTGGAATTCGATTTATTCCAAAGCAAGAGCGACCAGAGGAAGTTGGTGCTCAAGGATAAACTCAGGAAAATAAATATGGAGAAGAATGACACTATTCCGGTATACTTGAAAAAGCTTTTCCATTGCAGGGATGAGCTTGGGAGTATAGGAGTTAGTGTGGATGAAGAAGGACAAGTCAAGAAGGTTGGGATTCGAGCAAGGAATCTCTACAACCTTGAAGTAGATTGGATGTCTACGGAGCTTCCTACTGTTGGGAAGTGCATGAAAGACATGCAATTGATGCTTGAGAGGGAGAAAGTGTTGCATGCAGGCGAGAAAGACATGCAATTGATGCTTGAGAGGGAGAAAGTGTTGCATGCAGGCGAGAAAGACATGCAATTGAAGCTTGAGAGGGAGAAAGTGTTGCATGCAGGTAATAGTGAACCTCGGGGTGTGGAGCAGCCACAAGAGGATCATGGAGTGGGAGAAACCACTCATGCAGAGAAATTTCGTGCCAGATGGGCAGAGGGAGCACATGCAGCTATACCACCAGGTGAGAGGTGGGGCGACATGCATGATTAATCCCAAGAGGAGATTTCTGGGTAGGATTCATGAGATGGTGTGGATCTCATGAGTTGAACCTAGCTACGAGGTGCCCACAGCGCAGCAGTAGCAGATCAGTTGGATTGATGCAGGCAGATCAAAGTGACAATGTCGAATATTGGAGCACGGATCAGAGTTGACAGCAAGTGCAGAGTGCATGGGTGCAAGAGTTCAACAGCGCAGTGGTTCCTGATGACATGTGCAGTTGGTACCAGCAAAAGTCGAAGACTTTGATGATATATGCATCAGACTGATTGAGTTGTTTGGAGCCTATTCAGTTTCGGAGATGTTGCATGCAAAGGGTGCATGGCGCATGCATGGAGTTGCATGGTGCATGCATGAGTTTGCATGGCACATGCAAAGGGCGCATGGCGAATGCATGGAGTTGCATGTCGCATGCATGGAGTTGCATGGCGCTTGTGAAGGTTGCATGGCGAATGCATGGAGTTGCATGTCGCATGCATGGAGTTGCATGGTGCTTGTGAAGGTTGCAGGGCGAATGCATGGAGTTGCATGTCGCATGCATGGAGTTGCATGGCGCTTGTGAAGGTTGCAGGGTGAATGCATGGAGTTGCATGTCGCATGCAAAGACATTCCTTTCTTGTTGAGAGGGAGTGTTGAAAATGGCAACAAGAAACAGTGAAGGAGGCCTCCTGAAACATCTTTCCTGATCCTAGTTGGAGAGTGATCACCTAAACTAAGTGGGGACCACACATGTGATTTTTGTCGAAAAGTCTATTTTTAGACTATGTCTATTTTTAGACATATGGAGCATGGTCTAGGAGTTGCGGGATGCTATTCTTGGATGATTGGTCAAGTTGGTAAAAATAGATGGACATCTGTTTTTAGACATACAGGTCGAAGTCTATTTTTAGACTGCCTGTCTAAAAATAGAACAGTCAAATATTATTAGCCCTTAATAATATTTGGACTATAAACTTTATCTTATCCTCTTGGAGCACTTCAGTTCGAGCTACAGATGTGGCACATGCAGCTGACAGAAGGAAATTCAAATTTCCTATGGGTTAGTTGAGCTATTGCATGTTTGACTTCAGTTAGAACTCATGTGGCAGAGTTTGGTGGAGTTGATGAGACATTTGATGGAGTTGTGTTCGGTTTAACTTAGTTGAACTAGTTGCATTTAGTTAAACTGACTAATACACTAGAGATGAGTGGTGTGAATTAAATATTATTTAATTCACTCATTATTAACTCATAAATCAACTAAAGAACACATCAGTTAACTCAGTGCATGTACAGTTCAGTGAAGACCAGTGGAAGAGGTAGGAGAAAGGGTGGAGTCTACTATCAGTTGTGACTATAGTGTGCATGCGATTTGCACAATCATTGGAGGAGATTTCCAATGAGGATTGCGCAGTTAAAGCCAAGGGAATTCGAATTCATTCCATCCATTCTCTCATCTTGGATTGCGCAGTAGAGGCAGGCAAACAGTGGAGGAGTTTTGAACCCGTGACTTGTTCAAAACTGAGCTAGTTTGTGTGTAACTTTTGGAGACAATATTGAGTACTTGTGAGGAGTATTGTACTGAGATTGTTACATGATTCTTCTTCATTATAATATACAGACAGTAGGGGGTTTTCAGCTGTAAGCTTTCCCCGGTATACATATTGTGTTATATGTGTTGAATTTCTATGTGCGCATGTGAATGTTTTCAATACCGCTTGTTGTTTTTATTTCTGCATGTGATGATTAATGCGTAGAAGAGATTATGTGTTATGTATGAAGCTCAAATAGTATGTGACCAGGATAATATCAGTGAATAATTCAGCAAATTATTCAAATTTCTACAATGTTTAAAAATAGAGGTCCATCTATTTTTACCAACTCGACCAATCATCAATAAATAGCATCCTGCAACTCATAGACCATGATCCATATGTCTAAAAATAGACATAGTCTAAAAATAGACTTTGCGCCAAAAATAGCCAGTAGGCCCACTTAGTGAAGGCGACTTCATTTCAATAAGCTCCATCATCTTGTTGCATTTTCAACAGTTTAGTCCATGGTTTTGGTTAAAGAATTATGATTCTATTCTAATACAAGGTAAATGGATTGGTGGTTTATGGGTGTTGTGGGAGATATATTTTATTGTAATATTGTAAATATAATATATTGAAAACTATTTTTGGCTTTCCAGATTTGGGTTTTTAGGGTAAAATCTGTGTTAATGTGTATGTTTTCCATTGCACCTTTTCTCTTATATTAATAATTTTTTTGTAGAAATTAACTATACATGGTTAAAATTTTATTTTACCAAGTGTAGTAGAGTCAAGATTGGATGGAAATGGGCATGGTAATCATGGGGACCACCCCACCTTTTCTTCACACTAATTCATGGTGATGTGTCTCATTTTTATGAGGGGAGATGGTAAATATTTTTCTTAGGTTCTGTGAAGGTAGCTTGGGTGATTGAGGGAAATTAAGGAGTTGCATGGATGATATTCTAAGATCAAAATGGATACAATTACATGGGGAAGTGAGCTCTTGTGAGATTTGGTGAGATAGTTGGAATAACTACCTAATTAGCAAGAGGCACAGTGGGATCCAACACATAGAGGCTTGTAGGGGTTATTTAGAATAGAAGCACGATGAAAATTTAGGACGAAACACTTTGATGATTGAGGGTGACTTTGGTTGGTGCTTTAATGTTGGGTTACTAAGTGGAGGATTTTCGAGGATGAAAATTATTTTGAGTGGGGGAGGATGTAAGACTCTTAGATTGAGGACATGTCAGGTGTATGAGTGCACTTCAAAATATAAAATATGATCACTTTAGTTCAATTACTCACACATATTTTGGGGTTTCATACCTTGCATCGTATAGAACAAGATTGTGGGCCATGATAGTTTGCGACACAATAAGGAAATTTCATATGCCACGAGAATGGACATATCAGTGAGTGTGGAGTAAAACACATTTCCATCGATTAGATGCATGAGAGCACACAAGGGTTGGTCCATGTGATATCACAATGGTCGCAACCAAATTTGGGGTTTCCAACATGCATTGGGTTGGTAGAACGAGGGTCAAATAAGTTGGAATGAGGCATGGATGGACAAGTTAGGATGTTAGTTAAAGGCATGTATGAGTGAGTGCCATGTTTTCTAGTAGCCTACGATGGGTGATTCACATGTCGGGTTGGCTAGTTAGGATATAGTGTGGGTGTGAAATGAACAGGTGTGTATTGGCTCATTCCACCCAAATGATGTGGTGATTGGTAGATGCATGTTCGACAACGCATATATATTATCATTTGAAAAAAAGAGGCAAACAATGGAGAGTTAAGAGATAGTAGCACACACCACGTACCATTTGGCATGGAGTAGAGTGCATAATGAGGCATGCCACAGAGCTGACATGACGAAGAACATGAGTCATAGAGTTGGAACGATGAAAGGTGTATGCCTTAAACTTTACATGATGGGTAGTGCAAGATGCGACTACACCCTACTTGTGAGGTAGACGTGTGCAGTATTGGGTTTTGTAGTTTCTCTAGTTCAAAAAGGTTCATGTAATTGTGCCTTGTGTTGGTATGAGTAAGATGAATTTTAGGAATAGCCAAAAGGAAGCCAAAATTTTGGGATTGTAAAAGGGAACATAATTTTGGGGTTTGGTTTTGAGCTCAAATTTGGGGATCAACCATGTTGGGCCATGTTGATGTAAAAATCCAAATTTGGCTACTTTATGTAAAAAAAAATACATTATTGAATATATTATATGGGTGTTAAGTTGGAAGCTTCCAATTTTATATTGTGTCACTTGCATGTGGTGAGTTTAGCAATTGAACATAAATAATTAGTTAAGTTAAAAATATTCCACCCTACTTAACTAAGAAAAAATACTTAACTAGGAAAGAAAATGACATGAGTAATCCAAGTTGGTTATACCTTGGAAAGAAGTTGGTACAACATGCTAGAAAATACATAATGAAATTTCATATGCCTTCATCTATACAAATATTTTAATCTATTTTAATCAAATTTTCCAATTTGCATAGCAAAAACTCATACTTGTCTATGTCTAAATTAGAGACAACTTTACATAGTCACATCAAATTCGATGCCATGTTTAAAAAAAAAAAACATTAAAATCAAACTATTAAAAAGAAAACTTGCACAATTATATAAAATACAATTTGAATACTTATCTATGGTGGACTTGACTTACAAAATACCTAGTCTATTATCACTCGAACTTTAAAAGTTTACTTTCATAGAATTAAAAAATCTTAGCCTAAATAAGCAAACTGTTTTCAGAATAAATTTCTTAAACTATTGATAAAATTTCTTTCGAATTAATCACATCATTAGGATTAGGTCGACATTTCGAACCAACTAATGTGGTTCATCCTCAGGACAAGGTGGAGAAACTAATCGATCTTGATGAATAAATAGAGGATATGCATAATTGTCAGGAAATCGTTGTTAAGAACTAGTTGTTGATGATGACGATGATGGTTAACGTCCACTGAGACCAATCTTTGATCTATCGAACCTAAAGAAAAGATTTATTTAGTTTGATTTAAGATTTTATCCCTATGTTCAAAAAGCTTGGAGAGAAGCCTCCCGAGCTCACTATAATTTTGACATCTTAAAAGGTTAGGAAGGTCAGTATTGCAATAAAGATTATGAAATTGAGCTCTAATGTGGTTGTACGCGAGGCACTCTAAGAGGAAGTTATTTTCATCCTCGATGTTAATATTCTCATAGAGATGGTAGATCCTTTCCATCCATGGTGTCTTAGGAACCGTCCAACAACCTATTTCACTATGGAGCTCATGAGAGTTTATTCTAATCTTGGCTATATTAATTTTCTTCTTTGAGCTAGTTAAAACAGAGAGATAATTTTGATCTTCTAGGGTGGGGTTGATGACCTCCTTATAATATCTTAATTTTCTTTTAGCTGCTAGATCTTTCTCACACCACATTTTTTCTTTGAACTTAGAAGTAACAATTTTTTCAATGTTAATAATGTTTTGCATTGCAACATTCTCGTCAATCTCCCAATGGTTTAACCAGGCCTTGGTGTCTTATACCAACCTCATTTAAGCCTTAGGTGGTTTTGGCTAGAATTTAAAGCTAGCTTAGGAAGTCTATGGTCCCCTATGCTATTGAGCTTGTGCTTGTACAACAGAAGCCTAGTCATATCTAGGCTCTCGATAGAGGAAATATCCACTTCTATCAGGAGAATAGGATAGGGTGTATTGCTTTTAATTTTAATATTATATGTTATAACATGATTCTGTATTTGCTCAATCTTTCTCCAGGATTATCTAGAGATGTTGCAACCCCAAACCTCACATCCATATAAGATAACAAGAGTGACTAAAGTTTCAAAGAGGAACTTCTTTCTATCCCACATTACAAGGTTTGTCGTTTTACAATTATTTTCAAGACCAAAATAAGCTTTCCACCCCACATTAATCCTTTTCTGAATGCTATAGTTCCAGTTGAGCTTGTGATGAATATTAATTCCTAGGTACTTGTAAGAAGATAGTTCCTCCAAGTTACTATTGTCATACATAAAATTACCGTAAGTGTCCTTGGATTTTATAATCATAAATTTTGTTTTTCCAGTGTTAACAGACATACCCATGGTAGAGCAGAAATCCTTAAGAAGTCTAAGTTGTTTATCAAGATCAGATGGGCACCTTGCGAGAAGAACAATATCATCAGCATAGAGAAGACGGATGATGACTATCCTAGCTAAGATCGTCCCAACACATCCTGCTTCCTCTAAACAACCTTCTAGCTTGTCGATGTAAATGAAAAATAGGGTAGGGGAGAGGGGGCAACCTTGTTTAACTTTGATATTACACTTAATATCTTTCGACCACCCCTCATTGCTCTTTAAATTGGAAATTACATTCTTGTATAACATTATAGCAGCCGCTCTTAGCTCGAAAGGAACATTTAGCTCTTCTAATCTATTCCATAGGTTTTTTCTAGGAACCATGTCGAAAGCCTTTCTAAAGTCCACAAAGAAACATAAGAGATTGGATTTATCATTGCGGCATTCCTCCACAATGATCCTAAGTGTAACGAGGTGGTCCATTGTTGAGTGTTGCCTTCTTAAACCTGCTTGGCCTTTAGCCCGCTTACCTTCACTTTCAAGCCAAAAGCTCAACTTCTTTTCCAAAATAATACCATATAACTTAGCTAAGAGAGGGCTGATCATAATTGTTCGATAATTAGAGGGGTCATTTGTATCCCCACTTTTAAAAATAGGGATAATGAGGCTTTGAGTCCAAGTTTTAGGGAACCCTTGCTTGACTGCTTGGTTGAAAAGCTTGTGGATGTGGGAGATGAGGACAAGACCTCCAATTTTTAATATTTCCACCTCGTAACCTTCAATTTCTTTAGCTTTCCCATTTTCCAAGTGTTTAACCCCAAAATCAATGTCTTATAATGAGAAAACTTATTTCGCTGTGAGCAGGATTTCAAAATCCCTGGCATTTGGAGATTCATAAAGCTTTTTAAGATAGGAATTCTAGTCATGTAAAGCAATTTTATTATTATCTTTAGTTTTCCTAGTTAGAATTTGCCTCCATAATTTCTTAGGAGCCACCTTAGAGAGGTGTAAGATATTCTCTTTTCTTTTACGAATATATTGCTTTTTTCTCCTTTTATTTAGGGCTTTGTAGATTTTTATCTTGTCAATTTTGAGAGATTCATCAACAGCTTCCTTAATTTCTCTCCTCACACTTTTACAATATTTGTCATACCATGGGTTGGTTTTTCTATTTCTTTTATTACTTGAGACTTCAATTGAGAACTTTTAATATAATATGAGAGGGTTGTAGTAAAACTATGATATAGGTCACCTATCTTGTCTATACTAGATAAAGGAAGAAAATTATTTTTTATTTCATTTAGAAAGAGATCGTTTTTATTTCTATCAAATATTAAGTTCTTTTGACTACAAGGATTATCTTCTATGGGATCTCTATTCATGACAAAATTGAGAGTTATGAGTAAAGGCCTATGATTAGAGTCAGGCTCGTGGTCATCTAAGATGTCAAAATTTATTATTTCATTGTATAAAGGGAGATCGGAAATAACATAGTTTACCACGCTGCTACCAAGCCCATGGATGCAGGTCATTTGGCTAGAATTGGGCCACTTCTTTAGACCATTGAAAATTATGAGATCCTGACCACTACAAAGCTTGACTAGCTTCGACCCAAAAAAATTATCCCCAAGGTCTTCAGAGCTTCTTTTGTACTGACTAGCCAGAGTAAGGTCTTCATCTAACCAAAGAGGATTGGGGTTGGAGTGATTGCTTAGAGGAATAGCTTGGTTGCTTGAAGTTCAAGCATTAGAGTCACCCATTAAAAGGATATTACCTTCATTCCATAGGCTAGCAATATCATTCTCTAAACCATTGTAAGGACTATTTTTATCTATATTCTTTTTCTTATAGGAGTTAGAATTAATGGGGGGAAATTAACAGATTTCTATGTAGGTCTTTTTATCATTAATGTCAGTAATATCAATCTAACTATATTGGTTGTAAGGGTCGTTTTTATAAAACCTAGCATAGGGGGATATGTTCTTCTTAATGTAGCAAGTTATGCCCCCAATGCCTCTATGGGAGGATCGATTGTTCCAGGTAGACCATAGTGCAAAGCCATCTATGTTAGGGACCTTATATTCTTTGTGCTCCCAAGTTTCAACAAGCAATATAATATCAGTTCATCATTTGAGATCCAACTTAGCTTGGGGCCTTTGTTCCATGGAAAGCCCCGACAGTTCCAAGAAAGAATTCGGAGCATGTTGAATTGCTATTTATTACTATCTTTTTGGTTTCTATCTCGAATAACGGCTTTTCTATTTCTAATTACTGCCCATTTTCCTTCCTTCCTAGCTTCTTTTACCTCTTGAACCTCCTTTCTTAATTTTGCTTGATCTTCTAGAATGAGATCTTCATTTATAAATATTCTCGTTCCTTTTAGACTTGAGGTTTTACTAAGTATGTCATACTTATGGTCAATAGAGCTCACCTTTATCGGATCAACCTTCCTTTATTCTTAGTTAATTTCCCTAACCTTGTTTCTTCTGTGAGACACGTGGTTTCAAATTGTAATCTATTATGTAATTATGTCTGGGCTATAGCTAAATTATCCTCGTCTACCTCCTCTTTCAAACTAAATATTATAAGGTTCAAGACCCTTTTGTTATGCTCATGGTTAATTTGATCAATTTTTTCATTTCATCTTTAATTGGTTTGATATCTAATTTACCTACCCCACTATTTAGGGTGAGACTGTTGTTAAATTTTTCTTCTAGTTCTTTAATCATTCCTTCATTTTAAGACTCTCTATATCATCAGCATCTCCTTGCTGGGATGTTTGGTTCATATCTTGGTTTTGTTTTTCTATGACCTGCAACCTAGTCGCCATTGACTCCATTTTATTCTCCAATTGTTCTATTTTATTTTCTATTTGTTTTTGGATCTTTTATTCAAGAGATGGGAATTCCATGGCTTCTAACTGGGTTTGTAGCTTGACTTCTCTTTCTTCTCTACGTTTCTCTAAAGACTCTATATACTCATAAAGGTTTTGCAGATTAACTGTGCTAAGTCTACCTTTGGTAATCTTTAGTAGTTGTGGTTAATTATTCATACTTGAGAATATATGAGCAGATATGTATTAGAAAAAGATAAGGAATGTGTGCACCTACAAACCAGACAGCAAACCTTAAGTGCCTAGGTCCAAAAATTTATCCAAAAAAAATCACCTCAGACCCAAGTATTAATCGAGAAAATTCACTGCAAAATTTTCACCCCAGAATTTCACTGCAGACCCAAGTATTAATCGAGAAAATTCACCGCAAAATTTTCACGACCCAAGTAGCCGTTAGAAAGTCAAATTAATTTTTTTATTAAAAAGGGGGTTAAATTTAGTTAAGAATTCAAATTAAATAAAATTAATAAAATTTATTCAAATTAAATAAAATTAATAAAATTTATTTAAATTATTAATTAAATATAATAAGGAAGGTTAAACCTTATAATTTAATAAATAAAAAGAAAATAAATAAAGCAAGTAAATAAATAAAATAAATCAGTTAATTATATAATCAATTAATTAAAATAAAAGTAAATTAATTAATTTAAATAATAAATTAATTAAATTAAAATTTTATTAAAAAGGGGGTAATAATTTTTTTTTTTAAGAATTAAAATAAATAATAAATCAATTAAATTAAAAAGACTTAAGAAATTATAAAGGCTGATTCAATTAAATACAGTAGGGAGTGTTAATTTTTTTTATTTTTTAATTAATAAATACATAACAATAAAATGAGAATAAATAAATAAATAAAAATAAGTAAGTAAATAAATAAAATTAATCAATTAATTAATTAACCATTTAATTAAATAAATAAATAACTAATTTAATGTATATATACAAATATATAAATAAAAATAAACAAAATTATCTAGCGAGAATTGGGGTCCAGCTTTTACTTAATTTCCAACCATCATCACAATTGAGATTCTTAGCATGTTGTTCAATTTCGATCTCCTCCCTTAATATCCAATGGTGGAAATGATCTACTTTGGGAACGACTTTGGAGTCTTCAATGCAAACATGGTGACATGATTTCTCCACATGCTCAACAAGAGCTGAGGTACGGGATCGATTGTGCGTAATATCCAAAGCATGCTCCCGAATTCTCTGCCTAATGGATCGACCTGTTTCTCCAATATAGGGAGTTCCACATGAACATAGAATCATGTAAACCCCTTTCATGTCCTTAGGGTCGATAGGGTCCTTAACAGACCCAAGAGAATTTCTAATAGTGCAGAGAGGTTTGAAAGAAGTAGAGACATTATTTCTTCTAAGGACATGGGAAATTTTGTCTGTTGTCCCCTAGATAAATGGGAGATGGAATTTGGAAATAGGATCCACCCGAGTATATTTTTCACTCAGCCATTTATATGCCTTTCGAAAAGCTTTAAGACCAAGAGATCTACTGTAACCATTGTTTACAAAAAGTCAAGAATATGGGTCTTCTCTGATTCCAAGGAGCTGTCGTCAGAGATTCTCAGAGCCCAAGTCGCCAGAGTACAAAGGACCCCAAATTTATGAGTAGGAAAATGATGGGACCGTGTCAGTCTTCTTGCGAAAAACTCGGTGAGAAATGGAACCATTGTCATTCCTTGACAGAAGGATATCAAGGAAAGGGAGGCAACCATCAACCTCCACTTCCATCATGAATTTGATGGAATCAAAAAGTGAATTAAAGTGCCCAAGGAATAGATCTAATTTCTCCCGACCATGGGGCTAGATGACACAAGTATCATCCATGAACCTATTCCACTTCCTAGGGCGGAATCTAGCAGAGGCCAAGGACTTTGATTCAAAATCCTCCATAAATAATTCAGCAACAGTGGGGGAAAGTGGGGTACCCATCGCAACACCACAAGTTTACTCATAAAACTCACCTTGAAAAGCTTAAACCCCTTGTAGGTCAAACCGATTCCTTTGTTAAAGACTCGGCTTCCTTTATCAAGGAGTGGAAGAACATCAAGTTGTAGCCTGGTGAGCTTTTAGTTAGCTTTGATGTTGTGTCCTTGTTCACCAAAATCCCCATCCAAGAAGCTGTTGATGTAATTAAACGGATCTCTGATGAGGGCACCTCTAAATTAGTTAGTCTCTACCTCACCTTGACTTTCTTCAGTTTTCAAGGTGAGTTTTATGAGCAAATCTGTGGTGTTGCGATGGGCTCCCCTATTTCCTCCATTGTTGCTAACTTATTTATGGAGGATTTTGAATCAAAGGCCTTGGCCTCTGCTAGATTCTGCCCTAGGAAGTGGAATAGGTTCATGGATGATACCTGTGTCATCTGGCCCCATGGTCGGGAGAAATTAGATTTGTCCCTTGGGCACTTGAACTCGCTTTCTGATTCCATCAAATTCACGATGGAAGTGGAGGTTGTGTTCCTTTCCTTGGCAATGAGGCAGCTGATGATTCCATTTCTCAACTGACCCCTACTTGAAGATCAGATCAGAACAATACCTCCATGTGAATTCCCATCATTTTCCTGCTTTCAGAGATTTGCGTCCTTTATTACTGCAAACCTCGAGCTCTGAGAATCTGTCTGTCCTAGAATCAGAAGACAAATGTAAACAACGTTTTTATATAAACAATGGATTTGTCGATCTCAAGGCCCTTAAAACCTTTCGAAAAGGCATATAAAGAGGCAGTGAAAATCAGGTGGATCCTATTTCCAAATTCCATCTCTAGTGCTCCGAGGGACAACATACAAGAACCCCGTAATCATGAGAGAATAATGTCTCACCTTCTTTCAACCTCTCTTCATATTAAAGTCTCTTGTAGATTAAGATAGAACCTATAAAACCTAAGAACATGAAAAGATTTATGATAATGGAATACTATTATACTATATTGACAGATTAATCTTATAAAGAGGATCAGGGCATGGTGCGGATATTAGGCCGATCACGTGAGCATGTGAATCATGTCACTAAATATTTGCATTGAAGACTCCAGAATCATTACTGAAATAGATCATTCCACCATAAAAACACAAGGAGGTATCAGAATTGACGTATGCTAAGAATCTCAATCGTGATGATAGTTGAAAGTAAACAAAGTTGGACCCCAACACTTCATGCGATGACTGTTTATTTTATTTATATATTTTTTATACTCCATTAAATTAGTTAATTAATCAATTTATTTATTTTATTTAATTCTAAATTAGTTAATTAATTTTATTTATTTAATTTATCCTCATTTTATTGTTATGTATTTATTTAATGATTTTTTTTAACCTCCTTGCTATATTTAATTGAATTAGCATTTTTAATTTCTTAACTCATTTTAATTTAATTAGTTTATTATTTATTTAAATTCTTTAAAAAAAATTATTATTAACCTTTTTTAATAAAATTTTAATTTAATTAATTTATTATTTGAATTTATTTATTTATTTTTATTTTAATTAATTGATTATATAATTAATTGATTTATTTTATTTATTTACTTGCTTTATTTATTTTATTTTTATTTATTAAATTATAGTGTTTAACTTTCCCTAATATATTTAATTAATAATTTAAATAAATTAAATTAATTTTATTTAATTTGAATTTTTAACTAAATTTAATCTCTTTTTTAATAAAAATTTTGATTTGATTTTCTAACAACTAGTTTTTAACGGTAAATTTAATCTCTTTTTAATAAAAATTTTGATTTGATTTTCTAACAACTCGTTTTTAACGGCTATTTCTCCGCAATAATTCATCCACCTTATCTTGAGAATGAACCACATTAGTTGGTTTGAAAGGTCGACCTAATCTTAATGATGTGATTAATTAGAAAGACATTTTATCTACATTATGTATAACAAAAGTCTTTGATCTAACACTCTTAAACTGTTATTAACTCATCTAATATGTGCTGAATATTAAAATCTATTTTCGCTATATTGCAGCCGCTCTCCTCGCTGCTTTAAAATATCTTCTAAAATGGAAATGCTGTACTAAACTATGATGCAATGTTTAAGATAGAGAGCTATTCTTATAAAATTGCAAGACATCACAAAAACAATCCATTTTTTTTTGTTCCTTTCCTTTCCAAATGCGAACGTTGTTTTCCTTAGTCTAAGTTATGAAGTTTATCATCCATATTTCGCTGACATCTTACTATTTGTGTTTTGTTGCCAATCCATTTGTCATTGATTATTCGGTGCCCATAGTTCAAAGTTTTCTCACATCGGGTTGTGTTACTGTTCTTAACGTTCTATTCAATTTTCTCTCTGTATCATTTCCTTGTGCCATTTTTAAACTATTTTCGGACAATTTTTTGTTTTTCACTTCTCACTGTCACAAATCTAAATTTTTGCTTTTGAGTTTTTAGCACAATGGCTTCTTTGCTAAGATCTGTGCCATTTGCTAAAACTGAAGCCAAGTAAAAACGAAAAACCAATCCTAAAACACAAAAATTAATCCGACTCAAATGGATAAATCTCTTCAAAGTAGGAACAGCCCACTTTGGTGCACTCGCTCTCTCTGTTTAATGCACTGAGAGAACACAACATATTTTTCTAACAAATTTCTGAAATGAAATTCAACAATATTAAGAACCATTTGATCATCCTGTTTCCTAGATAATTACAATGGCTCACTACAGCCCTTATCATAATACATCACTTTCGAAAATAAAGAAAATTCTGCAGTATATAATCTTACTGGTCTGTGCCGATCTAAATAATGCCACCATTTTTTCTTCAAACTAAAACAGAAATGCCTTGCCAAACCAGGACTTTGCAATGAAATGAAATGACTTTGCAAGGTTGCCAGACAGTATGAATAGCAGGAGCCAAACCCTAGTTTTCTCCTGCTATTCAAGATGTCTAGCAAGCTTGAAGAGCACAGGAAATAGACATTACTCTCAACAGCTTATGTGAACTAAAAGTCTCGCATGACGTGAAACTCTCGTTACAGAAAACAATGCTGATTGATTGAATTTATATAGCAACGGAGGGCCAAATTCATTTGTGAAGAATATTCAGAAAAATGGTATAGCAGCCTCAAAATAGGATATTATTCCTACTGTTGCCACCGTATTCCACTTCACAAGAAAAATCATAAAATATTGATGGGGATTAAGGTTTATAACCCAAAGCTCCTTACCAGACGATGATTATTTTGAAAAAATACATTGGACTGCGCACCTTCTTACTTGTCTCGGCTCGAATCTTTCTTAAAACAATTGTCCACTTGAAGGGAAAAATGTCCACTTGAAGAGACAATTTTTCACTCATTGCAGAGCCATTCATATCAAGTCATCCAGATTCAGTGCACAGAATTTGGGAGATCTTTAGACCTGATTCTTTTGTTTGCACTTTTCTTATTAGAAAAAAAAGAAACATAAGAAAGGCTATGTTCAGGGCAAGAAAGGCTATGTTCAGGGCTTCTTGGATTCCAATTATAGATACTAGTAGAATATTTTGAAATTTGAAGCAAGCTTCATGTCCAGCCTTCTGAAATTTGAGGCAAGCTTCATGCCCAGCCAATAGAATATTTCACAAATCAAATTTTAAAAAGTACTTCACCGTTAAGAAATAAGGGTTAGAGAATATTATTGTCTGAGAATGTTATTGGAACGTACAGAGTTTAGCCAAATTTATGGTATTAAAAAACACTTGAATTCACAATGTCCATAGATTTCTGCTTTCAAAACATTATATACTACGACCGTTCCCTGTGATTAAGATGTCGACACATTAAACAATGTTTTAATTTTAAACGTTTCAGGGTTTTAAAGATTTGATTTGATTGTAGGTAGGAAACTTTCACAAAGAGCTGTCTGGACATTTGTTATTACCACCATTCTGTTGTCTATACAGACTCTATGGAATGGTTATTTTATATCATTTTTAACTATTTTCTCCACATTATAGAAATTGTATGTTTTCTCCACGTTATAGAGATGGTATTACTTTATATGGATTATGTTAATTTGAGTGGAAGACATAATGATTAATTTCCTTCAACATATTTGAAATAAACTTAATTAATAATTTAAACAATAAATATAAATTTATAATTTAAATATTAATTAATGTAGTTTTATAAATAAAATGAGACATTGATCATAATAAATTTCTAAACTTTTCATTATATATGTCATTTTTAAAAAATCATAAGAAATAATTAAATTATATTTTCATTTAAAATAAAGTCTATTAAGACCAACGCTGCTTATGGAACCTAAAGAAGAAAAAAAAAATTAAAGAAATAAATAAATAAATTTAATTGTGATTCTTCAAAATCTTGTTTCTATGATCAAAGAGAAGGGAAAGAAGTGCTCTAAGATCCCTATAGTTGGGTTGACTTAATAAGTCAACAAGATTGGAAGTGTTGCACATGTTAGGGAATTGAGAGTCAATGTGAGTAAGAGTTGGGTAGTTTAAAAGGAAGTGTTTTTCATCTTCCACCTTCTTAGTATTGCAAATATGACATAATATATCCTCCGAGGGAGCCCTGGGAGTAGACCACTACTCGGTTTCACTTCGAAGCTCATGATAATTAGTTCTTATCCTAGAGATGTTCATTTTTTTCTTAGTGTGTAATATTCCCAATTAGCCATGAGCTAGTTGAAAAATTAATTTTTGTTTTTGCTTCTTTGTTTGATGAATAAGAGGGTATGGAGACCCATAAATCTCCTTAATATGAATAAAATTACTCCTAATGTGAAAGGAGTTCATCTTAGCAGCTTAATAGAGCACACTTAGGTATGAAAAGGGGTTGGAGCATGTAGACTAGGTCAACCTTGACCAAATCAACAGCGTTGTCATGGAGTAGTGGCATTCATAGAGGGACAACATAGTTTTAGTTGGAGACTCTTTGCATGGAAGTAGTGTCTTAAATGAGTGGGGTCAAGGGTGAGGAATCTCACCACTTATAAAAGGAAGAGGATGGCAAACCATAGAGGTTATGTTATGTTTTTGTTTTGATATATAGTCTGCTTAGACTTGTAGCTTTCTTCAGCTGTTTAGCTAAAATTGCATTGTTGTTTAGCACAGGGTGTTCCCAAGCGGGAATCTCACCTCTATCCTTGAGGGGCCTCAAAGGAAGAGTATTTGCACTATACTTCCACATTCAGGCATTAGGCCAAGCTCCATCTTTCATCTACATTGTAGATCCTATTGAGGGTTGTGTTGAGTTGGAGGTTGCAGCAGTGGAGAAGAAATTTGGGTATTTTCTGATCTATTTTTCAATGGAGGAAGGTTTCTTTCCAATGGGAGGTTGGTGAGGAAGGCCCTTGAGCCTTATTGGAGCATTTGGCATCAGGTCACTTTATCTTTTGTCCCTACAGTGCAGTTTCTGTTTTGGACTGCATTATTTTTGGGAGGAGTTGCAGGGGTGGTTTCAGTACACCATCTGGGAAGGAGGTTTTCTAGTGAAGGGATCAATATTTCATCTAGAGAGTCTATTGGAGGAGGCTACATTCTTGTCATATCGGATCAGCCAAATATTTCCAACAGTATTTTTTGCAATGAATCTTCAGCCCTAAGGCTTAGGTTCATATCTTGTATATTGGTGTATTTCTGAAAATCCTCTTGGGTTTCTTGTTGGAGGTTGTATAGAGCCTTGATCTTCATTTTATATTGTCTTTGAGGCATATATCAGCCATTTTATCTTTGTGTATTCATTTTTTGTAGCTTTGTAGTTGTGCTCTTTAAAACAACGTTGTAGCAGTTGCTCCAACATTTTTTATTTAGTAGCAGCACCTCATTCTTGAGGGATTTCTTATTAGAGGCTTGTTGTAACTTGCTATATGATTTATGGCCCATTATTTTATACATCTTTGCTATTGTTATGATGAATAAAGAAACTCCATAATGGTCTCCATTATTTTTGTATTTTTTTACACTACTTTTCCAGCATTTTGTTTAATATTGCTACTTTTCCTGTTTTGGAATATTACAATGGTATCAGAGCATAATCTTGGCTTAGCCTGTGTATCTTACGCCAATATGTCATTATAATAAGGAAAACCTCTCATAGATAGAGAAAAGAGGTATCTCAAAAGAGGAAACTAGAGATATGATTATACAAATGATAGAGAAGACAAGGGTAAAACCGCTTTATCAGGAGAAGATGAGGAGAAGGAGTTCCCTAAGATTCTTCTTCAAACTATGCAAGACATTGCTAGAGAAATAAAGGATATGAGGATGGATAGACATAAGGAATCCCCTAAATGGTTTCTACATGGTGAAGGCTCTGGCATTTCTCATCACTGGAATGATCAACCAGTGAGGCAGCAGTTTTCCCAATGCTCTACAATGCTTACATTATTAGCATTGGGAAATGGAGGGTTTCAAGAAAAAGAAACTCTTGAAGACTAGTTCATGGAGTATGATTCTTAATCTCAGATATACAAGGATAATTTGAGTTTTCAAGAATTATGTCAGATCAAGGACAATAGGAGACCCCGGCATCATAATAGAGGTGGAGGATTCATACAAAATCATGATCTACACCGGACTATGGGCAGATTTTTCTTACCCAATTTTTACGAGTCATCAAAATGCAATTCCAAATCATGAGTAGAGAAGCTAGACATCTACTTCCAACTGAACCAAGTACTGGAGATGGAGGCCATCAAAATACCAGCGCTACACCTTGAGGGTGAAGCACATGATTGGTGGTTTCATGGGTTGTCTACATTGGGTCATGCCAATGTGACTGCATATTCAGAGTTCACAAGGAGGTTGGTGGAGAGGTTTGATTGGAGAGACCCGGAGGCACCTTTCATGGGGTTAGCTAAGCTAAAGAAATTAGGTAATCTAGAAACTTATATTTCTAAATTTTTAAAACTTTCTGTTATGGTTCTGTTGAAGCCTAGAAAATCTCTGCTTCAAACATCGGGGAAAACCACCCGGTCGGGACCTTAAGACAACGCCTTTTCCGTTTGGTATGGTGGCTCCGACTGGATTTAAAGGAACAGTTTCCTTATAACTAAATGGATTGGTTTGGATGGGTGGAAATGGGACTAAATTAACTGAAATAAAACTATCTAATTAAATTAATATCATATAGCTTCCAATACTAACCTCGGTAATATGTGAATATGTCTGACCGTTCCAATTTAAAAATAACCATGAAAATGTATTATTATTTAAATTGAAATATGCAGAAACAAATAAAGATAACTCTGTTTAAGAAATTAAATAGAGTTTTATTAGCATATTTCATTCATCATTGTATACCATCTATATATACTTATGAAAGATAACGTTTCAATTATACTGAGAAATGATATATAAAAGGAAGCGTTGTGAAAACAAATATATATAAATGATAGCAATTTTAAAGCGAATATCATAAGACAGAAGAAATCAACTGTGAACAGATAGAAATACCTTGTTCATCTTGAAGGCTTTCAAATGCAATGTGATACTCTAATCCAGTAACTCTAATGCAAAATCAAATTCCAAGGTACAGAAATGCAACACTTCAAAGATAATTCCGCATGAAAATCACCAGATGTGATCCTTTTAATAAATATATAAGACAATAGAGTACAGAAATGCAATCTCCAAGTCAAAAATATTAAGATCCAGGACCCCTCTCTAAATGCATGAGAAGGGTTTAAATACTACTTAACTAAATCTAAAAATAGTTTATTACAAAAATTAAGGATTCGGTTCAATGACCGTCCTTTTCCTAGGCTAAAATATAGTGAAATTAAAACTAAATCTATCTATCTATGAACTTGATCTTTAAACTTGCAGGCATCTAGCATAGTTTTGAGAAGATGTGGTTGACCGACTTCGGAATTCAACTGTCCTGAAAAGACAGAGTCGGCAAGCGTAGGAGCAATCTTCTCTGTAGCATTGATGATACAATTAAGCGCACTGTGCTGACTGTGTGGCTTCACCAAGTACATCTAGTATGAGTCCCAATTCAATCTTGTCAGCTCTTGGATAGATTTTTCTCTTTCTTCTGCCTTTTGCCTCCATTCTGCTTGCAGTTGATGTGCTTGTGGGAGATATCCTGGAACAGTTTCAGGAATTAAATTAGCTTTGTGTAAATTATCATTTACACAATCTGTAAGAGTGTTTGCTGCTGTAGCCGCCTCCTCTGCTGCCTTTTCTGCCCTTCTGATTTGTGCATTTTCCTTTATTTGAGCTTATTGTTCTATTATTAATTTTGCAATTTCATCTTGATTTTGCTTCACCATTTTCTCATATCATACCTTAGCCAAAGTAGTTTCCTTTTTATCATTTTGACCTTTCGCAGTAATTTTTCTCTGTGTCGAACACGCTCCACATCTTTTTTCTTACTCAGCATGAAGTGCCTTGAATTTGGTCAATGTTTCCTCATTTTGTCTTACAGTTATTTCAAGTCTTCTTCAACTCACGACTTCTCTCAAGAATAGCTTTATGTTTCTCTAAGAACTCTTGATCTCCAACAACTTCTTTAGTAACTTCTAAAAGTTCTATTTTGGCAAACTTACATACCTTATCTTATGGTAGAAACTGTGTCAATTTGCCCACTTGGATATTTGAACTTATGAACAGCGTCTGAAACATCCTTTTTTCATACTGTCCACTCGTGTTTGATTTTCTTCAATGGTTCATCTCTCTTGGTCCATTCTTGTGTGCATTCTGACAAATTCACATGTTCTCTGGCAAATTTTTCCATAAATTGCTTATTATAAGGCGTTTGAGGTTTCGGCAACTTATACATCAGCTTCACATCTTCCGTGGTGAATGACCCGGTTAGCTCTTCAAATGGAGTTCTAAATTTCCTGTCTGAAATATCAGTGTTGTCCAGCACCCATTTTACCATGTCCGTATACGGGAGAATCCTTGGTCTTGCCGCTATTCTATGTAGAAATGAGCAAGCCATTTCCCTAAGGGTTGCCTCAGACGTATTACTGGAACCTGTTGTAGCTACAACTTTCATCACCACAGGGTTTTCTTCCTTTAGCAGATTATACATTCCTTCCCAAGTGGATATACCGACATCCTTATTACAAGCGGTGTCTGCATACAGCGAAGCCATTTTTTTGTTTTCAGAACTTGAGCTCTTCTCCTTCTTACCCATAGTGTTTAGTGGAAGCTTTGTATAGACGTTTGCTCCTTCGTGCCTGCATTTTACGAGTAAATGAGAGTAATGGCATAAGAAAGGTGATGAGACTGTTTTAAATGTGAAAGCGGATGAAATATAATATTTTAATCGTGAAACGACTTTCAATTCAAACACAATCTCATTTACCATTAATTTTCAATCCAATCATTAAAGCGCATAACAGATTTGATATATGGGAAGATTGCCTTGGGATAGCGCGCCTACATGAATCTGCGACATTGCGATCTGTGATTTGCTGCGCAATATCGCAATATCGCAATGTCGCAATATCGCAAAATGAAGTCATCGCAGTTATGTAAATAGCGCAAAAGCGGAAATTGCACAATAGCGCAAAAGCGCATATCGTAAAATCGCAAAAGCGCATAATTGAAAAGAGCGCAAAAGATATTCATTAATCACTTATGTTTTCTGCGTTATGCGATCTGCGACCAATGCATTTGTTGTATAGGCTTTTAGGGTCGCATTATCGCAAAAGCGCAAAATCGCATTTTCCGTTTTATAAAAGATATATACCATTTTGCTATGGATGCGCTATCTTGTTTAAAGAGCAATTTTATTATAATCTATCATAAACTTAAGTGTTTCTTAATATTCTTTCTAAGGTATTTCTATAATTTTATGTTAGAAATTTTTATTTGAAAAGGAAAACAAAATCTAATTGATTTTTTGGATTTTTTAACTAAGGGTCCCCATTTATTTAGTATCATTACTAATATTAAATAAAAGGGGGGTTGTTGCTGGTCACAACAATTTTCTAAATTGCCTGTCTGAAATATCAGTGTTGTCCAGCACCCATTTTACCATGTCTGTATACGGGAGAATCCTTGGTCTTGCCGCTATTCTATGCAGAAATGAGCAAGCCAGTTCCCTAAGGGTTGCCTCAGACGTATTACTGGAACCTGCTGTAGCTACAACTTTCATCACCACAGGGTTTTCTTCCTCTAGCAGATTATACATTCCTTCCCAAGTGGATATACCGGCATCTTTATTACAAGCGGTGTCTGCATACAGCGAAGCCATTTTTTTGTTTTCAGAACTCGAGCTCTTCTCCTTCTTACCCATAGTGTTTAGTGGAAGCTTTGTATAGACGTTTGCTCCTTCGTGCCTGCGTTTTATTTCAGTTAATTTAGTCCCATTTCCACCCATCCAAACCAATCCATTTAGTTATAAGGAAACTGGTCCTTTAAATCCAGTCGGAGCCACCATACCAAATGGAAAAGGAGCTGTCTTAAGGTCCCGACCGAGTGGTTTTCCCCAATGTTTGAAGAAAATATTTTCTAGGCTTCAACATTTTTGGTGCTAGAAGGAGGGCAGAAAAGGCAGCAGAGGAGGCGGCTACAGCAGAAAACACTCTTACAGATTGTGTAAATGATAATTTACACAAAGCTAATTTAATTCCTGAAACTGTTCCAGGATATCTCCCACAGGCACATCAACTTCAAGCAGAATGGAGGCAAAAGGCAGAAGAAAGAGAAAAATCTATCCAAGGGTTGACAAGATTGAATTGGAACTCATACTGAATGTACTTGGTAAAGCCACACAGTTAGCACAGTGCGCTTAATTGTATCATCAATGCTACAGAAAAGATTGCTCCTACGCTTGCCAACTCTGTCTTTTCAGGACAGTTGAATTCCGAAGTCGGTCAACCACATCTTCTCAAAACTATGCTAGATGCCTGCAAGTTTAAAGATCAAGTTCATAGATAGATAGATTTAGTTTTAATTTCATTGTATTTTAGCCTAGGAAAAGGACGGTCATTGAACCGAATCCTTAATTTTTGTAATAAACTATTTTTAGATTTAGTTAAGTAGTATTTAAACCCTTCTCATGCATTTAGAGAAGGGTCCTGGATCTTAATATTTTTGGGACTTGGAGATTGCATTTTTGTACTCCATTGTCTTATATATTTTTAAAAAGGATCACATCTGGTGATTTTCATGTGGAATTATCTTTGAAGTGTTGCATTTCTGTACCTTGGAATTTGATTTTGCATCAGAGTTACTGGATTAGAGTATCACATTGCATTTGAAAGTCTTCAAGATGAACAAGGTATTTCTATCTGTTCAATGTTGATTTCTTTTGTCTTATGGTATTCGCTTTAAAATTGCTATCATTTATATATATTTGTTTTCACAACGCTTCCTTTTATATATCATTTCTGAGTATAATTGAAACGTTATCTTTCATAATTATATATAGATGGTATACAATGATGAATGCAATATGCTAATACAACTCTGTTTAATTTCTTAAACAGAGTTATCTTTATTTGTTTCTACATATTTCAATTTAAATAATAATACATTTTCATGGTTATTGTTAAATTGGAACAATCTTAAGTTGTATTCACATATAATTACCCGAGTTAGTGTTAGAATTTCTTTACCAGTATTTAGTTTAAATTAGATAGTTTTATTTCAGTTAATTTAGTCCCATTTCCACCCATCCAAACCAATCCATTTAGTTATAAGGAAACTGGTCCTTTAAATCCAATCGGAGCCACCATACCAAACAGAAAAGGAGATGTCTTAAGGTCCCGACCGGGTGGTTTTCCTCGATGTTTGAAGCAGAGATTTTCTAGGCTTCAACATGTTCCTGATTTATCTGCAGCAAGAAGGGTCTATATGTTCATTAATGGGTTAGAAAAACCTCTACATGGGTTGGTAAAATCTACCAAACCCACTACCCTTCAAGATGCCATTGAGAGGGCTATAGATCTACAAGATGCCTTGCCAAAAGCAAAGGCAACAATTCAGCAAAAGCCCACTTTTCCATCAAAGGGAAAAGATGGGAAGGCTCATCCTTCAAAGGACGGCAAAAACAAAGAACCTCTTAGTGATGATGTCCGAAGAGACTTGAGGAGAAGGAAGCTTTGCTTCACATGCCAAGAATCATGGGCATCTAGACATAGATGTGCAGCAAGAAAGGCACACAATATAGAGATCTTCTCAGATGATGAGGTGGAAGAGGAAGAAGAATCAGAAGGGGATCACAACGCTGGAATAACATGAGATGATCCACCACCACAAGGAGGTGGGAATGGAGCATTTGCTCCAATTGGAGGAGCCCTTGCATAATTGAGAGGAGTACCCAAGTACTTGACCTTGAGGGTTCAAGGTTCCATTTTTTATCAGAGGGTTTCAGTTTTGATTGACAGTGGGGATACCCACAACTTTATTGATGCCCAACTAGTGCAGAGGAGGGCAATACCCACTGATGATTTTGAGGGATTTTTTATTTTGGTCCCAGGAGCTAGAACTATGGTGCATGCATTATGTTCCATATTTATCTATCACCATGGGGACATATACATTAACTGATCACTTCTTTTTGGTTGACATACCTGACACCAATGTCATATTGGGTGTACAGTGGTTAATTACTTTGGGGAAGGTCACCACAGATTGGGAGACTTTGCAGATGGAATGGGTGGATAGAAAGCATGGAAAAAGTCAAATGATTAGAGGCATGAACACATATCCCTCACAAACAACTTCCACACAGAAACCAGAGTTGTATTTGCACAGTTGAAGCAGGGACTTAATAGTCCCATCTATTATGCACATGACTTCAGCCCATGAGACATTACTTTTTTGTGGCAAACCACCTGGGAGGCCACTTGATCGAGAGTTGGTGAGAAATGTCTCACATCATGGCACACCACTCATAGATCTAGGAAGAGTGGGGGCATTGGGGGGTCATTGTGAAGTGCTGAGAGTCTTGGGTAGACTGAAGGAGGAGGGAAACATTCTCCCAACATCATCATTACCCACTCTCACCTCAGCTCTTGTGCTAAGAAAGGAGAAGCAAAGGGAGGATAGCAGCCTTCCAGTATGTGACTTTGGTATGGGAGATGTCAAAGAAGAGGACAAACACATGTCAGATGTTTTATAGATATATCATCAGCACTATCACTATGGAGGATAGATCCTTATTAGAAATCCCAATTATTGGTGGATTATTCCAAGGATCTTTTTACTTGCACGATACTTGATGACCAGCTATTAGAGGAGGGGTATTCAGTTGGAGGTGAGGTCGTCTACTATCATGGTAGGATATTCTTATCTCTAGCATCCAAGCTCAAGGAGAAGTTACTACAACCAACACATGAGGATTTTATCTTCAACCACAATTATTCCATGAGGTCATACCATACTATCATGGAGAGGTTTACTTCAGAAGGATTTGAAGAGGAGATATATCAGCATTTGAGGAGATGCATGGATCATGTGGAGATGGAGGAGATACATAACTCTTTAATGGAGTTATCAAAGCCACCTCTTTCCTCTATAGGAATGAGAGGGGATCTATCTATGGACCACTCCTTTTGTGTGAGAAAAGTATATGGTAAGGATCATGTTATTGTGCCTAATGATTTACTTAATGAGTATTTTCATTCCTTTACCATACATGTGCAGGCCATTATTCCAAGGGGGAGCATTCTTCCTTACAAACTTCATGGTCAACTTTGTGCCATAAACATTGTTGAGCATGGCCACTCCCTAGGAGGATATAGGGAGATGATTTACCATTCTGGGTGCACTCCAAAGGCACCAAACATTTCTCACCTTCTCAAAGCATGTGAGAAGACTATGGAAGAAAGTAAGTGGAGGGGAAACCACTTACCATATCATTATCTGAGGCAATCAGGAGATATACTATGTTGGTTCCACATGTGGGACTATGATCCACCTCCATTTTTGCATATGGATGTTTATGTATCATTGGTTTTGATTCCATACTTTGATGATGTCCTTATTTTTTTTATGGGAATGATTGGAGGGAGGATGGATGGATGATGTGCCCTTTGGGAGAGAGACTCTCCATTTTTCTTATGCTTCATGTTTTAGAGATAACATTGGGAAAACCATGATTTCTTCATTGGGTCTTTTGCTTCCTTGTGGGATGAGTCATTTGCATCTCATGAGAACTTGAGAGGAGCATGTCATGGAGGGATTGAATGGGAGACACTTGGTATATGAGGAGAGATTATCACATTTTGGTGTCACCAAGGAAGGAGGAGGAGAGTTGTAGCACTCACCTTTATGGTTGCTTGAGGATAAGCAACATTTGGGAGGGGAGGACTGTAATATTCCCAATTAACCATGAGCTAGTTGGAATATTAATTTTTGTTTTTACTTCTTTGTTTGATGAATAAGAGGGTATGGAGACCCATAAATCTCCTTAATAGGAATAAAATCACTCCTAATGTGAAAGGAAGTCATCTTAGTAGCTTAATAAAGCACCCTTAGGTGTGAAAAGGGGCTGGAGCATGTAGACTGGGTCAACTTTGACCAAACCAACAACATTGTCATGGAGTAGTGGCATTCATGGAGGGACATCACAGTTTTAGTTGGAGACTCTTTGCATGGATGTAGTGTCTTAAATGAGTGGTGTCAAGGATGAGGAATCTCACCACTTATAAAAGGAAGAGGATGGAAAGCCATAGAGGTTATGCTATGTTTATGTTTTGATATATGGTCTGCTTAGACTTGTAGCTTTCGTCATATGTTTAGCTAAGATTGCAGTGTTGTTTAGCACAGGGTGTTCCCAAGCAGGAATCCCACCTCTATCCTTGAGGGGCCTCAAAGGAAGAGTATTTTCACTATACTTCCATATTCAAGCATTCGGCCAAGCTCCATATTTCATCTACAGCACAGATCATGTTGAGGGTTGTGTTGAGTTGTAGGTTGTAGCACTGGAGAAGACATTTGGGTATTTTTTGATCTATGTTTTAGTGGAGGAAGGTTTCTTTCCATTGAGAGGCTGGTGAGGAAGGCCCTTGAGCCTTATTGCCGCATTTTGCATCAGGCCACTTTATCGTTTGCCCCTACAGAACTGTTTCTGTCTTGGACTGCGTTATTTTTGGGAGGAGTTGCAGGGGTGGTTTCATTACACAATCTAAGGAGGAGGTTTTCTAGTGAAGGGATTAGCCTTTCAGCTAGAGAGTCTATTGCAGGAGGCTACATTCTTGTCATATCAGATCAGCCACATATTTCCAGTTGTATTTGTTGCAGTGAATCTTCAGCCCTAGGGATTGATTTCATATCTTGTATATTGGTGTATTTCTGGAAACCCTCTTGGGTTTCTTGTTGGAGGTTGTATAGAGCCTTGATATTCATTGTGTATTCTCTTTGAGGCATATATCAGCCATTGCATCTTTGTTTATTCATTTTTTGTATTTGTGCTCTTTAAAACAACGTTGTAGCAGCTGCTCTGACATTTTTGATATAGTAGCAGCACCTCATTCTTGAGGGATTTTTTATTGGAGGCTTTTTGTAACTTGCTATATGATTTATGGCCCATTATTTTATACATATTTGTTGTTGTTATGATGAATAAAGAAGCTCCATATTGGTCTCCATTATTTTTGTAATGTTTTACACTGCTTTTCTATCATTTTGTTCAATATTGCTGCTTTTCCTATTTAGGAATATTACATAGTGCTAGTTTACACAAAGAGATAATTATGGATATCAAGGGTGGGATTGATCACCTCCTTATAGTATTTTAGCTTCCTTTGTAATTAATGTCCCTTCCCAATTATTTTCCTAAGGTATTGTTAGAGTCCTGTAATTTATAGTATTACAAGGTGACTGTGTATTTCTTACTTGAAAATTTTCATATTGTACATATATTTCAATATTCAAAATCATTTCCAAAAAAGATGGAAAGAAACAAAAAAAAGAGGGTGTTAAAAAAGGAAAAAGAAAGCCCCACAAAAAATGAATATTTCTGAAAGTGTTGCAAATCAAAATGGCACTACTATTTAGAAAAGTTTTTTCAATCATAAAACTTAATAATGATTGTACAATTTTGAATTCTCTGCTGATAGGTTAGAAAATGAAGATTTTCCAAACCATTTAATATTGGCTTATCAGTAGATAAGTAGAAAATGACATTGGTTCAACAACTTAATCTGAACCAATAGGAGAAATAACAGATAGGTGGTAGGTTAGAAATTAAAAAAAAAAAAAAAAATCAGGGTCTGCAAGTCTAAATGCACCCTAAAAAGAAGAAAAAAGGTTAGATTTGTTGTTTGGGTAGGTAGATTGAACAAGAAGAATGAAAGAAAATTTGTTTCCCAAAGTACAACATCAAGATCCCACTTTTCCTATGGTGGAAGGAGAAGGACCAAGACAAAAGGTGCTTGCATTAAAAATATTGAAAAATAGGGTCATATTTCAAAGTTTAGGGACTTAAATATATTTCCATAGCTATTTGGGCATATTTTATGTCTTCATGCATTTTTCCCTAAACCCTAAAATATTATTGTCCCCTTATCCAACCTCATTCATATTTTTCTTAACCTAAAGTTAAACATCACCCCTCGACTTTCATATCCTGACCCCACCATCCCATCACACATCCCGCGCACCTCACATCACTTGTCCCATCCCTATTAACCACCTCACATCTCCCCATCATCCCTGCTCCCTGCCATACATTCGACGACCCACATTATGTTCCGCCCCCCCCCCCACCCTCTGAAAATTAGCAACGAGTGGGGGTTCAAAAAAGGCGGTACCCGATACCACCTAACTTGCTATGTGTCGCGCCCCAGGGCTGCTCGTCCCCACCCCCCCCCCCCCCCCCAAACCCGTTGCCAATACCGCAGACCGCTACCAACCCCCTCCCTCCGCTTCTGCTTCAAGAACACTGATATTACTGACGAGCTGGTGCCGCCACTGCCCTCTCTCCTGTCCAATCACATTCACTCCCGCCAAGAAGTCGTTGCACCGTAAATGGTCGGCCCGTTTTCCAACGGACCTGCGCAACCCCAACATCTCACCAGTCACAAATTAAAATCCAAACTCATTCCTAATACAAATTTTATTGTGCTCATTTTGATTTAATATTGCAGATATCGGATTTACAGAGAATTACAGAAAAATCACAAGTTAAAAAACTATTGCAGTAGAACCTTTGTTCATCAAAAGAATCAATAGCTCTTGGAAAACCAGACTATAGTCTTCCCTCTAAACTGTTATGTTTTGATCTTGGTCCCTTCTATTATCTCCCTTCCCCAATATTGGTCAATATCACTTCCCCTTCTCTTCTCCATTTTTCTTACATCCCATTCTTCATTGCAGATTGAAAATAACATGTTATCACTCCAGTAAATTCTTAAGTTGTGGGAATTTTGTTTTTAGTCAAAGAATACTAGAGGTAACCACAAACCTACTTCAAACTCTAGGATCTAGCCTTCCTAGGGTTCAAAGAGGGCTCTCTCTTTAAATTTTAAATTTTTTTTAATTTATGAATACTGGGCTAGCTATGAAAGTGAAAATTTTGGTTTGGTTTTGTTGGATTTGGTGGGAAAATTTCACTTGGAGGGATAAATAGAGGGAAATATACTTTTCCATTGGTCTATGGAGTCTAATTCAAGCTAAAAAAATTGGGATCAAGGCCTAAAAGGTCAAATGTATTTAGGGCAATATAGATAACCCTTGGGTATCTTGGAAAATTGGTTTTTGAGATGGTATGATCAGGATAAAGGGCACTTAAGGATCCTTTGATCTGGAAAATGGAAGTAGTAGGTAGATGTCAAATGGGAGAGGGAGCATTAAGGGTTCCCTACACTAGAAATTAGAAGAAAACAAAGAAATGATAACTAGTTAAAAACAGGGTTCTATTAACATGTCTTGTAGTAATACTCCTAGTTATACATTCAGATTTAGAATTAAAACACAGATGTATGCATGTAACAAGGAAGAATAATAATGAAAATTTTTAGAGAGTACTTCACTCCAGATATCTTATCACAGGGATCCTGAAGTATGATGCCAAATAGTTGATCCAGTCCGCTACTCAAAATCAAATTCCAAAGCCTTCAAGTCAACAAAATATCTATAGTAATCTCCAACAATTTTATTCCACACAAAAATACTTCAAAAGAGTGAAGTATTTATACATAATATTTAACAAAATATCCTAGATGACTTCTAGTAATTAACTTAGGAAAATAAAATATCTTACAACAATAATAGTGACAGCTTCTTAACAAATCAGCAAGCTGTCATATTTTATTCAAAATAAAAAGAAACGGTTTTAAGATAAGAAGCAGTTGGTTGCTTATGTGTCCTCTTTGTTGGGTCTTTAGATATTCTTTAGAATCTAAGCTACCTTCACTGATACTCTTTCTCACTTATACTCTTTCATTTCGGATACTCTTTAACCTTCAGTCAAACTGCTTTCTGCTGTAAAATATGTTTTGACAGTGAAATCAACAAACATATTTTTTCTTTTTCATTTTCTTGTCTTTCTTTCTTCATAGAAAATCAATCAATGCTTTGAAATCCTCATTTTTAGTAAATTGAATATTTTTCAGTTTCCTAAAATTCTCATCAGCCTCAGTGTACCTATAAAATGTGGGCTTGATGACAAATAAGTGCTTGATCTCATACTGCAAATAAAACAAATTTTCAAAACTTTTTAACAATACTTTTCCTGTGGGAATGCTTTGACCTGTTGGCTTGTTCACCTGCTCCTTGGCATATTCTCTTATCTTCTTGTCATAATCATTTTGAGGCATTAACTTATCATTAATAACCATGATATCAAGAAGTCCCTTTTGCCTTAAATTAGTGAATTTAACCATAAATTTGGTTATACCAGTATTCATACCTTCACATTTCTCTTTAAGCTGCCTCATCAAATTTCGTTTGGTGGTAATTTTCCTAATTTCTAGGATAGTTGTTGTCCTGTCATTGATTTTTAGTTCTTCTAGTTCTTGTCTATTCTTGCTATTGAGGAAATTGATTAACCTTACTACTTGTTCTAGTTTATCAACTAAATCATCTTGTGTCTTTTGGATCTCTGCTTGGGTTGCCAATAATAACTCTCTATGCTCAAAAATTACCTGAATTGAAGGCCATACATCATGGATGGCTTCAATTACATTATTCCATAGGTAATTTTTAATAAATGATATCTGATCCTTGAGAGTTAATTCATTTTGGAGCTTCTTTACCTCTTCACTCAATCTATGGGCATTTTGTTCATGTATTTTAGCATCTATCTAAGTTGATTTGTTTGTCTTCTCAATATTTTCAATTATCTTTGTCAATATGTTGATTTTATTTGTCTTCAAGGAAATCTCTTCCATTGCTTTCACTAGTTGAATGCTTTCATCTTTAAGTGGAAATGTTGTTGTAGAGGATTCAGTTACTGAAGTTGTTGAAGAAGTCACTTGCACAACAATGGCCAGTGGGTCTTTGGGTGCCAAATTTTCTCCTAAAGTTGAAGGCACTGCTACAGTGATGACTGGGATGACTGTGGGAATCACTAGTTCTTTAACTGTATCCTTTTCTTGGACAAGTTGGTCCATTTGTAATTCCATTTCCTTAATTTGAGTTGTCAGTTGAACTATCAAACTCATCATTTCATATTTTTCCTTTTGATCCTGTAAAACTTCCTTTGTCTGAGGATTCTCACTTTGAGGAAACTTGAGTTGTTTCCTTAGGGCAGATATGTCCTCATTTTTCTTTTTAACCAATGCTTCTTCTACTTTGATGTTTGTAGGATCATATCCTACCTGTAATACTAAATCTTCTAAGACCTTTATCCTTAGATCCTTTGCATATAATGAAGCTTTATCCATATTCATTTGATCTTCCATATTAGAGATGGTATTTTGAAGCTTATGAGCACTTATAGCTTTTGTTGTGACTGTGGAACATCTCTGAGGTTTTCCTATGAAACTCAATTTGAACTAATTCATGGATTTTGTCTGTATCTACTTGCATATCAACTTTCTTATAGTCAGCAACTGTCTTTGGCATTGATACTGTGGGTTGTAATACTGACATAATAAATTTTTTAGTTGAATAATCAAATGTTGATAGGAATCTGTTTTGATTACCTGGCCTTTTCTTTAAGAACTACGAATATATTTCAGTTTTGATTTCCTCATTCTTCAATTTGATTTTCTTGTATTTCTCCTTAATATCCAAATCCTTCTCCTCAGTTTAATGTGAGGAAGAAGCCTCCATACTTTGTTGCCTTTCCATTAACTGAGCATCTTCATTATTTAGTTGTTCTTAATTCTAGTTTGGCTCACTGATCATTATAGTAGCTACATTGGTCTCTGGTAAATCAGTGTTGGTATTCAAGGGTTGTGTTTCTTCAACATCTATTGTTACTTTACCTTTAGTTGTTGTATCAAGTTTTGGCCTCTCGTTGTAAATGATCTTAAACTTTTTTTCTGTTATAGTCTTTACAGTATAAGCTCCCTCTTCTCTGATTCTCTTAGTGGATGTCTCTGGCTGTTTGGAAATTTCCAAAGTGTGACTAGTATTCCTTTGGTTAACTGCCTCTGTTAAAGTGTTTTCAACCCACTCAATTTGATTAGAAAACTTTTCTACTTCAGGTTTTGATTCATGGATAAAGGGTGTCAATTTACATTTTACCCTTAGTTTACTTAAGATCCCTTGTGGATCATAATTCCATGGGAAACTTTCTTCTAATTTATATTCCAGTAGTTGACTTGTTGCTTCCTTTTTTGCATCTCTGTGATTACATATGAAAGGCCCAATTTGATTTTTGAGTTTGTATTGGGTCTTATTTTTGGCTGCCATGAAATTAATTGAATTTGAATTTAATATTTTCCTAATGTACTCCAAGGCAAAGATCCTCATTGATGGATGTTCGGGTAACTTGTTAGGAAACAAGTTAGACCCAAAAACTCTAATTTCAGTGAATTTCTCATATAAATACCAATCACCAACTTTTCTTTGTTTTGATAATTGCAATATTTTCTTCATTTCCTCACCTATTCTAGGCTGCTTTGTTTTAGTCAACATGGTGGTCAATGGATGTAAAAAAAACTCTTCTAACTCTGAATAACTAAAATTTATGCTTTATTTTCCGAGTATGGATGTCCAGAAGATAACTAATAGAGGTTTTCCTTCTATATCCAACTTTTGAAGTGAAATTGGAAAGCTCTCTGATTGGAAGAAAAGAAACATGTGAAAAATATAGGAGGTATGCCTAAATACTCCTTCCAGCTGTAAATTAGTCAATTGATAGTGAATACTATCAACAATGAAACCATCATAGTCAAATATAATTGAAGGTGGTTGAATTGGAGAAAAGGTGGACAAAAATCCCAAGATAGACTCATCAGTGTGCTCATCAGTGAAATACCCAAGTATGAAGGAAAGCATGGATATTACATGCCTTGAACCTTCAGGGAACTTGGCAGTTGAATATGGAGTATTTAACTTGGGAATTTCAACATGCAGGGGCATAAAAGTCTGAAAAATCATAAACCTTTTAGGAAAGTCTAAGACAATGTATAGCTTAGTGAGGGCTTCAATAGACAAAGGGACTGCTTGGGGGTCTAGTTGAAGGTGCAACATTTGGTTTATTGACTCTGCAGTGATGGTAAATAGGACCTCTTTATTTGCATTCACAATGTTGGGTTTGTGTCACATTCTTTCCACGACTAGTCACGCGTGAGGGGGTAACAGGGAGGGTGGTAGACCCCCTTCTTGGGGTCCGGGGTAGTGCCCCAAAAAAATTTTGGTCCTTATTTTCCAGTGGGTGGACCCGATCATGGTTTTGTGCATGGGTTTCCACATGGTTTTGGGGCATGACGGTTTTCGGCCCCTAGTATTTTGTAGATCCGGTCAAGGGAACTACGGTTATGTTCTAATCCAAGGTTAATGGATTGGGGTTTATGTATGCTTCGGCATGTATATATATGTGTTGTAAAACTCAAAGGAATATAATGAAAAATCAAGTTGGTCATCCCGATTTGGGATCCAGGGGAAAATATCTATGTTTATCTCTTTTATTTTTTATGCTCTCGCTATTGTTTATTTTCTGTTTTGTAAGATTTGTTTACAGATAATTTTTGTACAAGGTTAAAACCTACATTTGGTATCAGAGTAGTTTCAGCTTTAAGGGGACGCCTTTTCTGTTGAGGGGTTTTTTTATCGGGCCTGAGGTAGACCATGTTCAGTGGGAGATCTGCGGGATCGATTCTTGCAGTGAAAGAAGATGGCGAGCAGTAGGAAGATAGAGATCGAGAAATTTAATGGTCAGAGTTTTGATTTGTGGAAGCTCAAGAGGATCTGTTGGTGGATAAGGACCATTGGATCACGGTAGATCCAGGTACTAAACCAACGGAAATGTCAGATGAAGACTGGAAGAAATTGGATCGGAAGGAAAAGAGCACAATATGGTTGTGTGTCTTAGATTCAGTATTTTTGAATGTATCTGGGGAAGCTACGCTGAAGACCTTGTGGGAAAAGCTCGGGACTTTGTACCAATATAAGTCTCTGGTGAATAAATTGTTCCTGCGGAAAAAGCTGTATAACCTGAGGATGAAGGATGGAGACTCGGTGACAGAGCATCTGAACACCTTCAATACTGTGGTAAGTCAGCTGTCATCTGTTGATATTAAAATCTCAGATGAAGATAAGTGCACCAGTTTTTTGTGTTCTCTACCAGATTCATGGGACTGTCTGGTTATTGCAATAGGTAGCAATACAACTACCTTGAATTTTGATGACATTTTCTCAGCCTTACTATTGGAGGAAATGAGACGGAGAAATATGGAGGGTCAGAATGGAGATGCCTTATCTGTACGAGGAAGGTCCCAGAACAGAAAAAATAATAATGTTTCAAGTGGGAGATCTAAATCTAGAGGGAGATCTAAATGTCCTGGAAAGTTTGTAAAGGTGTGCTGGAAATGCGGAAAGGAAGGGCACTACAAAAATGACTGCAGATCTAAAGCTCCTGAGAAAGGAAAGGGATCTGGTGATGCTCCTTCTGCAGAGGCAAAAACCACCTTGGAAAAAGGTGGGGATGTGTATTTGGCTTCTTCTTCAAATACACATGTATATCATGAGTCATGGTTGATTGACTCGGGTGCATCCTTTCACTTCACTCCCCATAGGAAGTGGTTCTGCGAGTATGAGAAATATGATGCCGGTGATGTCTTATTAGGTGATGATAGGAAGGCCAGAATCATCGGACGTGGAAAAGTCAAGCCGAAGCTGCAAGGTGGAAGGATTAGAACACTTCCTCGTGTTATGCACATTCCTGCTGTTAGCGCTGGTTAAAAAATATATAAAAAATCCCTAATTTCGCGCTGGGTTGATAGTTACTCAGGTAGTTCAACTACCCCAGCCCGTGGCCAACTGTTTCCAACTGTTGAAACTACTTGGAGGGACTATAAAAGGACCTCATATGTGTGGCCTAAGGGAGAGGGAGAATTATTATTATTATACTCTGTTGGTTCCCTATCCAAGTCTGATTCCCCGTGCCTCCTGCACTTTCCCAGTTCATTTCAGAAAACCCTTGTTTCCTTGAGATACACATCCCTTTATATGTTATCTCGTATGCACTCATTTGGAAGGAGTCTTAGCGAGGCAAGGGCTGGACGGATCCGGACGACGGTCTGCGAAGGCCTTGGAAGAATCAGGTGATCTCTCCACTTACTTTTGTACGTACTATTTTTATAATACAGAAGTATCATGCTGTTCCCGAAGTAAACGTGTTAGTGTATGCTTTAATGTATGAAGAATATTTGTTATACAAGCATTTATGATGATTTATTTAATGTTTTATATGAATCTCGCTAACATATAGAGTAGAAATATAATGTACAACTTGTCCTTTGTGCTGGTTTCTTCTTGTATTTCAGGTGAAAGAGGAAGGACGGTTGCAGGGAGTTTGAACTCCACGTGGATCTACTTCAAACGTAGGACCAACGGGTAAACCTCTCGTTCTGCTCTATTTCATTTTCATGATTGTGCATGATCGTGTGAGTCTCTGTTAAATAGTACGCCCCTGCTCTGTGGAGGTTGAATCCCAACCAACCTCTAGGGTGTTAAATCCCCGAAACAGAACTGGCGACTCCGCTGGGGATCACATTTTTGTGATTCTCCCGTTGGGTTGTTTCAGCTGTTTGGTAGGTTGCCAACAGTTTCTTCTGTCTTTTACAGTCCAGTTTGCTTTCTTGCAGTCAGTTTGAAGCTTTTATACCTTTCCCATGCTTGTACTTTTTATTTTTCATTATCTTTCTTTGTATACGCAGTTTTTCTTGCACACAGTCGCGTATACCCGCGAGTTTGTGTAGAAGGATCCGCGTACACGCGGGTTTCCCTCGACACAGACGCGTATACACGCCTGTTGCATAGCTGCAAGGTCGCGTATACCTAGGCTGAATTTGAAATTTCAAGATTCTGGTGTTTTTGGTCTTTTCTGGCTGTGGAAGCCTGTGTTTGCAGAGTCTTTGTACTTACTGGAGTGTGACAGAAGTGGTTTTAAGTCTTGGTTCTCTTTCGTTTGCCCGAAATCTGATCTTTTTGGCGAAGTGTTCTTGTTGGTGCTAGCACTCCTGGATTGAGTTCCAAGATCGCTTTCTGAGCGTTCTTGGCTGTTCTGCTTTATCAGAACAGAGAGCTTTTGCTCATTAACTCGCTCCTGTTTTTGTGTTGTGCTTTGCATTGCGTTCTTTGCTTTGTTTTCGATTGGTTTTCTTGAGTTTCGTAAGCTAGGGTTTTGTTGCATTTTTCGAAGATCTTTTCTTGTTTCTTTGGAGTTTTGTGTTGCAACAAATTTGCACTATTTCTCTTGACTGTTTGATTGAGTTTTTAGTTTTCCGTTGCCCTTATTGATCTTGCTATCATTAGTTTTATAAGGTTTGGGGGCATAGTTGGAGTTTATGCTTCAAATTCGGTCTCATTTTGGCTTGGATTGAGATAGTTGTTCTTGGTTTTCTTGAAGCTCTTGTTTTATAAAACTGAAAAGCCCAAAAAACATTTGTTTTGCTTTTGTTTTTGCATATCAAAAACTCAAAAAACATTTTTTCTTGTTTTTGTTTTTGTTGTTGCCTTTTTCATTTTCGTTTGGCTTCATCTTTTGGGACTTTAGTGAATTTTCTTGCTTCTAGTTTCCCGCTTAATTGTGAAGGGAGGTTGTCTTTTGATTTCTTCTTTTTCTTGTTGAGTATTTTGGTATCTTATATTAAGAGTTCTTGTTTGCAAGAATTAGCTTTCTGGATATCAAAAGATTAGTTGAAACTGAAGGAGCCTTTTGGGAAATTTCACCTTGTTTCAAGGGACTTTCTGCATCTTAGAATTTACATGTTAGTGGTCATTTGCATTAGGTGCATTGAATCATTTAGTTAGCTTCTTAATTTTTGTGTGTGTGAGTTTGTAATTCGAAAAGAAAAATACATTTTTAGCCTCGTAGAACTTACATAGAAATTGCTCTTCATCGAAAGACTAAGAACTGCATGTGCATGTAGTCAGGTTTTTATTAATTTCTTTTGCGTCGGAACATGATTGGTTTCAACTCCATATCCTTGTGACTTAATACAACAGCCCTTAAAATAAGCGATTAAATCTAAAATCAACTAGCAAGTTTTATTTAGAGTCAATCACCAACTAGCTAGGTTGTAGGGCCTTGGAATAGGAGAGAGGAGAGTTCACTCTCCAAGGCCGCTCAAACCGACATAGAAGTTTACTAATTGAGCGAAATCCAACTCCGTGAAGTGGACTGGGAAAGCTCTCATCCGAGAGTCAAGCGAGAGGGGAAGTGAAGGTTAAGAAGAGGGATACCCCCCCTCCGATTAGCTGAATCTAACCTCAAGACCGTTCCGCCCAGCTTCTGATACGGATTGGTGTCCATAATTGCTGTTCCTAGGTTCCACACAGGTGACTGCGGGGGGGAATACCCGTGGTACCTGAGGCAGACGTCGCATCACTTCCAGCAGTACTTCTGGGGGGTGCCCTTGCTAAGCTTGGGTGCTTGAGCCGGCAAAGGCTGTTGTTAGGAGGTCGGCGTAACTGCTTCTGATACCTTCGCTAGTTGTTCTGGGCCCTAATCATCCCAGACTGCTTTCGGAAGGTCCTATACTTCGCTTTCCTGTATTTTGGTGTCCGGTCCTCATCACCCGGAGCGGAAATACTTGGAGGCTGTTTGCTTGCTGTTTCTCAGGGTTTTTGATTTTAGTGTGTGCTTTTTGCTCCTAGCTTGCCTAGCTTTTCACTTTTCTTGAGTCTAATATAATAAATTTGTAAAAGTGGCTGATCAAGCGCCTCGACGTTCGAGGAGAGTCCGGGGGTTATCTCCCGAGAGTGCAGAGCCTTCTTCGAGAAGGCGTAGGAGCGATCTAGCAGGTGGTTTTCACCCGGTAGAGTCTGACGCTGTGGAGAGAGATCCTCCACTAAGGTCTGAAGGTTTCATTGCTGATTCCGGTGTCGGTTCCGAGAGGAGCGTTTCGCTCACCTCGAGGGTATTGTTTCCTCAGGAGGAAGATTTTCAGATAGAAGATATACCTAAGGCTGCAGCTACAGGTCCATCTCCTCTTCCTCTTAATCATCCGTTTGTTATAGAGTACATCGGACCGGAGTCTGAGAGACCGCCGGATCTTCCTTATCTTTCTTATCTTTCGATGGCCACGACTGGGAACGCGGCTTCTACCGTGAGTGCTGCGGGCATTCAGACCCCTGCTTCTGTCGAGGCAGGGGGCACTCTTGCTTTATCTTCGAGTGCTTCTAGCACTGCTATGTTTGGCTCTGGGTTCACCCAAGCATATGCTTCTCAATCTGGTCCCTTTGTTTCAGGGATGTCCATTGCTGGAAATCCCTCTTTTTCTTTTACCGCCGGTGCAGCTGGATCTACGCCCATGTCCAACATGGCTAGTGGATCAGCTTCTTTTCAGGGTTTCCCCTTTGGGACTGGGCATATTCCTAGTCCCAATCCTTCTTTAGGGTCGTTTCCTTTTACGTCCCAGACCCAAAGTTTCAATACTTGGGCTGAGGGGCCAAGTTCGACTGCTTTTATGGGGTGGAATCCTATGTTTGCAACGTCGGGGGCAGGGAATCAGTTCATCGCGAGTCATCCAGGGAATGCTTCTTTCCTTGCATCGAGTGCTTATCAGTCTTTTTCTCCTCTATCTAATGCATGGAACCCCTACCAAGGGCTTACATCTTCAGTCAATACTTCAGCGGGGGGAACTAGTCTGGGTCTTGGTAGCTCGGCGTGGGGAGGAGGTTCTTCTCCGTTTTCTACGGGTCCTTTCTGGCAGCCTGGTGCCTCATCAAATCCAGGCTATTCTTTTCAGAATGTGGGAAATCCATCCCATCAAGGATGGAATTCTCAGGCTCCGCCGCGATTACCATTTCGGGCAACGTTAAACTTGCCAGACTTGGCGAAGTTAACTAATGACCCGATTCAGTATAGTCCGGGTTGGCCTCCGGTTCCAACCAAACTTCCTTCAGACATTCCTAAGTTTGAAGGTAAGAATGGTGAAGATCCGGCAGACCATGTCACCACATTCCACTTATGGTGTTCATCCAACTCTCTGATCGACGATTCGATTAGATTGAGATTATTTCAGCGCACCTTAACTGGAAACGCCGCGAAGTGGTATATAGAGCTTACTGGGGGCAGTTTCGCCACATTTGGAGAACTGGCTGTCACTTTTCTTAACCATTTTCAGTTTCCCGTCAGATATGAGGCTGGGACCGAACTCCTGGCTAATTTTAAGCAGGATGAGGCAACTCACATTTCTGATCATATTCAGGAATGGAGGAGAAGGAAGAGGCTTATCAAAGCCCATATTCCAGGTGAGTTCCTTCTCGAGTGGTTTTTGAAGTCGCTTCAGTCAGATATTTCAAAAGATGTATCCATGTTAGGGGTATATTCCGAGGAGCAGGCCATCTTTAGGGCTCAGCAGTTAGAGTTGATCTATTCTCAGTCTGGCATGCTTTACAAGTATTTGCCTAATGCTCCTCGCTCCAAATTGGATCTATCGAAACCTAAACCTGGTCCGCATGGTGACGAACTTGTCGGATCGGTCAGTAGTAGTGCAGCCAGCCTGCTTTCTCAATTGCAGCAGTTGTCTTTACAATCTGCTTCTTCTGGTCAGGCTGTGCCTGCTGATTCATCACCTTCCCAGTCTTTGTCCATTAATGCTGTCCAATCTTCCGAACCCAAAGGAAATCAACAGTCCGATGGGAAGAAGAAGGGACGTAATAACAAGAAGAAGGGCAAAAATGGGAAGGGCAATGCTAATAAGACCAACGAGCGTGTTGGTGAAGGGCAAAAAGAGAAAAAGAAAGTTAAGTTTCCGTGCAAGCTTTGTGCTGGAGACCATCTCACGCATCTTTGCCCGAAAATTCAGGATGCTCAGCGCCTGTTATCTCAGCAAGGTTCTTCTAGTTCTCAGGCTGTGCTAACAAACCCTTTTCCCCAAGGGCAGCAATTAATTGCTGGCGCGAATCAAAATCCTGGGGCTTCCTCTGGAGGTCCTCAGGAAGGGGAAATTCCATCGAATATCTTTATGATGAGTGCTCACGTGGATGTCGCTACAAGATCCCGTGATTATGGCGGAGAGGAATCTTCGAAAGCTAAGGAAGTTCCTGATGCTACTGAGCCGCTTCACATCACGAAGCCAACTGTCGAGTCTATGCCTCGGATGCCAAAAGCATCTTCCAAGCGGTCAACGATTAATCCGAACATGAGGGCTGCCCAGAACTACTCGATTGTAGAAGATCTGGCGCAGAGTCCTTGTGCTATGTCAGCTTTAGAGGTACTCCAGTCTTGTCCGGCTCAGCGCAGTGCTTTGCTTACTGCCATTGGAGCTATAGATCCGAAAAATTCTCTTCTGATTACCTTTGATATGAAGAATTTTAAGAAGAGACTTCCTCACCATATGGCCTTCCATATTAAATCATCGTACCGGAAGACTAATATCTTTCGCACGGTTGTGGATGAGGGTGCTTCTACTTGCGTGATGTCTCTCGCATGCTGGAAGACACTAGGATCTCCCAAAGCTGTTCCATCTAGCACTATTCTTACTGCATTCGATGGCCATTCTCATAGGCCCCATGGTATTGTCCCGGCTTTGCCCATCCGTGTTGGGGGCAAAACCGTTAACATAGAGGTTGAGGTAGTAGATGCAGCCTTGGACTACAACCTTCTGTTGGGGAGGAACTGGATATATGATATGGATGCCATTGCATCTTCACTATTTCGGATAGTATGTTTCCCCCATGAAGGGAGGATAGTTACGGTGGATCAACTGGACTGTCCTCCTGTAGACCTGGATGCGCCTCCTGACTCATCTGTCCCTAAGTTGGACAATACTAAGGCACCTATCGAGAATCCGGGAGTTGGAATGTATTCTTCCCTGATGGGATCTTTTGATCTTCCTCCTCCTAAGGTGTCTATCAATGCTATTTCATCCTCCAAGGCTCCCCTTCGAAGAGAGTTCTTTCGAACTCATTATTTTTCGGACCCTTGGACCTTACCTTCCCCACCGGCCACTTTGGAGGAAGGGCAAGTGGGTGGAATGGCATTCCCGATTTCTGCAGCTGAGATTGCATATCAGTCTGTTGTTGACACTGCAGAGTCTGATCCAGCTCCTCTTTCGCCGGAAGAGTTGGATGGTGATGTGGCTCCGGCTTGGACGCTTACTTCTTCTTCTGCCCAGGATTGTCTAGATACCACTCTTCCATCCGAAGAGGCCATCCTGGAAGCAATGACAGGTATAGAGAGACCGTGGGATGACTTGCATCATCGGTCTTACTTCCTACCTGACTTGAGCGAAGTCGAAGCTAGTTTTCCAAGTCCTCAGTCTCCTGGACCTGTTCACCCAGTCTTGAGCCCCTTAGCACCAGCACAGGTTTATGCTGAAGGGAACATGGCCGTGATCTCTCCGACTATCCCGGTGAACATCTCCAGGAATCCCAACATTATTGAGAACGTTTTCATTGGAGCTGAATGTTCCCGTGAAGAAGTTCAAATCTATACCGAGCTCTTCAAAGAGTATAGGGATGTTTTTGCTTGGTCTTATGAGGAAATTCCTGGCATAGATCCATCTATTGTCCAGCATGAGATCAAGACGTATGAAAACGCTAAGCCGGTCAGGCAAAAACTTCGTCCGGTTAATCCTAGGAAGGCAGCAGCTATCAAAGCCGAAGTTGAAAAGCTGCTTAAGGCGGGATTCATTTTCCCAGTTCCTCTAACTGAATGGGTTTCAAACCCCGTTCCCGTTGATAAAAAGCAAGGAACGATTCGAGTGTGCATCGATTTCAGAGACCTGAATAAGGCGTGTCCTAAAGATAATTACCCCACACCCTTCATTGATCAGATTATTGATGAGTGTGCCGGTAACGAAATTTTTTCCTTCATGGACGGTTTTTCTGGTTACAATCAAATTACTATCTGTCCAGAAGATCAACATAAGACCGCATTTATTTGTCCCTGGGGTACGTTTGCATATAAGAAAATGCCTTTTGGTCTGAAAAATAATGGAGCCACTTTTCAGCGGGCCATGTCCTACGCCTTCCACGACATCAAGAAAATTATCGAGGCATACTTAGATGATCTAGCTGCTCATTCTCGAAAGAGGATGGATCATCCAGGACACCTCCGGCAAATATTTGAGAGATGTCGTTTTTATAAAATTCGTTTGAATCCGAACAAGTGCCTTTTCGCGGTAACATCCGGTCGGCTGTTGGGATTTATCGTGTCTAGTGAAGGGATAAGGGTAGATCCCTTCAAGGTTGAGGCAATACTTCGGTTGCCTCCCCCGTCTTCAATCCGTCAACTTCAAAGTCTCCAAGGGAAGTCTAACTTTCTTCGGAGGTTTACCGTTAACTATGCTGAGATTACAAAGGGATATATGAGACTGTTGAAGAAAGGAGTCCCTTTTCTTTGGGACGACTATGCTCAACGCTCATTCGATGCCTTGAAAAAGGCATTGACCTCTGCTCCTTTACTGAGTCCACCCGATTATAGCAGAGATTTTCTTTGGTATCTGGCTACAGCAGAATCTACCATTGGTATGGTTCTGGTTCAGGAGGATGATGCTCTGGCTGAGCATGTTATTTACTACCTTAGTCGAGGACTGGTAGGACCTGAACTGCGATACACCCCGACAGAAAAATTAGCCTTAGCAGCAGTTCATGCTGTGCAGCGACTCCGGCATTATATTATTCTTCGCAAAACTTATGTCTTGGCAGCTGCCAATCCATTTCAGTTTGTCCTCAGCAGGCGAGTGATTGGGGGCAAATATAACAGATGGATTGTGATTTTACAAGAATTTGATCTAGAGTTCATGTCTGCCAAATCCAAGAAGTCATTAGTTTTTGCGGAATTGATCTCCGAGTTGCCTTGTGGAGAGGCGATGATCTATGATGAGTCCTTTCCGTACGAACACTTGTTTCTGATCTCTCCACAAGATCCTTGGTATGGGGACATCATTGTATATCTCCAGACTGCGAAGTTTCCCTCTTCTTTTTCGAAAGATGAGCGTCGTAAGCTGCGTCACTTAGCTAAAAGTTATCTGATTATTGGTGATGCTTTGTACCGTCGAGGGGTTGATTCAATCCTAAGACGCTGCTTAACTTTCGAAGAAGCCGAGGCTGTGCTTAATGATTCTCACGGTGGAGCTTGTGGGGGTCATTTATCAGGGCTTGCTACAGCCCAAAAGATTTTGCGCGCTGGCTACTTCTGGCCCTCGATTTTCAAAGATTGTATTGAATCGGTCAAGAAGTGTCATCCTTGTCAAATGTATACTCGAAAAATGCGCGCTCATCCAGCTCCGCTTTTTCCAGTCGTTACTGTCGGCCCCTTTACAAAGTGGGGTATGGATTATACTACTTGTAACCCGCCTTCGGCAAAAGGTCACAAGTACATTATCGTAGCAGTAGACTACTTTACGAAGTGGGTCGAAGCTATGCCTAATTTTGGGAACGATGGTGAGACTGCAGCTCTTTTCTTCTTCAACCAAGTTATTGCTCGTTTCGGTATACCTAGAGAGATTGTCACTGACCATGGCAGTCACTTTCAGAATAGTATGATGGCTGAGTTGGCTCTTAAATTGGGTTTCCGGCAAGAGCATTCATCTCCATATTATCCTTAGGCCAATGGGCAAGTGGAAGCCGTGAATAAATCCTTGAAGACAATTCTTCAACGGACCATTGATAAACATAGATCCAACTGGCACATTATGCTATATCCTGCACTCTGGGCATACAGGACGTCAGTTAAAACTGCAACTGGCTTTACTCCGTTTCAGTTAGTCCACGGGGTGGAATCCGTATTTCCTATCGAATGCGAGATTCCTTCCCTTAAATTAGCTGTTGAGCTTCTTCCTGACACTTCTAGTCTGGCAGAGCGGCTTCTTCATCTGGAACATCTTGATGAGCAGCGTCGAGATGCCGCCACGTTGAATGAAGCGCATAAAAACCGAGTCAAAGTCCAGTACGATAAGGCGGTTAAGCCTAGGGTCTTTTCCGAAGGCGACCTTGTTTTGGTCTATGCCCAAGAAAAGGATGCCTTGGGGGCAGGAAAGTTTAAGTCGATGTGGTATGGCCCCCATATCGTCAAAAAGGTCCTTAAGAAAGGAGCGTATACCTTGGTTGACTTCGAAGGAAACGAGTTGTCGGAGCCCCGAAATGGGCTCTATCTGAAGAAGTATTATGCCTAGGCTTTGGCCCGGCATTTTGCTTTGTATATAGTAGTTTTTGTCTTGTACATATCTGTTTGATTTTCGATTTTTGATGGGATGGTGATGTTTTTGATCTGCTTTGGCAGGTTGTGTTGATGTCATGAGTCATTATGGTTTCGCCGATGGTGCTAGTAGACACACCCGGAACTTAGCTTCCGCGGCTTGGGTTCTTCACTATCCTTCCGGTCAGCTGTTGGTATCAAGAGGGGTCTGCATTGGTCCTGCTTCCAATAACGTAGCAGAATACACTGCAGTCATTCATCTACTATCGGAGGCAATATCTTTGGGTGTTGATTCGTTGGCAGTTTTCTTGGACTCCCAGCTGGTGGTGTCGCAGTTGAACAACACTTATCGGGTACGAGATCCAGTTTTATTACGATTGTTCTTGAGGGTACGTTTGTTACAAAGGTCATTTCAATTTTTAACATTCATTCATATTCCTCGAGCTGACAATTGGTTTGCCGACTCATTAGCTAATCAAGCTTTAGATTGGCATATTAATCATTCAATACAATAAAATCTAAATCATCAAAAACATCATACATTTGATACATTTATCACATCACATCAAAATATCGCTGTATATATATCATCAGTATGTCAAAAAACTTTACAAAATTTTGGATCCATCAATGCCGTACAAAAATTGGGCTTATGCCCCATCATGTTCAGTCTCAAAAAATATACAGTCATCTAATATGTAAAATCTATCTACTCCTGAGGACCCTGCCCAGCGTTCCTATAGAACATCACCGCAGTGGCCACACGGCGGAACAGTCTAACCCAGTCCCGGGGTACTCCTACAACCCGTCTCTGGACGGCTTCTGGCAAGTCCTCCACAGCAGCCAGAGGGATTTGGCGGGTTAGTCCCTCCAAGTTTCTCTGCACGGCCTGGAGGGTTCTGTCAGAATCCGCTGTCTCTGCTTCACCTCTGCGGCGCTTGTGACGTGCTAGGCCCTCAGGACGCACCGGTCCAACATCTGAAACATGATCATTTTTATTTGTCAGTCATTATGAATCCAATCCAAAAACATGTTTGTTTTTCATTTTTCATACATATTTGAAAAATCCAAAAAAAATCATATAAGTTAAAATTTTTGAAAAAACTTACCGACTGCTCCCCATGCTGCACTGGGTGGAAGTACTAGATCCGGATCTCCTCGGAAATCCATCCCGGCATAGGGATAGTCATCTACTGCGATGATCTGTTCTCTCCACCATAAGAAGAACTCATCATCCCAGGTAGTTCGGGGTACCTCGCTGCCCCCCAGTCTCTTCATCATGTCCGCCCAACGGGCAATTCTTGGGTCCCGAGGGCTGCTGATAGTTGAGATGACTTTGGGTCTCAAAGCTGGAACTCTCTCGAAGAAGAATGTAGTCAAAATGGCTCCATAGCCAAAGTGTTTTGTATGTGTTTTGCGAATGGAGGTCAGTTGTTGTTTCATGTTCAGTAGCAGGGCAGTGCACCAATCATACACATGAATTAAGCACTCTACAACTATGCTCATGTGCGTCCTGGACGCCTGATGCAGTGAGGCAGATCCTGCCACTCTGCCGATGGTGAACAGGAGGATCTTCATGTGCAAGTCCCTGATATCTCTGATTGCAATCTGTGTGCCTACTTTTTTGGAATCTTCTATGCAATAGAGTTGGACATAGTCCTCCACGGTTAACCCTCCCAGGGGCTTTCCGTGCAAATCCACCGGGTCTCCCCTTCTGGAGAGTCCAGTGATGAAGTATATATCTTCCACCTCTATGCGTAGTGGCATTTGATCAATGATGAAACAATCCTGATCCGGTTCCCAATAATTTACCAGCATTTCAAGCAATCTCACGTTACTTTTCATATTGGGCATTTTGAAAAATTTGAATAATCCACAGTTTCGGAGGACATTTTGTGCTGCACGGTCTTCCATGACCTCTTGGTCCACTGTACTATGCTCGCGTTCCCTCCATGAAATTGTCATCCTGAAGAAATTCATTAAAATTTGCATTAGAAACTCATTTTTAAAAATTCGGACTTGCGCATACGCTAGTTTCGCTGTGCACAGTCGCGTGTACACGCGGCTTTCCTTCTTTGAACCCGCGTATGCGCAGGTACGCGTTTTTTAATAAGGGTTTCCAGGTAAAAATTCACTTAATTTTAAATTTTAAACGGACAAAATGAATCAACAGGATGAATAAGGAGCCTACCTGAAGTTTCGCTGAATTCCGACGGTCGGTTGTTGCTGATTTGACGAAACAAGTTTTTAGCTCCAGAGCTCTTTTCCAAATCAGCTATGCAATAATGAACCAATTGAGAGGTAATTTGTGTATTTATGGCTAAAAATTGAAAATTTTCGCAAAAATTTCCTTGTGCTTATTTTTTCGATCTGTCTTATGCTGTATAACTCGATTGCTTGGAAGTGCCCAGTTTGGTATATTTCAGGTACATTTTGACATTTTCGAGATTTTTCCCGATTTCTGGCCCATGTGTTCAGACTCTTCACGGCAGGTATATGATCTTCACTGGCATATAGGTTAGGGAATCACTTTCCGTTGCATCTTGCATCCTAGCCTCCATACTGATCACTTGCCTTAGGGTCGATCCCATCAGGTCATGAGTATTATACCATTTTCACTCGCCGATTTTTAAATCATGACTTGATGGTAGAGCCTTCCTTTACATGGGCTTCCTAGTTAGTTCCTCGCTATCACTTGTTGCCCATGCCGCTTTTTATGTAGGCTCGGGAGTCCTCTTTAGTCCCGCCATGTCTTTCGTGTTGAAGCTTCATTCTTCTCCTTCATCACTTATCATTTTTCTGGCTTATACCCTAGAGGCTCCCTGGTGTCGTTAAGTTGTATTACTGCATTGCATATTGGCTACTTGTTTATCCCGGCCTTTAGCCGGCTTCATTTGGACTCGATGTTTAAGCCAACTTTTGACCTTGACTTTCTGTACAAGTTAACCATTGCATGCACTTAGCTATCACGACTTGACACCTTTTGTACCCATGGATGGAACGTTCCTCTGAGTATCACTGACCAGTTTTCGCCACCTTGCATTGAGCATAGGATTGTTCCAATCCCAGGAACTAGTGCATCTGCTTTCTTGATACTCGTTCTGTCCATTGTATCATAGCATTCTTTTATTCCTTTTCAGGCTTATTATGAAAAAGACAAAAAAATTAAATATAACAAAAAAAGAGCGGGAACGGGATGTATCTTCGTTATTTTGATGGCAGTACAGAGTCAGTTTGTCGCCCTTGAACAAAGCACATATACTTATATATATTTCCTTCATTTGGGATGGTTCTAGTTTGACCTAGGTTCAGCCTTTACCATGTTTCACTTGTCAGTTCTCCCCCGGCTGGTTATCTCTTCCAATCATATGGAGAGTTTGTTTTGCCTCCTGCAAGACAGACTTATACAGTGTCACTTTTTACTGCCATGGTCATCACAGAGTCGTGCTTTTGTTCAAGGGAAGTCTAGCCTGAGTCGGCCATTCTGCGGTGTCTCTTGACTCATTATTCAGTCGGCCTTCCCGGTCTTGTCAGCATCATGTTCTGTCACATCAGATGTTTTGATCTTCTGCTCGTGCTGGTTTGAGAAGGTCTCCATTGACTTCTTGCCGGCGGGTTTGTCTCTTATCGACTACGACACATTGCTCTGAGAGCAAACCTAGAGCCGCACCTTGGGCCTATTTCCATCATTGATAGGTGACCTCGTGCTCAGCATTTGATCATCATCATGGGTTTTTGACTGAGTGGTTTCCCCTGTGTTCGACGTCAGCACACATTATCACACTTGGGATTCGTGCAGTACCTGGATTTCCATTTGACCCTATCGGTGGATTTCTCGCCTCTGTGTCAGCTTTCATTATTGGTTGGTTCAGAGGGTTTCTCCCGTGCGCTAGCTTCATCTTGTGCACGTCGGAAACGTACTTCGGTTTTGGTTCCATCACTCTCCTTCGTCCGATTCCTTCCAAATCTTGGCCTGCGGGTTACACTCGCGCTGGACTGATGTGGGATGCCTTAATGCCTTCCTTCCAGCAGATCTTTTCCCATCGACTCCGACTCATTGCTCTGGGAACAAGGTCTAGAGTCTTTTTGTCAGTACCTTAGGGTTTGCAGTCATCAATGGCAGACTCTTCGCTATCGACAGTGGGGATTCATCATTGCCTCCTGATTGGTAGATTCTTTCAAGTGTTCGATTTCAACTCATTCATTCGCACTTGTCAGATTGTACTGGGCACCTTGACACTCATTATCATTATTTGGTGATCGGCTCTCGTTGCCACAACGGGAAACATCATCGCTCGGTAATCCAACGATTTCTGCGTGTCGACTTCAGCTCATTTATTCCCGCGTGCAGAATTGTGCCGCGTACCCGTGAAGACCATGGGTTGCATCGCATTTCGAGAACCGCGATGCTTCTTTCGCCTTCTGGCCAAAGGTTGGGCTCGACCCTTATATGTTGCGCTCAGCACAAAGAAGATTCATATGTCGATCCCCGAGTCACAGATTGTACCGTTTGATCCGCCTATTATCCCACTTGGAGATCTGGGCCATTTGGATCGATATCCGCCTGCACCATTCTTGCTCAGCCTTTTCTATCTTTGATACTTCTGGACATTGATACGTACTTGTCTTTCCGGCTCGTCAGATGATTCATTGTGTACTTTCAGTTCAGTTATACTTGTATACATGTTGGATCTATTCAGTACTTTCTATATGATGTATTTTTGACCGAGCATGGGTATGCCCGCCTCAGCATGAGTTGACTCTCTGTTTTCTTTCATTGGTTTTTGGCAGGCTGAAATCTGGTGAAGTCCTCTCTTGTCCTTGCGAAGTTCTTTCTATATGCATAATACATTTCGGCCATCATGTACCCCTTCTGACCTCATATATTAGGGGGCATCTGTTATAGCATCATTTCTCACCTTGACATGATTCATGATTGCTACATGGCTTTATGGGCACCCATTCCTACAGACTTGGACATATTCACTTAAAAACAGTGGAAAATCCTTCATACACGACTATGCCCGTGTTTTTCCGCGTGTATACGCTAGTACAGCTAGACTTTTCCGCGTATGCCATTTTAATGGTTAAAAAATATATAAAAAATCCCTAATTTCGCGCTGGGTTGATAGTTACTCAGTTAGTTCAACTACCCCAGCCCGTGGCCAACTGTTTCCAACTGTTGAAACTACTTGGAGGGACTATAAAAGGACCTCATATGTATGGCCTAAGGGAGAGAGAGAGTTATTATTATTATACTCTGTTGGTTCCCTATCCAAGTCTGATTCCCCGTGCCTCCTGCACTTTCCCAGTTCATTTCAGGAAACCCTTGTTTCCTCGAGATACACATCCCTTTATATGTTATCTCGTATGCACTCATTTGGAAGGAGTCTTAGCGAGGCAAGGGCTGGACGGATCCGGACGACGGTCTGCGAAGGCCTTGGAAGGATCAGGTGATCTGTCCACTTACTTTTGTACGTACTATTTTTATAATACAGAAGTATCATGCTGTTCCCGAAGTAAACGTGTTAGTGTATGCTTTAATGTATGAAGAATATTTGTTATACAAGCATTTAAGATGATTTATTTAATGTTTTATATGAATCTCGCTAACATATAGAGTAGAAATATACTGTACAACTTGTCCTTTGTGCTGGTTTCTTCTTGTATTTCAGGTGGAAGAGGAAGGACGATTGCAGGGAGTTTGAACTCCACGTGGATCTACTTCAAACGTAGGACCAACGGGTAAACCTCTCGTTCTGCTCTATTTCGTTTTCATGATTGTGCATGATCGTGTGA
>CM076569.1:113294327-113365061 GCA_034641835.2 Pinus albicaulis
AAAAAATCTCATGGAAATAAGACCCACGCATATGCATGAGGCCATTCTTTGGCTTGGCTTTACACATATATGCAGACCTTCAATCCACACAAAGACCCATGCACTGCAATTTAAAAAAAAAAAAAAAACTTTTCTTTTTCATATTCGTTTTTCCTCAAACAATAGTTATTAGAAATCATTTAAAAAAAAAAATGCACACAATGAATGTATATCACATGAAGAAACTGTTGATGAGGAAAAGATTGCAAATTTTTGATGAGAAGAAGATTGCAATTTGCTGATGAAGAGAAGATTACAAATTCAATTGTAGGGACATACAATGAAAGTGTATCATATGAAGAAATTGCTGATGAAGAGAAGATTTCAGACTGTTGATGAAGAGAAGATTGTAGATTCCATTGCAAGTAATTGGAATGAGGAAGATCAATCTGAACTTCTCTGTGAGATACAAGCCATTACACTTCAAAACCTGCAAAATAAAAACAAATCAAACCACAAGTAATTGCCAGAAAACGAAATGCGTCATTGTCAAAAACACCCGATTTTAAAACGAATTTTCTGAGCAAACCAGGACGAATTAGAAAAAATAAAACATGGGTTTTTTCGGGAACGGGGTGAATTAGGTAATCCTATAAGAACTTTCTGAAATTCGCAGCCATTTGGGAGAAATTCAGGGTTCTTCAGAGCACTAATTTGCAGTGTGCGTGAGAGAAAAATGTTTTTTTTTATTATGAAAACAGTCACGGTTTTGAAAAATAATCAAGGAACTAATTTCCTTATTTGAGGGAAAATGTGGCAGAATTCATGTGTGGTGGCACATGATGAATGACAAATGGATTATTTGAGGCAAACACATTATCACATGTGCATCAAATGCAAGTTGTATAAATTGAAAAGGACTCTGTCTTCATCTCCTTCATAGTTAGGAATTTGACTTTAGAAATTTCAAGCTTTTTATTTTTATTTTGCATGAAAGAGGCATTGGTATGACTTTGTTTCAAAAATATTCATAAGAACAATTATTTCATCCATGCTTTATTTCATTTAAAAAATAAAAATAAAATAAAATAAAATAAAAAAACTTTGAATCAATGAAATGAATAAGTTATTTGCTCACTTTTCTGAAGGTATTGAGTAATTTTGGACTGATGATGAAAGATGAATGACTAACTTTTTATTCAAGATTTTTAGCAGCTGAAAAACCTCATTGTTCAAATCAGCTTAACTTTCTCATACAAAATCAGATTTTGATGATTTAAGTATCATTGGAAAGGTCTCAACAAGATCTACACAATGAGAAATCCATCATTAGAGTTTGAAATGGCAAATAATGAAATAAATTGCTGAAAAGAAACTACATTCAACTTGAGGCACTAATTCCAAAACAGGTATAAATTCTTTTGATTTTTCCTTTGAGAACTTGTTTCATTAATACAAATTCTTAATTTTGTGTGTAAATATCATAACTAGAGAGATTGATCACCTCTCTCCTTTGATAATCTTACATTCCATTGCAGAAGAAGTATTAGTTTTTTTGCAGGTTCCAGGAGGAAGGACAAATGACTACAAGAGAATGGTGTCTCTCTAAGAGACCAATTTATTTCATAAGAGGATGATCAGCAACAAAGAGGAAATATGCTGATGCAAAATCAGATCCAAACACTTGAAAACTTTCATATACTATTGTCTCCATCACATCCATACCTCATAATAAACCATTCACCTCATTTCACTTCATATTTTCCATTTACATTCACATCCACTTTCCATTTCTTTTTGTCCATTCATAACCACAAATAAAAGCAAGAGGCTCATTCACATGCTTATTGTCCATTGTCATTTCTCATTCACATGCTTATTGTCCATTTCCATTTTCATCTTCCATTTTCATTTTCCATTTCATGTCATTTTCATTCCGCAAATAAGCCCTGCTGCAATGCAAATTATTGAGTCCATAGTCCTTTGAGTCTAAGTTCTTTGTAAAAACACTTTGAGGCTTGCATGCCTTAATGGCAAGTTCTTATGCTGACAAACAATGGGAATACATTAATGTCTCTTGTTCGTCAGATCTTCTAGGTGACTCGACATCAGCAAAATCATTCGTACCTAGCAAGATGTGTTTAGGCATCTTGACTCTCATTGTCATCAATGGTGAGAGTTCTCGTGTTGACTAGTGGCATCCATTAATGGCCACTAATTCAACAATTTCCTACTATGTTCGACATCAAAACATCTTTTCACATAGTAGGAATTGTGCCAATGAGTTTTGAAGACATGAAGACTATTATTTTCAGCATTTTGGAGCAGATTCAGCAAGTTTTAGTAGGAGCAATAAAAAGTCATCTCATCTCTTTATCCATGACTCCTCTTGTTCAGCCACTTGAAGAAGAATATGATCATAATTTTGCAGCCACCACACATACACAACTCATCCACATTTAAGGTAAGTGAAGGTATGTTGTTTTCTAATTTTTAGTCATGTAATTCATTAGAATGTTAAAATTGTAACTTTGGAAAAATTTCTCACTCCCTTTTTCACATTGTCATATCTTTAGTTGGGGGGAAGGGACATCATTTCATATCCACATGTCATACACTATCACACATTTTCATTTCATTTCCATCCACATATACTTCCCAACCAACTATTGTTGCAACATGATTCAAAAGATTATATGCCTTGCAAATGATCAATTCATTGATGAAGAAATTGATTCTAAATGTTTTCATGAACTTTGATGCAACAAATAAAATAAAGCATTGTTACACAAGAACCAATGCTTCAAAAAAAAAAAAAAAAGGGAAAAAAAATGGTTGTCACACAAGAACCAACCAATGAAAAAAAAAAGAAGAAGAAGAAGAAGTTGCAATCAAATGTATTATACTTTTCCAAAAAGGAAAAATCAAGAAGCAAAGTTTGGAATGAATCTATATGAGTCAAAACTCATAAAAGATCAACTCATGGACAAATGAATCATTGTAATGGTTGCATGAGGACATGCAACAACTTCAGTTGGGGGGTATGTTGAGTCTCAAAAATGTTCTCCATATTCATACATATTTCCATTATGTCATAACCATTTAGCTCTTATTTCATAGCCATTTGACCTAAAACCCTACATCAAGTAATCATTTTCATAAATATATGGGTTAGGATCCTTGTTTTCCAAAGTTATTTATTTTATGTATTTAAAGTGAATTTATGATTAGAAACTAGAAAATTAACATAATTTCATATATCTATATATGTGTTATGAGTTTTGTGACATGTGTAGGTCAAAAGGAGACTTCTAGAAGACCCTTATGTGGCACTCTAAGGCCAAATTCGAATTTAGTTGGAGAAGATTATGGGATCAAGAGGATATGTGTCTCACTTCCTTGTTGTATTGAAACTCTAAGAGGATATGTGTCTCATTCCTCAAGTTGTGTTGAAACTCTAGAAAGACATATGTCTTATCATTTCCTATTTTGATTGTAACTCTAGAGATGGAGGGAGAGATTCATGGACTCCCATTAATGAGATGTCTCCTCATATTTTGTATAAATAGGAGAAGCTTTCTCCTATCATAAGTATTGAACTCTGCAAAGGTCTGACCTTATCCCCGGACCCAAAATTTGTTTTCCCATTACTCCAGCGAAAACCCAAAAAACCAAAAATCAAACATACCTATCTCTTTACTAGCCTAAAATCAGTTCTTATTGTAAGTCATCTCGCACCCTATTGCTCATTTTCTCGAGATTGACGGAGAGAGCCCTCTCCTGTCCTCGTAGGGCTAGCTACGAGGCTGAGCGTGGTTTGATGTAGCCTTGAGTTTTACTTCATTTCAGCCTGAGGTAGATTTGAGTGCTAACAGAATCAATATTGTTCTGCTGCTAATTTACTTTTTGTTTAATTCCAGCACTACTTTGTTTATTTCATTCTTGCACAATTGTTTCAGTAGTTAGATTTAGATATATTAAATTGCTCTTGTCATTTTCAGTTACCTCCGAAAGCCACAGCTGGACTGATGGTGAGGGATTGAAGTATGAGTGTGTGGTTTGATATTAGTTTACTTTCTGCAAGTTAGATATATTAAATTGCTCATTTCATTTTTAGTTACCTCCAAAAGCCACAGCTGGACTGATGGTGAGGGATTGAAGTATGAGTGTGTAGTTTGATATTAGTTTACTTTCTGCAAGTTAGATATATTAAATTGCTCATGTCATTTTCAGTTACCTCCGAAAGCCACAGCTGGACTGATGGTGAGGGATTGAAGTATGAGTGTGTAGTTTGATATTAGTTTACTTTCTGCAAGTTGGATATATTAAATTGCTCATGTCATTTTCAGTTACCTCCGAAAGCCACAGCTGGACTGATGGTGAGGGATTGAAGTATGAGTGTGTAGTTTGATATTAGTTTACTTTCTGCAAGTTAGATATATTAAATTGCTCATGTCATTTTCAGTTACCTCCGAAAGCCACAGCTGGACTGATGGTGAGGGATTGAAGTATGAGTGTGTAGTTTTATATTAGTTTCTTTTTCTGCAAATTAGATATCAGATTGCTCAAGTTGTTTATGGTTACCTCCGAAAGCCATAGCTGGACTAATGGTGAGGGATCAGGATATAAGTTGATGTAATTTGATCTAGATTTACTTTGTTGCAATTCTTGGATTTCTTTAAGCATAGTTTCTTTTTTGTTTAGACAACAGCAAGGATAATTTGGTTTTCATGCTCAATAGTTCACTGTTTGATTTATTAGGCTAGCAGCACATTTTCATTTCCTTTCAAGTTTTGTCATTGTATGTTTCAAATTCCTTTTGAAGTTTTAAGTTTGGTAAATCATTATAAAGGACATCATAGCCTTGAATATTCATAACCATACTTGTCTTTTAGAATTTCATAAAAATCCAAAAACAACAAAAAGTAAGAGATAGGTTATCTTGCACATATAGTGTGCCACACTTCGTCAGCTTACGAATCCATGGTTGATAATTTATGTTAGAAATTTAGGACACACTAAATTGACCAAACAAGAGGCCTATGTAGTTTTAAATTATTATGGATGACCTTAGCTTCACATAAGCTTTCATCCAAACAGGTTACATGTTTTTCTACCAGGAGCTACAAAGGGATTTTTGTGTTTCTTGGACTGTTTGAGCTGCTTGTTTCAAAAGAAGTTTTCAAGAAAATAAAGATGAGTTTCAAAAATATGAAGGAGGTATTTTCTAAGCACAAATCAAGGAACAAAAACCTCTTTAAATTTTCTTCCAAGTGCTACCAATTTGGAGATTCGAAGTTTCCTTTGGGACCTATTTTCAGCATTCTGAATTTTTCCTGTTTTATACATGATTTTATAATGCAGATTCCGAACAACTGAAGCTGGTTTTCAAAAAACTGAGAGAGGTTTTTATTAAAAACATGTTTATATAAAAAAATTCCTCCATTTTTGTAACAGATATCATGGATCGAGAGATAGGAGCTCAGGAGTGAAGCCTTCTTTTTCAGGAAAAACATAGTTATTTTTGTTGGTTGATGAAGTGGCTGAAGGTGAAAAGGTTGTTTCTTGAGGAGGGTAAGAGGTATTTTTTAACAAATATTCCTTATCAGGCTTCATACTATCATCTCACATAGCAAAGGGCCTTTTCTAGTCCTAAAATCAAAATTATGTGAAGTTTGTGGGCAATTAGACAATTTCGCAGCAAGTGTTAGGCTTGAAGCCCAGTTTTTGCTGCAAAATTTCTGAAGGTTTCTTTTGGGTTTTAAGAGACATAAACTGATGGGAGTGAGTAGTTTTGATGGTCATGTTTAATTTTTTCGTATCATTTAACATCCTCCAATGGTTAAAAACAACTGAGGAATATCACAAGTCAATCTTGTGTGTGCACTACGAAAACAGGTTGTTTTCGTAGCTCAAAAACAGATTTTGATAGTATGGACAGTTTTGTGAAAAATGATGAAAAAAAGTGAAAAAGGTTAAACATGTGTAAATTTATTCATCATCAAGGTGTCAAAGAGTATCAGATTTTCCAAGTGGAGATTTTCAGTTAGAGGAGTTTGAAAGATACTAGCCAACATATGCCATGTCATCAAACTAACTTCTTTTAAAATGAGGGGCAGAGTTACTTCACTAAGACAATCATGATATAAATGTTTTGTTAATGGATAGCATGGTAAAAAGATTAGATTCCTTTCGAGGAAGACTTGGATCAATTTAGTTTAAATGTAATAAATAAGTGTTTAAGTCCTAGTAGGACTCTTAGTCTTATTTTGAATAGGTGTTAGTCCTGGTATCTAGAATCCAGTTTATGGTTAGATTTAAGTGTCAGTTTAAATTTAAATGGTCTAGCCACTTGGCAGACTGGTTGTAAATGATAAAATCCTATAAATAGTAGAAACTTCGATGTAGTAAAGGTTGGAAAATGTTATAGAAAATGACTACTTTTGTAAATGCTATGAAGGAGATGATATATACAGAAGCAGTTTAACTTTTCTGAAGCTGAGATTCTTAGTGTACTTTAGTGAGCTTTATCTTCTATAATATGTTTTACTTCCATAGTTTTAATGCTTTTTACTTAGAATTTGTGGAAACATGCTCTGACTTCCTTTAAGTGTTAATTTATGGTGAATTGAGTTCTTAGGTCCTATATGTAGATGGTTTTATTCAATGTTTGATACTTATTACTCAGAATTCATAGTCATTCATGCTTTGACTTCCTTTAAGTGTTAAGCTTGGATAAATATCTGTTAAATACTTTCCTTTCAATATCTTGATGTATCATGACTCAAAATTCATGCACACATGCTTTGATTTCTTTCAAACCTTAAGATATTGAGACTTTCCTGAATGTGTCACCCTTTCATTGAAGTATATACAAGCCTTAGTTTTATAAGAAGAGCTATTTGTTATCTTTATCCCTATCACTGACTCCATATCCCAATGGTATTTTGTCTTCTTATTTCAACCTGCAAACATAAAAAACCACAAACCATAGAGTTAGCCATCTAATCAGTAATCAAAAATATTAAAACTATTGAGAGAGCCCTCTCAGGTTGAGGAGGCTAAGCCTCAACTAAAATTCTGGTTTGAAATAGTTACATTGAGTTAGCCTGATCAACAGCCTATCAGGGTCCTATTTTGGTGATAACAACTTCTATTAGATTACTTTTATCTGTTGTTGTTGCATTTGATTTTGAGGTAGAACAGATGGATGTGAAGACAACAATTATTCACGGGGATCTGGAAGAGGAGATCTACATGAAACAACCTGAAGGCTTTATGGTGAAGGGGAAGAAAGAGTTGGTATGCAGGTTAAAAAAATATCTGTATGGGTTAAAACAGTCACCAAGGATGTGGTATCAGAAATTTGATACCTATATACGAGGACTTGGCTTCACCAGAAGCAAGGAGGATCATTCTGTTTATTTTAAATTAATTGGTGACTGTGTTATTTATTTGGTATTGTATGTGGATGATATGTTGTTGATTGGAAATGACAAAGAAATTATCCAAGATTTAAAGACCCAATTGTTCCCCAAATTTGACATGAAGGATCTTGGTGCTGCAAACTATATTTTGGGCATGGAAATTAAGACGAATTGGGCAAAGAGTAAGCTCTGGTTAAAACAGAGGAAGTATGTCGATACTATATTGTAGAGGTTCAATATGTAGGATAGTAAACCTATGAATGTTCTGATTCTTGTAGGTACAAAGCTGTCTGCTGAACAGTGTCCCAAGACACAAGAAGAAGAGGATGATATGTCTCGTGTTCCATATGCAAGTGCAGTGGGTAGCCTGATGCATGCAATGGTCTGTACTAGACCAGACATTGCACATGTAGTGGGAGTATTGAGCAGATTTATGTCAAACCCAAGGAAGGAGCATTGGATAACAATGAATCGGGTTGTGAGATATTTGTGTGGCACTAGTTATTATGGCTTGTGCTACTAGGGAAGACCAGGATTGGAAAGAGTGTTGGACATTCATGGTTTTGTTGATGCAGACTGGGCTGGAGATCTGGACCAAAGAAGATCTACAAGTGGGTATGTGTTTAGCCTATTTGGAGGTGCACTTAGTTGGATGAGTAAAATACAGTCTGTAGTGGCTCTTTCAACTACATAGGAAGAATACATGGCAACCACTCATGCAAGCAAGGAAGTATTTTGGTTGCAGAGATTTTGTTCAAGTATGGGGTTGGTGCAGCAAGCTATAAGGATAGACTGTGATACCCAAAGTGAAATTTTCTTGGCTAAGAACCCTACTTATCATTCAAATACAAATCACATTGATGTTCAATATCACTTTGTGAGATATATGGTTGAGGCTAAAAGGGTGTTGCTAGTAAAGGTGGACACTTTGAAGAATGTTGCAAATGCATTGACAAAGTCTGTGAGCACTCAAAAATTCTCTTGGTGTAGAGAAACAATGGGTGTTGCAAAGCTAAGATAATGACTCAGCTCTCACGTGGCCTCCTGTAGAAAGAAAAAAATAAGTGGGAGAATGTTGGGTTTGTGTTATATTCTTTCCATGACTAGTCACGTGCGGGCGGGTAACACGGGGGGATGTAGCCCCCACTATCGGGGTCTGAGGCAGTGCCCCAGAAAAAAAAATTGGTCCTTATTTCCCGGTGGGCGAACCCTCCCATGGTTTTGTGCATGTGTTTGCACAAGCTTTTGGGGCATGATGGTTTTCAGCCCCTAGTATTTTGTAGATCCAGTCAAGGGAACTACGGTTATGTTCTAATCTAGGTTTAATGGATTGGGGTTTATGTATGCTTCGGCATGTATATATATGTGTTGTAACACTAAAAGGAATATAATGAAAAATCAAGTTGGTCGTCTCGATTTGGGATCCAGGGGAAAATCTCTGTGTTTATCTGTTTTATGTTTTATTCTCTCGCTATTGTTTATTTTCTATTTTGTAAGATTTGTTTGTAGATAATTTTTGTATAGGGTTAAAACCTACACACAATAGCTCTTTGTTCAGGAATATAGTACATGTGACATAATCTGATAATTTCTTGACAAGGGTAAGTCAGGGGGGCTACATATTTGGGTAAATTGGATTTCCAAATATGAACTTCTTCATGATCATCTAAAGATTTTTCAAAACACCCGTTGTGGATATCTAATAGATTGAATTCAAATATAGGATCGGCTATTTTGTAGTCAATATCAGATAGGGGAATATTCTCAATATAAGCAACTGGGGGTTGTAATGGGTTTACTACAATTGTATTATTTTGAGTCATGGCAGGAGTAGGTTTAGGAGTTTTAGAACCTTCAGTCTTGTTTACACTCTGTTTTTTAGGCATTTTGATTGGCTTCTCCAAGTTTAAACTGTTTGCAGAGGAAATTTTACTATAACAGAGGTTTTATTGAGAAAATTTAGAAAAATAGAATGTCTTTTTGGATTTTATGCTCAATTAGGTTTCTCAAATAAGTTTTGAGGCTTTAAAAATTGTTTTAAAACAGAAAACAGGGGTTTTCTGAGTTTTTTGACTGAAAAATGGGCTAAAACTCTATTGAAAAAGGATTTATAGAAGATTAGGGCACCTGCAGAGGATTTTTGGCCATTTAGAGCTTGAAACTAATCATTAAACTATGAAAAACTTATAAAATTCTTTCAAAATACCGCGCAACAAACAACTAGGGTTTCTTGAAAAAGTTTGCCAGAGTTTGGCCTGTTTCTAGGAATTTTGGGCAATTTAATTACTTAATTTCTTGACTTTGAAATGATTCTTTTTCTTTAAAATGTTTTTTTTTCAATTTAGTTGCAGGTTTGAATCTAAGAATAATACCTGTTTGAATGTGGGTATCGACGTTTAAAGGGTTTCTTTAGTTTCTGGTTGATTTGATAACTTCAGTGGCTTATCTGAAGCAAGTGTAGCTCCTCAGTTGTCTTCACGGATATGTCTTGGGAGATTTTGGAGGTTCTGGGTGTTAAAATGGCAACCAAAGGCTTTAGCAAGTTTATATAGTCGAGGAAAAAAAATAATGGTTAATCACACAAAAGAAATGAATTAACGCATTTGCCAAAGGTTTTGTTAAAATGTATGAATTTGCATTGAATGCAAATCTTGTCAGGCGGGAGGCGGTTTCGGATGGCAAAGGCTTTTGAAAATCGGTTTTTATCGCATAGTTTATGGATGGTAAGTGGTTTCAATCCCAACCCACATGATCCAATGAGGGAAAGGCACATGGAGGAGAGAGAAATGGGTGAAACCACCCATTTCGTGTGGCTTTGGATTTTGGGCAGTCGTGCATCTATTCTATGCAATAGCAACCTTCAACCGTCGGATCTGAGAGTTGAAATTGAACAGTCGGGATTGTTTCGGGAGATGCTTTGAATTGAAAGGTAGGATCGGGCTTTAATTATATAAGCGCAATGGTTTAAAAATAAACATTTTACATATATTTAAACCATGGGTTATATGAATATAAGTAGGGAGAGTTTATTTATTCATAGCGACAAGATAAAACATCATTTACAAAGGCACTTTAAACAAGGTTTTTAAGCCTTAGACTTGGTATACTATATGGTGGGTTAGAAATGTTTTATTTTAAAACATTTGTAAAATGTTTAAAATATGCGGCCGCGGTTGTTATATTATATAATTTTTAACTGTTTGGATTGTTTAAAAACTATAGGGGTGGGATACATAGAATAATGATAATCTTTTAGACCAAAGGGCTTTATAATTTGGGTTTTTTATTTACGCACATGGGATAATAGACTTTGGTCAAAAGTTTATAATAGTGGGTCTTTTGGGGTATTTAGACATAATGAAATTAATAAATAAGGGAGGGTATTTCTTAGGGATTTAATAAAAGTATGTTAAAAGTTAATATGAATGGGTTGTGTAATAAAACAAAATACATATTATTTCTAAGTATAGTATAAAATCAAGCTAGCTCATCTTTATATTTCTTTCACTAATACTTAGGATAAATGTAATTTTGTGGGTTTTTATGAATGCTTATGAAGGGATGAAGATAAACATTTAGGGATTACAATTTTACTAAGAATGTGTCTTTGCTTAGGAAAAATGGGTTTTAATGTATGAATGAAGGGTAAATGATGATAAATGAGGATTTAACATAAGAACTCAATATTTTTAACTAACCAGTCATAGAGCCTTGGGTCCGGTCCCAACAAAAGTCAGAGAAATGATCTGAGCATGTTTGACTAATAGCTTAGAATACTGAATACTCATAGGGGAGGGGAAATTAGTTATTTTGCCCGTTAATGCTTTATTACATGATTTTCCAACTACTTTCTACCTACCCAACTTTATTTCTAACATTTTTTTCTTCATTTTGCAGGTGCATTTAGGCTTGCAACCTTAAAACATTTTCTTTCAAAGAATAAAACTATCGAAATCTACCTTATTTCAACCGAGGGCTCAGATTAAACTGTTGAGCTCCTCATTATTCTCTACCTATCTATTGATTTTTCAAGTTTAAACTATTTGACAAATTTTTATCTCTATCTAAAACATGAAATTGAAAGCATGAAAAGTTAAAATTAAACTTTTTAACTGATCATGGATTATGGCATTTATTGACACTCTGCACATAATCATTATTCTTGCAGTAAGAGTAAAAGTAGTGGCATTTTGACTTGCTCACTTTCAGGTCTTATTTCTTTTCTTTTGGGGTCAATATTTTCTAAGTCCTTTGATCTTTCTTTTATGACTTTTTACCCTCTTTTTAATTTTTTATTATTTTTCATTTTTTCAAAATATGGGAAAACAACTTGCAGAAATAAAGTTATGTACATATTTACAAGACTTATCAAAGTCAATTCAAAATTGTATGAACCCTATTAGTATAGGACCCTAACAGTGGCTCCACATGGGGATGACATTTCTTGGTGAAATATCAAGAACTCTGATACTAGTAGCCCTTGAAATTTGGCTATTATGATCCTGTAAATGTCTTTTGATGTCTGCAAATTATTCATATTTATGATATTCACCTTTCAAAGCTTAGGTCCTTCTCTTTGGGCTTCAACTTTGCTAAGGAAACATCCAATCCAATCTAAACTTTGTAATGTATATGTATAATGATCAAAGTGAATAAAAACTAACGATTGGTTAACTCAAGTGAGTAGTAGTGCTTCAGCATTCTACTATTAGCTGGTCCTTCTTGCAGATCTGTTCCATCCAATTTTTTCAGAAAGAAAGCATTATTACCTCTATATCCATAAATTACATAAGGTCATTTCCATATAAAATCAAATTTTCCATGTTTTCCTTTTTCTTCTCTTCTAAAATCTCATTTTAACACTTTATCTCCTATGTAGAAATCATCCTCTTTAGTCTTTTTATCATAGATTTTCTTAATCTTATCCTGAATGACTTGAGATTTGATATAAACTTCTTCCCTTGTTTGTTGTAAGTGCATAGTTTGATTTATCCTTCTTTGGATGTCATTTGTTTCAACCTGTAATTCTTGGATAATTTTCATCACTGGTACACCTAGGGACGAAGGAAAAACAACATTCATTCCATAAACTAGTTGGTAAGGTGAAGTACCAATGGATTTTTTAGTAGTAAGTCTATCAGCCCATAAGGCATTGACTAACTTCTTATTCCAAGTATTTTTATTGTCTTAAAGTAATTTTTTGATGATATTTACAAGGCTTTTGTTTGAGGATTCAGCTAGGCCATTACCTTGGGGGTAATATGCAGTAGAGTGGCCTAGGGTAATATGGTATTTGTGGCAAAATTCAATCATTTTCTTGGATTTGAATGCTATTGCATTGTCAGTAATTATCTTTTGAGTGCATACAAATCTAGAAAGAATGTTGTTTCTAGGAAGGAAATAATGACAGTATCTGTGGATTGTCTAGAGGGTATGGCTTCAATCCACTTAGTAAAATAATCAGTGGCTGTCAAAATCCACTTATGTTGGCTTGAAGAGGGAGGGTGAATTTCACCAATGAAGTCTAAATCCCATTGTTGAAATGGCATTTCAATTGAAATAGGATTTAAAGGGAGGGGTAATAATTTCTTCTTACCCTAAAAACTTTGGCACTTATGACATGAAGTAACATATTTTTTGACATCAGCAAACAAGGTAGGCCAGCAAAAACCAGCTCTCAGGATCTTGTCAGCAGTAGTTTTCTAGTATAAATGTCCTCCACAGTCACCTGCATGAAATTCTTCAAGTATTTTTTCAGCTTCTTCCTTTAGTAAAATCCCACTATGATCTCTCAAAAAAAGTACATTATCTAAGATACAAAATCTTACTGCTTTAAGTTTTAAAAATCTAGCTTTGGTTTTTGACAATCCAGGAGGAGCTTGTAAGTTTTGGAGTAAAAATATGATATTTGTATACCAAGGTGAGTGTGAAAAGGCTTCACTGATCGATGGAGTCGCCATCTCTTCCTGATCATATACTTGAGCAATAAAATTTATATCTAGGGCATTACAATTGGATTCAGCCGTAAGTCTGGATAATCCTTGACCTTTAATGAGCTTGGTGGGTTTTATCTCTATGTAATATTCCAAGATAGTGGAAATCCACTTACCTCTTCTTCCATCAGGACCATCCTGAGTATGAATGTCTTCAACTACAGAATTTGGGACATAGGCAATAATGTGTGAGTAGAGAATATAAACTTTGAAGTCTTTAATGGCCTTAACCAAGGCTAGGGCTTGTTTTTCCATAGTGTTGTACTTAAAAGGGGCATCTCTAAGGGCCTTACAGAAAAAAGCTATGGGTTTTTCAAATCCTTGGTCATTTTTCTGCATTAAAACTACAGCAATGGTGCGTTCTGAAACAAATGAAAAAATCGTGAAATATTTCTTAAAATTCAGGACTTATTAGGACTGGAGTTTTGGTTAAGGCTTGTTTGATAGAGTCAAATGATTTTTTAGCCTCAAAATTCCATCTAAGAACTGAATCATTTTTTAGCATGTTATTCAATTCTCATGACTATCTCAACTAAATTAGATATGAATTTTCCTTAAAAAATTATCTTACCTAAAAAGGCTTGTAATTCTTTGATTTTTCTTGGTGGGTTGATGTTCAGAATTGTTTCTATTCTAGCAGGATCTATCCTAATTCCTTCTTTTGAGATTATATGTCTGAGTAACTTACCTTTTTCTAATCCAAATAGACTTTTCTTAGGATTTAAAGAGATGCCATATTTCCTACATTTAATAAAAACTTGTCTCAAATGATCCAAGTGTTCATTATCTGATTTTGAAAACACAGTAAAGTCATCTAAGTAAATTACTAAGAACTCATGTATTTCCTTCGAAACAACTATGTCCATGTCCCTTTGAAAGGTTTCTCCTACATTCATTAGACCAAAAGGCATTTTTACATACATAAAAGTGCCCCAAGGAGTAGTAAATGTTGTTTTAGCTTGGTCTTCTTCTTGGACTGGGATCTGGTTGTTTCCTGAAAAACCATCTAACAGTGAAATCCTTGAAGAACCCACTACCCTTTGTAATATGTGGTCCATTTTAGGTAAAGGGTAATTATCCTTTAAGGATACTTTGTTAAGATTTCTAAAGTCAACGCACAATCTAATTTCTTATGTTTTCTTTCTTGTTGGGACTAAGTTGAAAATCCAATCAGAATATTTGATTGGTGTAATTATCTGGGCATCATACATTCTTTTAAATTCTTTTTCAATCAAAGGTAATAGCACAGGGTGAATTCTTCTCAACTTTTTTTTTTTTGGCTTTTGATCTTCTTTTATTGGAATTTTATGTTGGATTATGTTTGTATCATAAGATTTTAAATCTTCGTAACTCCAAGCAAACACATCTTGATATTCCTTTAAAAGATCAATATATTTCTCTTTCTCTTGTTGAGGTAAAATTTTGGACAATTTGATTATTTTTTGTTTTAACTCTGTTCCATTGTTACATTCTTCTATGTCATATCTTACTGGCTCCATTTTTGGTTTTCTAGCTACATCATTAGAGTCAAAAAGATCCTCTAAGGGGGTTAAAAATTTAGGTAAAAAATTATCTTTAATATTCAATATGTTTGATTCATCTTCAATAGTTTCTTCAATCTCTATTTTCTCTAAGCTATATATGTCAGCTTGACTAAACCTAATAGGTTTATCAAACTTTATTCTATTTACATCTAAGTCATTTAAAACTATTTCACAATCCAAATCATGATTTATTGTACAATCTGTATCTATAATACAATTTTGAAATTCTCCTTCATTGTTCATAAACTTGTAAATTTGTTCATCCTAAGAAAAAATTTTCCAATACTTAAGATTACTAGAATTATTGGCCTATGTTTGACTTCAGCAGTATATCTGTGATTAGGTTGGAATGGTAAATTGCATGTACTAGCAAAATTTGCAAGACAATGAGCTTGTATATTTTGCTTTCTAGGTATAACAATAAACTTACATTCCAATAAATCATCAATTAAATCTATGACAGTGTCTCTATATCTACTTAGTCTAGGATTGTAAATAGAATAAACTCCATTTACTTGTTTATGATCAAATCTGAATCTCCCATGATTAAAAAAAAATTCCTCCCGAGTTTCTGATGATTTGGAGTCCTAGGATGAGGGCTTCATGCTCAACCATATTGTTTGTACATTTGAAATTTAGCCTGAAAGCATGACCTTCAAAATTATTGGTCTCCATATTTGTTATCCAGACTCCTGCTCCTGCTCCTGCTCCTAACTTATTCACTGAACCATCAAAGTCTAAATTCCATTGAGATTCATGAAAAATGTTATCATTATTTTGCGCTCTCTTTTTATCTACTAGTTTAGTTTTGATTTCATTTGTTTCAGAGTTACATAGGATAAAATAATCAAGGTCAGTTGGTGTCGAGTAAATTGGGTAGTTTATAGATATTTCATCACTACTGACCATGTACTTCATTAATGTTTCCCTATATAACTTTTTAGGCTGGCCAAACATTGATATAGTAGCATAAGACATGTCCAATTGTAGAGATCCCTGCAACTTTTCTCCCCATGAGCGAGAAAGTAACATTCCATATTTTGGTGGGATATCAGCTACTACAATGTCCATTAATATACTCTTACCAGGGTATTGAACTATTGTTACACACAAATCCTTGATTAAACCTAAGCATTTTACTTTACTGGAATCAAAAGAAAACAAATCTTTGTATGGCCTTGTAATTTCTAGATTTAGAGTTTCCATGATGGCTTTAGGCATTAGATTATGGGAAGCTCCTGAATCTAGCATTGTGTTATGTAGAATTTGATCATGAATAGTGAGACTGATATAAAATGGAGGAACTGCTCCATCTACATGTTTTCCATTTACATTCAGGCCAAAAATCAACTCTGGCTGATCATCATTTAGATTTATGGAGTCTTCTCCATCATTCGTATTTAATGTTTCAGTTATGGTTGATTTATACAAGTCATTTTTTACCAATTCAATCAAAGGAATTGGTATTTTAAGCTTTGCAATTTCTGATTGTATGTTGAATGTAGGTTGAGTTTTACTGATTTGAATCAATTCTTCTTTGGTATCTCTATTTTGTGTTGGTTTATCTTGATTTTCTACAATTGTTTTTCATTTTCAATTGTTTTAGGATTCTCTGTTTGTGTTGCTTGTGTCTTACTACTTCTAACTTTATTTTCAGGGACTGTTTGTGAAGTAGTAGATGTTCTTTCTGACTTAGAATAATCAGTAGATGTTTTTGAAGTAACAGTCTTTGGGTCTACTTTTTTAGGATCAATAGAAGGTTTTTTGGGATCTAAATTTGTTGTTTTTACAGAATTAGAGGTTTTAGCAGCAATAGATTTTTGTGAATATTTTGCAGCTTGAGAAACTTCATCAGTAATATCAACAATTTTAGGGCTTGATGCTTTCTTAGGACTAGAAAGGTTTTTGGAAGAATTTGAGTTTTGCTTATTTTCTCTTGGGAGAATTTGCAGAACTTTTGTTTTAGGGGCTTCTCCTGTTTTTTGATTCTGAGTTTGGGAAGTTTTCTTAGCAGAAGACTCAATGTTTTTCTTGTTTCTGAGTTTATATTGGCTGTGTATTTCATTTATTTCATAGTCATAACCTTGCTTATAATCAAAGGATTCACTATAATCTAATTTAAGTTGTTGAAGGAGGAGAAGCAATGGATGGAGCTAGGGCTATACTGAAATTCTCTGCAGCGGCCGCCACCGCCAACGATATTGTGGCTCTCGCACCAAAGCATGAAACCCTTCGATGCGCTGTTGCTGCTAAGAAGGGGATCGTTGTAGCCTTCGTCGCAGACCCTCGACGAGAACAGACCCCACCCAGGCTGAATGCTCCACTACTCTGTGAAGCTGCCACCTGTGCTGTGAACTTACTTTGTGCAACCTCCACTGGCCTGAATGATCATTCTGCCGTAAACAGACTTACGAACAATGTCAGAAATCTGAACCATGCCACAACACTACTGCCAGAGGCTGCCCCTCTCAGTAATAGGGTCACGACTCTGTCTTGACCAGATTTAGCAGTCCTCCACAATAATGATGATATTGGCTTCATCAAATATGCAGATCCTACCATCATTTATGCCTAGCAGAAGCCATGTCTTATGGATCTGATGGAGAACAGATAAAAGGTGGCTTCTTATATTTCTCCTGAATTTCAAATCCAGATCTCTCTTCTTTCGAGTAGATCCCTGCTGCTTTGGGTCTATCCAATAGACAAAGTAAATAATCTCTTGCATGCCCTTGAGCACATTATGGGAATACCCACAACTCTTCAAAGACTTCTCTACGGAGGTAAACAACTTGAAGCCTCTTTCCCTCTCTCATTATACCACATTGAAAGAGATGCTACTTTAGTTTTAGCCCTACATTTGAGAGGAGGAGCTACTGGAAACACTTCTTCAGCTCAAGCTTTCTCTTACAAGGATGCGGTCCATGCACAACCCAGAAAAGCTGCTCAATCCTCAGAGCCCCCCAAGCCTTTTCTGGTTGATAAATTAGAGGATGTTCCCTCCATAGAAATTATACATCTAGTTTTGGTAGAACAGCTCCAAACATTTGTAGAAACCGCTATCATATGCAGATTCAATGGCCTTTGGCCTTGCACAAAGGATCTTTATGAGTGGATCTATGCCAACTGGACCCACAACTGCAAGGTCAAATTTTTTCAAAAGGTTTTTTCATAGTTCCGTTTGATCATATCAAGGATTATCAACAGGCCTTATCAAAATGCCCGTGGTTCTGGGGAGCAGCAGGGCTATTCATCACCCCCTGGTTCTCGGATTTCGACCCAGCTACAACAGTCATTACCAGGACTCTGGTCTGGGTCAAGCTACCCAATCTCCTAGCCCATATCTAGCACTTTTCGGTCTATCGAGGAATAGGAAATACTCTGGGCCACTTTCTGAAGGCAAACTACACTCGAGAGTACCAAAGACTATACACATATGCCAAAATCTGTGTGGAAGTCGATATTAGAAAAGGCTTGCCCGACCAAATTATTATCAAAATAGGAAACTTTGTATGGACTCAGATCCTAAATTATGAGAATACATCTTTCCTATGCCGCCATTGTCATCAGATAGGGCATCTTTAGAAATCCTGCCCCACATTTCTCACAAAAAAAAAAAGGAAAACATTCCAACATCCAAATCTAAAAGATGGACACCTTGTAGTCCACCACCTGTGGTTGACACTGATTCTTCAAGTTCAGAGGATGAAGAGATAGATGAAGAAATGGAACATGCTCAACAGACAAATGAATTGTCATCTGTTGAACCTGTGGATCCTCCAGATACGACGAACTCCCAGAAATGCACTCATGGGTCCTCCTCTTCTGACACAGATAAGGAGACTCCTCACACCACCAATATCAGTCTACAAGTGGTTATTTCCCATCCACATCAAGTTGAATGGGTTAAAGTCAACAAGAAGAAAGGAAAAAAACTTCTCTTAGAGGCTTCTGCCCATTCTAGGTAGATTTCAGTTTATTTCTTTCAGCTCTGTTGTCTTGCTCCTTCTCTCTATGTTTTCTTCTCTTTCTCTTTTCGGGACCGAGGTGGATAGATCATCCTTTCCGGTTGGCCCATTTCTTGTCTCTCTTGTTTTTAAGCTTACCTTGTACTATATTTTTCACCTAATAGAATTAGTCTTACTCAGAAAAAAAAAAAAAAAAAAAAAAAAATTAAATAAAGTTTTTGAAGTTTAAATAATTCTTGATCTTCCTGAGTTAGGAAAATGTTATTATTGTCATCTATTCCCATTAGATTAATAGTATCCTCCTCATCATCATTATTATTCTGAGAACTTTTAGCATAGTTCTCTTGGAATGGTGGCCTAATTGTTTGGTCTGGGGCTGCTTCATTTGTTTTTCCAAAATTTATGTTTTTTCTAAAATTGGATTTCTAATCTGTTGTTGGTTATCCCACTGAGGTATTCTCTCTATATTATCTAGTCTATCAATCACTCTTTCTAAATTTTTAGCCATAACATCCATTTTTGTATCTGAATTAGTATTTTCTTCTTTAATGGTCACTCTTCTTTCATTTCTAAGTCTAGATTTTCTAGCTAGAATGTTCACTTCTACACTAACTGCATCAGTTTGCATTTTTCTAAGGTGTCTACATATCTTTCCCTTAATTGGTAAGCTATATCTGTATCAAATCCATCAGGGAATTTGAGAAGAACTGAATAAGGAGTAGGTTTCAGATTTTCAGGGATAGAATTATAGACACTATTATATCTTGTGCAGTAATCTTGGACTGACTCATTTGGAGCTCTTTTCAAAGAATCAAATTCAGACAAAATTTGGAGGGGGTTCTTTTTATTTTCCCATTTATTTAAAAACTGTAATGTTCCCAATTTTTATGGAACATTCATTTTTGCTAGTTTCATATAGAAGATAAATAAAATGGGTAGGAGACCCATTCATTTGATGAATATGTAATAAAAATCCTCTTGGTATGAAGGAGGATCACTTTTGGAGCTTTATTTCACACCTCCATGTGTGAAAGGGGGCTTATGCAAGAAGGCTAGGCCAGGTTTGACCAATTCAAACTGCGTAGTAGCATGAGGTGGAGAGCACATTGTGGGCCAGCGTAGAGGGATAAGGAGGGAAACTTCTAGAGGAAGGAAACCCTAATGAGTGGGGTCCATTGAGAGAGGTCTTACATTTCTTAAAAGGAGGGAAAGGTTGCCATTGCAAAGTATGTTGAGTATTATTCATCTCATTGTCTATTCAGACAAGAGAGCATTCTTTGTTGTTCAGCAAGAATTTCCAGAGGAATTCCTGTTTAGGATTCCTTCCCCTTCTTGAGAGGCCTCTTGAAGGTTGTTCTTCATTCTCCACATTCCATGGCTCATGGCCTAAGCTACCATCTCCAGTGACAGCATTATTCTTGCTCAAGAGTGTTGTTGCATTGTAGAGAGTTGCAATGGAGGACATCTACAACACTTCCAAAGCTGATTTTCAGAGGAAGGGAGTCACTATCCCTTTGAGGACTTAGCGAGGAAGATTTCAGAGAATAATTGCAAATTTGGCATCAAGGCCATCTCATTCTCTTGCCCCTACAACGCAGTTCACCCAGTGACTATGTTATTTTCTTGAGAGCATTTGTAGTAGGGCTCTTGCAGAGTATTGGAGGGGGAGATCTTTAGTGAAGGGATCAGCCTTTCACTTGAAAGATCCATTGGAGGAGGAACATTCAGTTTGAGCATCAGATTCAACCATCTCCATCCAGTTCTATTTTTGAGTCGTTGCAGCTACCCAGCTACTTCGGCATTTTGCAGATTTTGTGTTCTATGATCAATCCTTCTAGGATTGATAGGAGGTAGCCTTTGGGAGTTGATGAATTCACTCCTAATGTTATTTTGTACCATATCAGTGTATATCTATGCATTTGGCATTTGTAGCATGCAGTTTCTCTTTAAAACTGCGCTGTCATAGCTAGGGCTTATATGTGCAGCAAAGTTTCTTCATGATTTATGTAGTTTTCTCTTGAGGCTTGGCATTGTACATCTTCAGTATCATTTCCCTCAAGATTTTGTATACATATGTTGCTGCTAATATTATAATGAGATAGCTATGATTTCCTCTTACATTTTTATGAGTATGTGTCACTGCTATTTGTAAAATGGGGTATTTGCTTATTGTTGTAGCTCTATCTTGAGGTATTCTCAATAAAGTAGCTTTTCCTAATAGGAAATCTCACATAGCTATAGACAGAGTCTGTGAAGGGCCAGGTAGCCTCTAGATCTCACCCTCTCTTTAGAGGTGACATATCCGAAAAATTCCCCCACATTCTATCTCTGGAATAGACTTGTGATATTTCTGAAAAAGGGACATTACAGTGGTATCGGAGCACCTTTATTGGCTCAACCTGTGGCCTTCAAGCCCAAAAAATAGGAAGAAGATGATGATGCAGAAGATGAGCTTTTTCTCATCTATTTTTAAAACAAAGAAGAAACTCCCCAAGGAGGAGAAGAAAAAAGAAGAAGAGGAAGGTCCATGCACTTCCTATTCTCAAAAAGAAAGCAAGCATGAGAGATGCTTGGATCATCTGGTTCTAAATCAATACCTGGATGAATATAAATTCCAATTGGTAGAATTCAAGGAAGCTACAACGTTCCCACAGTTTATTCAGCAAAAGGAAGAGAGAATGCCCTGCAGTGGAAGAGAAATTAGAGGAAATAGGTTTCTATTGTCTACATTTGATGGGGACACTTCAGCTAGAGCTTGGGTGAAAAAGCTAGAAGCCTTTTTCTTGCTACATCTAGTGGTAGAGGAAGAAGCAGTGGATATTGTAGCACTGCACATGGAGGGTGAAGCCTCTGTTTGGTGGTTCAAACCCTTGTTCCATTCAAGGTGTTGACGGGAAAAATTGTCCGGCCAACAGTAGGGGATCTCCCCGGTAAAAAGTCCCAATTAGACCTTAAACCGTTTGGAGTAGGGATCCCGTCCGGGGTGTGGGTCCGGCTACCACTTAAGATGACTTCCTTTTGGTCTCAGAAGATCCAGTTTGAACCTGCGGACATACACTCATTCACGTAATACAGAATACAAGATTGATATGTTAAACACAGATCAACACTATGAGTAGCAAGATTATAGATAAAGCATGTACACCTCAAGAGATGTCATTAGCAACACATCTTTTGTGGGGTAATGCTTGTAAAGTAGTCTGATCACAAAATAAATAGTTCTTTATGATAAGATACCTCTTAACTTCCTGAAAGATAAAACGAAATGCTAACAAAGTAGTTTATTAACATTCATTAATAGAACAGACGATAAAATGAACATCATTGATACAACATGGATAGCCATGACGCATAAACGATGACATGAATAGAGCAGCTTCATTAATCACAGGATGTTCTGAAACTGTTTAAAGAAATACACAAAGTGTTTACACAGCAAAACACATCATAGCCATAGGGTGTTTTAACAAGATTCTATATTCATATGCTCAAGTGTCAGGTCTTTCAATACAATGCCTGTAGCTCCTCAGTTTCCAAAAAAAAAAGCCCCTTTTTACAAGCTCTCGTAGGAGTATTTATAATGCAGAAACTGCCCTTCGGGTTTCCTTGACTGTTCAGCTTCTTGACCGTTGGGCTGCCTTGCGACCTAGTCCCTTTTGCGACCTGAGCCTCTGTTGCGACCTGCGACCTAGCTGCTGTTGCGACCTGCGATCTGAGCTGTCGTTGCGACCTGCGACTTGACTGGGTCGCGGGGTCGCGGATCGTGTAAACAGCGCACATGCGACCTTGCGACCTTGCGACTAGGTCGCTGGGTCGCGGGGTCGCAAAGTGTGTAAAAACAAAGATATGCGACCTTGCGACCTTGCGACTAGGTCGCTGGGTCGCAGGGTCGCAAAAGGCTGAAAACCGAAGAGGTGCGACCCTGCGACCTTGCGACTAGGTCGCTGGGTCGCGGGGTCACATATCGTGAAAACAGATGCACATGCGACCTTGCGACCTGGCGACTGGGTCGCTGGGTCGCGGGGTCGCAAGATGAATAAAAATGAAGAAATGCGACCTTGCGACCCAGCGACTAGGTCGCTGGGTCGCGGGGTTGCAAAAGGGAGGAAAACCATGGAACTGCGACCTCGCGACCTGATAGATTTTGCGACCTCGCTACCTCGGCCGTCGGCGACCTGCGTCTTGAAGAAATCTGCGCCCTGCGACTCCAAGCAGAGCTGCGGATTTTGTAGCAGTATTCCTTATCTCTCATGCTTTGAAAACTGGTCCTTTTGTTTGCTGGGAAAAACTTGGCTTCCATGTGCGAACAAGGTGGTTCTTCCTGAAATAAAATAATACAGGTCATCTATCTTCATGATGCAATAATAATAAAAATAAAGCTAAGGGTATTTCAATTGATTTGCAAGAGAGAAGACAAATGAATTTAGACCCCTGTGTGGTCAAGATTTTGTCAATCAGAGAAAATGGTATGTGCAGACTTTTCTCTGCATCTCTTCAATCACTATAATTTCTGTTGGTATGATTATGGACTAAGTGCCAAATGCAGATCTGCAGTTTAACTTGTTTTGGTGGCTATTATCATTTTATGGAACACCGCTTCTTCCATGACCACAATGGTTCAACATGCACTCAGCTCCTGTTTCAAACTGGGGTTTATTTGGCCGACACAGGTACCACTTGGAGCTCTCGATTCACCGGCTTTGAAGCTACTTTCCCAGAAATTTTACTACAGCACCTTCGCTTCAATTCCAAGGTGGAACTCTTGCGCTTGCAACAAAGTATTCACTAGTTAGAACGAGTGTTTCACTTTTCCTGGCAGATATATATCCTACGGCCATAACAAAGTCGATATAGCTGAACCCATATGCCATTTGACATGCATTCAATAAGAGCATGCAGCTTCAAATACCAGTTTTTGGTTGTGCACTTCGACCCTACCTCCAGGAACCAGATCTATCATTGTGCACGCCTAATTAGATGTAGATTCATCTCCTTTGAGTCGAAAAAGTCTCTAATACACGCATGTATGCTTGCAGCGAAATTGTTAGGGTTTTATTTGCATGCATGCTGACGATGTGAGCGACCTCACTATCTCGGAGATTGTTTAACAGGGATAACTTTGCAGTTCGATCGTGCTGACCAGGTCTGCGGAGGATTCTGAACTATCTAGATGGATTCAGAATAAACCAGAAGGTCGCTCTCACTATGAGACCATTTCTTCTGTGGGGAGCTTATCTTTTCCTCATGGGCCTGCAATTGAACGTGCTGCAAACAATATCGACATAATCAATGTGGCATGCAAGATCCAGTTTGAGTGCCTTTAGACATAGTAACGGCAAGCGCCTGGGGAAATGATCGAAGGGTGAGCTCTGTGCAAACAGCTCGACGTGGTCAGTAATGGCAGTCTAATTCGGCTTCCAACGAGCGTGTAACGATAGCATTTTTCTAAATACGTTGAACACAGCAGATTTGAAGAGCGATTCCCTCCTGGAATATCGCCGTCGAGGCTGCAGAAGTCAGCATAAATCGCTCATATTCTATTTCTGCACGATATCTTGCTGCACTTACCATAAACGTCCGGTCTTGTTTATGATAGTTGCCATGCAACTTGCAGATGGATGCGTCGACAGTTACACCACGCAGCTAGACCAATCCACCTATTGTAACCTCTTGCTGCCACGCGTACACACCGCTTTGAATCGTGAACTATAAAGTTAAAATTATTAAAGTTGTATGTACCTACGTACATTGCCGAATACGAACAGGTGCATGCATGTCTTTTATACCATGAAATATAAAAATCTGAAAAAGAAGCAATGCAAATGGTATCGGGAAAGCAGCTGCTCAAAGCTCGGGAATAATTGGTTCTCTTAAGTTTGCAAAAGCTTGTGCACGACCAAAGCGAGCCTTCACTGCATCCCATGAAACTAGGTTATCCATGAATGCTGATACATAGTCTGTCCGCCAATTCTGATAGTCGATGTAATAAGCATGCTCCCAAACATCAATGGTGAGCAGTGGTATGTGGCCCCATATGAGTGGGTTCACAGCATTTGTACTCTTTTCCACAACAAGTTTGTTATCTTTCACTACAAGCCAAACCCAACCAGAACCAAACTGTGTAGTAGCAGCCTGCTCGAACTCCTCCAGAAAATTATTATATGAACCAAAATCCCTTTAAATGAATTCCTGAATCATTCCTGTGCAATCTCCCCCACCTTCCGGTTCCATGCATTCCCAAAAAGGTCATGATTCCACACCTGGGAAGCATTGTTAAAAGCTGGCGTAGGATTCCCATTGTCATATGTTACTTTGATAAGTTCTTCAAGTGTAAATCCTTCTAATTCATTACCCTCGATTTTCTTGTTTAAGTTATCCAGATAGCCTCGATGGTGTTTTCCCCAATGAAATTCCAGAGATCGACGAGTCATAAATGGCTCTAATGCATCAATGTTATATGGTGGTTCCTTCAAGCCAAATAGTGCAACTGTTGATGGAGCCATCCGAGACTCCAGCGTTGCCCCTCTAGTCTTTGTCTTGGACCGAAAAATGTTGGTGTGCAATGGACGATGTTGCAATAGCAGTGAATGCTGCAACAATGCCATTTTGGGATTTGAAACCACAGCACCGATGTTAGAATTTCACACAAATTTATCGGCTTCAAACCTTTTAGTGCAGGTCGACAATTTGCCATCGAAATCTCGGGCTCCCTGCAGCGTGTGTGCGCGTTCTTGCGCCATGCAACGTTGGGCTCCACGTTGTTTCACTTATGGTCGAAAACTCCACGTATGCATGCATCCATCTGTACCGGCACCATAACATGCTGTTATAACGTTTGATAAATCAAACAACCGGCCACCGGGAGGGAAAATTTGATATAATGTTTGATAACATGCAACGTCGATAACATGCAGCGTGTGTGCGCGTTCTTGCGTTTTCGTATAGTTCTGATTTACATTTTAATTCGACCACCTAATACATCTGCACCATTAATTCACACTTCAGCATAAAATTATTTGGTGTTAGTCGTTTGCATGGCGGTCTCATATGGTTGTGACATTGTATGAGAATTGCACTGCCTAAAACGTATTTACAACGCGCCATGGTAGTTATCACGTAGATATAGCACGTTGGGTTCCATGCATGACTTTGGACCGTTAGATATGCATAAACAAATCTCCTCTAAAAGTCAAACTCCGCCCCATGCGTTGAATATAGGTTTAAATATTTGAATCGAACTCCGCCTCATGCTTTAACCTTTGAAACATGTTTAAGAATGTGCCACTCGCACTCCAACCTTGGATTTCCCAATGCAACTATTTACTCATAACCATCGAACTTTGCACTCACTTCAACGTGCCATGGTTATCAAAATATGTCACGCACTCCGTGCCATGTTCTACACCAAGCTTTTTTTTAACACAAGTGGGACAACTCGGCATAAACACATTCGAGCCCAATAATAATGTTCTTCATATGTATTTGCGCCTTGTATTAATATATGCATGGCCTAGTGCTTTGTATTAATACATATAACATCACCTTGCGCTTTGTAATAATATATGCATAGTCTAGTGCTTTGTATTAATACATATAACATCACCTTGCGCTTTGTAATAATATATGCATGGTCTTGCGCTCAATATGATCATTTACTTTCCCTTATAATTCGAAAGCTTCTCGTTTTGGAAGATCGAATGTCAAAATATACTTATCAGACCACATTGATAGCCCTTTTCACATTTGCCTTTTCTACCCGGCTACCACTGGCATATGTATTTCAACATGACCCCTTTAGGTCCAATCTAACATTGTCCATCTCATATGGTCCCACATACACAAAAATTTATGGATATGGAAGCGTAAAGGCGACTAGGATTGTAAGGCCATTTTATTGCTTCATGTTGTACTCCTTGCAGTGTAATTAATTCCACACGATGCAGCTTGAGATCCATAAATGTTGCTTCCAAAGGGTGCGCTCACATGTTTGAAAACTCTGTCGTTGGCTTGCCACACCAACACATATGCTTTCGCGCTTCCACTTGGCGCGAGAACGCCTTGAATGAGAATGTCACTCCTCAGGGAGATCTCCTGAGTTTGCTTTGTTCACTGAGCCATAATTAATGCTAGGCTTGTCGAAATGGCGACAAATGTTCCTTTGTATACAGACATCGACACGGAGCTGGCATTGTGCAGGATCTCCATAATCCTGGTGTGCACTAATGAAGAACACCTTCTGTGTTGGTGACACAAAAGATTCTTTCTCTGATCGACACATATCACATTATTCTCTTTTAACAGTACTGGTCACTTGCTCCTCCTCCTTCCCTGTTCCGCAACTTAGGCCTCGTTGTTGAGCTCAATTTCATTTCCCTCGATGTCGCGACACGACTGAGGAGTCTGTTACCCGTGGGGTCGACCTGTGTAGAGCATTATGACAATCATGATCATTCTTTGATAATGGCGCCCACAGATAAAACATATGAGATTAGCAAATGTAACAGAGGTATTCAAACCACATGCTTAATGTCCTACAGTGACATGGCCTTTAATCGTTAACAAACAAAAGTTTTCCCATTTAAAAGGATGTAGGGCAAGCTCATTACACATGACGCGACTGTGATATGAGTGTTCGGTCGCATGTCAGATGATCCCTCCCACACATGGCGTGATTGCAGCGACAACATCAAGTCATGGTGACGCGACAACTCATGAGGGGTTGGGGATAGGTCGCTAGGATGGAGTTGATTCGTGGGGTCGGTGAAAGACCTTGACACTAAGCGAGCATAGGGGGACCCAAAATTTTAAATATGCCCAAAATTTTGGGTGGTGTTGTAGCGGCTACAACACAAGGGTAAGCTCTTTTGAAGACTTTGTTCAGAGGTTGATTCAAACCTTTGATGGAGAGAGGACAAAGGAAGAGCAGCCTTTTTCAGCTATGGCATTAGAGGAGGCAAATGTTGTAGCCACACAAGAAGACCCAAGGATTCATCAAGGTATGAGTGAAGTTCCACTTTTCATTTTAGCAAACAACTTAAAGAATTGTGGAAATTCATCTTTAAAGGTCCCAGGATCTACATCTTTTTCTATTCCAGAGCACCATGATTGCACTATGTTGTGCAAAGGGTTTAAGGAAGAGATAAACCCTCATCCTCAGGCACTTTTGATGAGTCTCATGCAGCCCTTGAGGTTGGTATGTGAACCATTGGAAGATGAAATAAACCATGGCACCTTCATGATAAATCAGGGAACAAATCTTGAACCGGAGGATGAAACAACTGCTACACTATTGGAGGAACTAGCATCACTGTCAAACATGGGTGGAGAAGAGATATTACCTCCATCACAATTGGGTCCCCATGGATCCAACATAGCCATGGGTGAGAGATCTTTTCTAAGAGGTCTCCAAGGAGCTGCATTTCAGCCTTCTGTGAAATGCAAAGGAGAAGATATGGCTTGGGAGAATGGTAGCCCTCATGGGAGGAATACCAAAGGAGAAAAAAGGAGAACACATCCACAAGGAGATGAGTGGGTGTGTATAAGAAGCAAGGGGCTGATTTTCCACTTGCAAATATATGATACCGGGCAGTAAGAGGCTTGGTTGCGCTGGCTCCTCTTGAAGGAGTTCGGCCATCACTTGGAGCACTCTTTTTCCAAGAATATGGGAGTAGAGGAGAGGTGGCAGGATGTTTGCATCATTGAGCAGCAGAGAGCAGGGACACATGGAGCTGATATAGCACATATATTATTCATGGTACCCTCATCACATGAGTTACATGATGTGAGCATGAGAAGGCAACAATCACTTAGGTTGCTTGAGTTATCTTGGAGAGAGCACAAGCATATTTTCTCTCATATGATTTATGGTGTTGCAAGAGTAGAGGAGGGCACTCTCATAGTGAAAAGGGATTACTCTTTGGTTTTTACTAATCAGGAGGCATTCCCATCTTGGGAAAAGCTTCACATTTGCAGCAGCATCACCAGAGGTGCTCTTGACAAGGAGCATGTCAAGAAACAAAGACCGGCTTGGGCTAGAGCCTTTTTGCATGAGATCACAGCGCTGACATTTGGGAGTAGGATGTATATCAGTGTAGGATGTAGATATACCATATCAGTGTATATCTATGCATTTGGCATTTGTAGAATGCAGTTGCTCCTTAAAATTGTGCTGTCATAGCTAGGGCTTATATGTGCAGCAGAGTTTCTTCATGATTTATGTACTCTTCTCTTGAGGCTTGGCATTGTGCATCTTGAGTATCATTTCCCTCAAGATTTTGTATACATATATTGCTGCTAATATTATAATGAGATAGCTATGATTTCCTCTTACATTTTTATGAGTATGTGTCACTACTATTTGTCAAATGGTGTATTTTCTTATTGTTGTAGCTCTATCTTGAGGTATTCTCAATTGAGTAGCTTTTCCTAATAGGAAATCTCACATAGCTATAGACAGAGTCTGTGAAGGGCCAAGTAGCCTCTGGATCTCACCCTCTCTTTAGAGGTGACATATCCAGAAAATTCCCCCACAGTCTATCTCTGGAATAGACTTGTGATATTTCTTAAAAAGGGACATTACAAAAACAAATTAAAAAAGATAGCTAAATCAGTTACACTACCAGCAGCTAAATCTTTAAACCACATCTTAACTGCTCCTGTTAAATTTTGTGCAAAAAATCTCATTTGAACATCTGAATCATCAATTTCATAAATTTCAAAGAAGTCCATCATCTTAGCAATGTGTTGTTGAGTAGTATATTGAGTAGTACCATCAAACAGTGGTATTTTATTTTGATAGTCTTGTGGCATGTCATGAAGCTGTTGTGGTAGGACAAGGGGAGCATATCTAGCAGCCATAGCTTGAAGCTTAGCTTGGCTAGGAGATAAGGTAGAATTTCTTGGACCTATGCTGGAAATGATAGTAGATGAACTAAAGATTGTATTTGAAGTGCTAAGAAATGAGGATGATGTATTTAATAAATAAAAAGGTGAACTAATGGATATAGTGGATGAATTGATTGGTGGAAATAACACTCTAGGTTGTAGAGGAAACTTAGGGATAAATGGATCTCTAGATGAGCTGGTGGTAGAATTTATGAATGATGTAACAGCATACAGAGATGAATCTCTAGCTGGAATTATTGTGGTGTGTAATTGAGAAACTGGAGGTCTATTTGCATAAGTTAATAAATGAGCTAATTCAATAGCTTCATCAATATCCTTTAGAATAGTAACATTAATTTCTTCAACTTTGGTCTGATATTCATCTTTCTTATATTTAGAACTTACTGCAATATATTTATGTTTTGCATTCAAAAATGAAATAAAAGTAGGGTCTAAAACAGTAGTTTTTAAATCACTTTTAGATTTACTTTTAAATAATGATTGCTCAAATTTCAGATCAAAATCAATATCTTGCAGACTTATTGATTCTCTTGGTAATGAATTGACTCTTATTAATGAGATTTCAGCCTCTAATTTTTCTATTTGTTTTTTCATTTTACCAATTCGGTCTGGGTCATATACTATAACAACAGGTTTAGGATCTGGGTTAGACCTGGTATAATAGACTTTCCTAGAAGCCAGAATTACAATTTTTCAATACCCACAACCTATAAAAACAATCTTAAAGTAAAAGAATGAATTAAATGATTCCTTTAAGACTAATTTTATGACAGAGGACTAGTTATTTCCCCAGTATGATTGCTAGTAATGTTATTAATCCAGTAAATTCTTAAGTTGTGGGATTTTAGTTTTTAGTCAAAGAATACTAGAGCTAAATACAAACCTACTTCAAAATCTAGGATCTAGCTTTCCTAGGGTTCAAAGAGGGCTCTCTCTTCAAAGTTTAACTTTGTTTTAATTTATGAATATTAGGCTAGCTATGAAACTGCAAATTTTGGTTTGGTTTTGTTGGATTTGGTGTGAAAATTTCACTTGGAGGGATAAATAGAGGGAAATATACTTGTCCATTGGGTTATGGAGTCCAAGTCAAGCTAACAACACTAGGATCAAGGCCTAAAAGGTCAAATGTCTTTAGGGCAAGATAGATAACCCTTGGAGATCTTGGAAAATTGGTTTTTGAGATGGTATGATCGGGATAAAGGGCACTTAAGGATCCTTTGATCCGGAAAAGGGAAGTAGTATATAGAGATCAAACAGGAGAGGGAGCAATTAAGGGTTCCCTACACCGAAAATCAGAAGAAAACAAAGAAATGATAACTATTTAAAATCAGGGTGCTATTAACATGTCTTGTAGTAATACTCTTAGTTATACATCCAGATTTAGAATTAAAACATAGATGTATGCATGTAACAAGGAAGAATAATAATGACAAGTTTTAGAGAGTACTTCACTTCAGATAGCTTATCACAGGGATCCTGAAGTATGATGTCAAATAGTTGATCCAGTCTGCTACTCAAAATCAAAATCCAAAGCCTTCAAGTCAACAAAATATCTACAGTAATCTCCAACAATTTTATTCAACACAAAAATACTTCAAAAGAGTGAAGTATTTATACATAATGTTTAACAAAATATCCTAGATGACTTCTAGGAATTAACTTAGGAAAATAAAATATCTTACAAAAATAATAGTGACAGCTGCTTAACAAATTAGCAAGTTGTCCTATTTTATTCAAAATAAAAAGAAATTGTTTTAATATAAGAAGCAGTTGGTTGCTTATGTGTCCTCTTTGTTGGCTCTTTAGATATTCTTTAGAATCTAAGCTGCCTTCACTGATACTCTTTCTCACTTATAATCTTTCATTTCATATACTCTTTAACCTATAGTCAAACTGCTTTCCGCTATAAAATCTGTTTTGATAGTGAAATCAACAAACATATTTTTTATTTTTCATTTGCTTGTCTTTCTTTCTTCATAGAAAATCAATCAATGCTTCACAATCCTCATTTTTAGGAATTTGAATATTTTTTATTTTCCTAAAATTCTCATCAGCCTTATTGTACCTAGCAAATGTGGGTTTGATGAAAAATAAGTGCTTGATCTCATACTGCAAATAAAACAAATCTTCAAAACTTTTTAACAATACTTTTCCTGTGGGAATGACTTGACTTGTTGGCTTGTTCACCTGCTCCTTGGCATATTCTCTTATCTTCTTGTCATAATAATTTTGAGGCATTAACTTATCATTAATAACCATGATATCATGAAGTCCCTTTTGCCTTAAATTGGTGAATTTAACCATAAATATGGTTATAGCAGTACTCATACCTTCACAAATCTCTTCAAGCTGCCTCATCAAATTTCTTTTGGTGGTAAATTTCCTAATTTCTAGGATAGTTGTTGTCCTGTCATTGATTTTTGGTTCTTCCAGTTCCTATCTATTCTTGCTATTGAGGAAATTGATTAACCTTACTGTCTATTCTGGTTTATCATATAAATCATCTTGTGTCTTTTGGATCTCTGCTTGGGCTGCCAAAAATAACTCTCTCTGCTAAAAAATTACCTGAATTGAAGGCCATACATCATGGATGGCTTCAATTACATTATTCCATAGGTAATTTTTAATATATGATATCTGATCCTTGAGAGTTAATTCTTTTTAGAGCTTCTTTACCTCTTCACTCAATCTGTGGGCATTTTGTTCATACATTTTAGCATCTATCTGAGTTGATTTGTTTATCTTCTCAAGGTTTTCAATTATCTTTGTCAATCTATTGATTTTATTTGTCTTCAAGGACAACTCTTCCATTGCTTTCACTAGTTGACTGCTTTCATCTGTAGGTGGCAATGTTGTTGTAGAGGATTCATTTACTGAAGTTGTTGAAGAAGTCACTGGCACTGCAGTTGCTAGTGGCTCTTTGGGTGCCAACTTTTCTCCTAAAGTTGAAGGCACTGCCGCAGTGATGACTAGGATGACTGTGGGAATCACTGGTTCTTTAACTGTCTCCTTTTCTTGGACAAGTTGGTCCATTTGTACTTCCATTTCCTTAATTTGAGCTATCAATTGAAGTATAAAACTCATCATTTCATCTTTTTTCTTTTGATCCTGTAAAACTTCCTTTGTCTAAGGATGCTCACTTTGAGGAAGCTTGAGTTGTTTCCTCAAGGCAGCTATGTCCTCATTTTTCTTTTTAACCAATGCTTCTGTTGCTTTGATGTTTGTAGGATCATATCCTACCTGTAATACTAAATCTTATAAGTCCTTTATCATTAGATCCTTTGCATATAATGAAGCTTTATCCATATTCATTTGATCTTGCATATTAGAGATGGTGTTTTGAAGCTTATGAGAACTTATAGCTTTTGTTGTGACTGTGGAATACAACATCCCTGAGGTTTTCCTATGAAACTCAATTTGATATAATTCATGGATTTTGTCTGTAGATACTTCCATATCAACTTTCTTATAGTTAGCAACTATATTTGGCACCGATACTGTGGGTTGTAATACTGACATAATCAATTTTTTAGTTGAATATTCAAATGTTGATAGGAATCTGTTTTGATTACCTGGCTTTTGCTTTAAGAACTGAGAATATATTTCAGTTTTGGTTTCCTCATTCTTCAACTTGATTTGCTTGTATTTCTCCTTAATATCCAAATCCTTCTCCTCAGCTGAATGTGAGGAAGAAGCATCCATAATTTGTCGCCTTTCCATTAACTGGGCATCTTCATTATTTAGTTGTTCTTCATTCTAGTTTGGCTCACTGATCATTATAGTAGCTACATTGGTCTCTAGTAAATCAGTGTTGGTATTCAAGGGTTTTGTTTCTTCAACATCTATTGTTACTTTACCTTTAGCTGATGTATCCAGTTTTGGCCTCTTGTTGTAAATGATCTTAAACTTTGTTTCTGTTGTAGTCTCTACAGTATAAGCTACCTCTTCTCTGATTCTCTTACTGGATTTCTCTGGCTGTTTGGAAATTTCCAAAGTGTGACTAGTATTCCTTTCGTCAACTACCTCTATTAAAGTGTTTTCAACCCACTCAATTTGATTAGCAAACTTTTATACTTTAGGTTTTGATTCATGGATAAAGGGTGTCAATTTACATTTTACCTTTAGTTTACTTAAGATCCCTTTTGGATCATAATTCCATGGGAAACTTTCTTCTAATTTATATTCTAGTAGTTGACTTGCTGCTTCCTTTTCTGCATCTCTGTGATTACATATGAAAAGCCCAATTTGATTTTTAAGTTTGAATTAGGTCTTCTTTTTTGCTGCCATGAAATTAATTGAATCTGAATTCAGGATTTTCCTAATGTACTCCAAGGAAAAGATCCTCATTGATGGATGTTTGGGTAACTTGTAAGGAAACAAGTTAGACCCAAAAAATCTGATTTCAGTGAATTTCTCATGTAAATACCAATCAACAACTTTGCTTTGTTCTGATAAGTGCAATATTTTCTTCATTTCCTCACCTATTCTAGGTTGCTCTATTTTAGTCAACATGGTGGTCAATGGATGTAAAAACAACTCTGCAAACTCTGAATAACTAAAATATGTGCCTTCTTTTCTGAGTATGGATGTCCAAAAGATAACTGATAGAGGTTTTCCTTCTATATCCAACTTTTGAAGTGAAATTGGAAAGCTCTCTGATTGGAAGAAAAGAAACATGTGGAAAAGATAGGAGGTATATCTAAATACTCCTTCCAGCTATAAATTAGTCAATTGATAGTGAATACTATCAGCAATGAAACCAGCATAGTCAAATATAACTAAAGGTGGTTGACTTAGAGAAAAGGTGGATAAAAACCCCAATATAGACTCATCAGTGTGCTCATCAGCGAAATACCCAAGTATGAAGGAAAGCATGGAGATTACATGCCTTGAACCTTCAAGGAACTTGGCAGTTGAATCTGGAGGACTTAACTTGGGAATTTCAACATGCAGGGGCATAAAAGTCTGAAAAATCATAAACCTTTTAGGAAAGTCTAAGCCAATGTATAGCTTAGTGAGGGCTTCAATAGACAAAGGGACTTCTTGGGGGTCTGGTTGAAGTTGCAACATTTAGTTTATTGACTCTGTAGTGATGGTAAATAGGACCTCTTTATTTTCATTCACAATAGCTCTTTGTTCAAGAATATAGTACATGTGACATAATCTGATAATTTCTTGACAAGGGTGAGTCAGTGGGACTACATATTTGGGTAAATTGGATTCCCAAATATGAACTTATTCATGATCATCTAAATATTTTTGGAAACACCAGTTGTGGATATCTAACAGATTGAATTCAACTTTAGGATCAGCTATTTTGTAGTCAATATTAGCTAGGGGAATATGCTCAATATCAACAACTGGGGGTTGTAATGGGTTGACTACAAATGCAGTATTTGGAGTCATGGCAGTAGTAGGTTTACGAGTTTTAGAACCTTCAAGCTTGTTTACACTCTGGTTTTTAGGCATTTTGATTGGCTTCTGCAAGTTTAAACTATTTGCAAAGGAAATTTTACTATAAAAGAGGTTTCATTGATCAAATTTAGCAAAATAGAATGTCTTTTTGGATTTTATGCTCAATTAGGTTTCTCAAATAAGTTCTAAGGCTTTAAAAACTAGTATAAAACATAAAACAGGGGTTTTCTGAGTTTTTTGACTGAAAAATGGGCTAAAACTCTGTTGAAAAAGGATTTACAGAAGATTAGGGCACTTGTAGAGGATTTATGGCCTTGTAGAGCTTGAAATTGATCATTAAACTGTGAAAAACTGATAAATTTATTTGAAAATACCATGCAATAGACAACTAGGGTTTCTGGAAAAATTTTGCTAGAGTTTGGCCTGTTTCTCGGGATTTTGGGCAATTTAATTAACTAATTTCTTGACTTTAAAATGATCCTTTTTCTTTAAAAAGTTTTTTTTTTCAATTTAGTTGCAGGTTTGAATCTCAGAATAATACATGTTTGAATGCAGGTATTGGCTTTAAAAGGGTTTCTTCACTTTCTGGTTGATTTGATAACTTCAGCGGCTTATCTGGAGCATGTGTGGCTCCTCAAATGTCTTCACAGATATGTCTTGGGTGATTTCAGAGGTTTTGGGCGTTAAAATGGCAACCAGAGGCTTTAGCAGTTTTATATAGTCGGGGAAACAAAACAATGGTTAAACGCGCAAAATAAATGAATTAACGCATTTTCCAAAGGTTTTATTAAAACGTATGAGTTTGCATTAAATGCAGATCTTGTCAGGCGGGAGGCGGTTTTGGATGGTAAAGGATTTTGAAAACTGGCAGTTATCGTGTAGGTTATGGATGGTAAGTGGTTTCAAGCCCACCCACATGATCCAATGAGGGAAAGGCATGTGGAGGAGAGAGAAATGGGTGAAACTACCCATTTCGCATGGCTTTGGCTTTTGGGCGGTCGTGCATCTATTCTATGCGATATCAACCTTCAACTGTCGGATCTGAGATTTGAAAGCGAACAGTCAGGGTTGTTTCGGGAGCTGCTTTGAATTGAAAGGTGGGATTAGGCTTTAATTATATAAGCGCAATGGTTTAAAAATAAACGTTTTACATATATTTAAACCATGGGTTATATGAATATAAGTGGGGAGAGTTTATTCATTCATAGCGGCAAGATAAAACATCATTTACAAAGGCGCTTTAAACAAGGTTTTTAAGCCTTAGACTTGGTATAAGATATGGGGGGTTAGAAATGTTTTATTTTAAAACATTTGTAAAAATTTTAAAATATGCGGGCGCGGTTGTTATATTATATAGTTTTTAACTGTTTGGATAGTTTAAAAACTATAGGGGCGGGATACATAGAATAATGATAATATTTTAGAACAAAGGGCTTTATAATTTGGGTTTTTTATTTACGCACATGGGATAATAGACTTTGGTCAAAAGTTTATGATAGTGGGTTTTTTGGGGTATTTAGATATAATGAAATTAATAAATAAGGGAGGGTATTTCTTACGGATTTAATAAAAGTATGTTAAAGGTTAATATTAATGGGTTGTGTAATAAAACAAAATAAATATTATTTCTAAGTATAGTATAAAATCAAGCATATCTCATCTTTATATTTCTTTCACTAATACTTAGGATAAATGTAATTTTGTGGGTTTTTATGAATGCTTATGAAGGGATGAAGTTAAACATTTAGGGATTACAATTTTACTAAGTAAGAATGTGCCTTTGCTTAGGTAAACGGGGTTTTAATGTATGAATGAAGATTAAATGATGATAAATGAGGATTTAACATAAGAACTCAATATTTTTAACCAACCAGTGATAGAGCCTTGGGTTCGGTCCCAACAAAAGTCAGAGAAATTCTCTGAGCCTGTTTGACTGATAGCTTAAAATACTGAATACTCATAGGGGAGGGGAAATTAGTGATTTTCCCATTAATGTTTTATTACATGATTTCCCAACTACTTTCTACCTACCCAACTTTATTTCTAACATTTTTTCTTCATTTTGCAGGTGCATTTAGGCTTGCAACCTTAAAAAAATTTCTTTCAAAGCATAAAACTATCTAAATCTATCTTATTTCATCTGAGGGCTCAGATTAAACAGTTGATATCCTCATTATTCTCTACCTATCTACTGCTTTTTCAAGTTCAAACTGTTTGACAAATTTTTATTCTCTATCTAAAACATGAAATTGAAAGCGTGAAAAGTTAAAATTAAACTATTTAACTGATCATGGATTATGCCATTTATTGACACTCTGTACATAATCATTATTCTTGCAGTAAAAGTAAAAGTAGTGGCATTTGGACTTGCTCACTTTTAGGTCTTATTTCTTTTCTTTTGGGGTTTATGTTTTCTAAGTCCTTTGATATTTCTTTTAGTACTTTTTACCCTCTTTTTTATTTTTTATTATTTTTCATTTTTTCAAAATATGGGAAAACAACTTGTAGAAAGCAAGGTATGTACATATTTACAAGACTTATCAAATTCAATTCAAAATTTTATCAACCCTATTATTATAGGGCCCTAACATAAAATACAGAAGACAAATCGTTCCTCCTAAGAAGGACCAGGAGCCTTTCAACCCCATGGTTTACCCTCAAGTGGATTTATATCATACAGCCCTGGTAGACCAAGATTACAAAATTCATGAGACAGAGTCAGACTTTGACTTGTTCGATGTCTACTGCTGGCTCGAGGACAAATTTCTCGATGAAACCGATGACATTAGCTTGTAGGAGACCCGGTTACCTCTTTACATTTTCTCAGCTACCCTGCTAGTCAAGGAACAAAAGAACTATACATACAAGGATTTCGTGGATTTGTTTGTGCACCCAGCCATCAACACACTCAGCAATGTAGCACAACCCAGGATAAGTGAGGAAATCAGGAAAACCATGCATTTAACAGAGCAAGTGAAGACAGTAGATTGGTAATTGTACTAGAATTACACAAAGATTTGAGTCAATGGAAGTGAGCTATCCCCTTACAAATTGCCAAAGTTCCTCTCCATGAGGATCTTTGCACTAGAGTACATAAGGAAAATTATAGACGCAGATGAGCTTCACTTTATTTCTACAAATAAGAAGGACCAGTTCAAGATCAAGACATAGATTAGGCCTTCATTTTGTAACAACAGATCAACATGACAAGAGACAGATATGATACTGAAGGGGATGGGTTTCAGTCATTGTTTCACTTGGTCTTATAACCCTGCAAGGATTATCTCCAAGAAAAGGGTGGAAAACAAATCCAACCCTATGTTCACACACACAGACTTGGAATTGAGAAGTATGCCAATAAAAAAAAATGGGTGACCAATACCCTCCAAGAAGATGAAAAACAGGTGATCTCTACTTCAGGCATTCAAACCCCAACACCACAAGAAAGGAGGAGTGAAGAAGAAAAATAAGACAAGGGGAAAGAGAAATAGAGAGAGAGATAGGGAGCAAGAGTCCAAGAGAGGATCAGTCACCTTCGGCGACTAATACCTCTAGCAAATAATTCAAGCTAAAATATAGGAAAAGGGCCCGAATTCATATGGAGATCGATCAAGGAGGTGAATCAGAGTAGAAGACAGTGATTCACATCATGGAAACCCCTAAGTTATCACCAACATGTGGAGAAAAAATGGCCTGACCTACATCATCAGCCACAGTCTCTGTTCAGCAACAAGGTCTACAAGGATCTGCTTCCAGACCTGCCATATAAGACCAAGAGAAGTTTGTCTTTGACATATTCAAAGAGATAAAGTTGAGGAATGAGGTGTTGAAGACTAATACATACATGATGGATTGTAGATTTTTGTGGTGTATATTTTTAGAATCACAGCTCGGAATCTCCACAGTTTTCATTTTTAAGTCTACGTTTCGGGTCTAAAACAAGACCCATCATCAGGACATTCTTGCAAAAAAGAGAGACAATGAGTGATGAATAAATAGTGGAAAATGACAAGAAGGAGAGCCGACCAGCAAACAACTAAATTTTTTAATTTCTAAAAAATTTCAATTATTATTAATTTATTTATTTTTTATTATTTATTTTTTATTATTATTTTTTATTATTTTTTTTATTTTTTATTATTTTTTATTTTTTTTTTATGATGAGTTTTAGTTTATTTTGTTTTATAAACGTATCATAATTATTTTTAATGATTTTTTGAGTTTACAAGCTAAAAATGTTTAATATATCTCATTATTAATTTTATCTTTTTTATAAATTCTTATGCTAATTTAATTTTGGTTAATTATTTTATTATGTTTATTTTTAATATTTCCTAGAACATTGTTTTCAATCAAGTCAAAGTGTTGTAATTTCATTCTAATCCTAAAATTATGTAGAGAGGTCCTAGCAGATTGTATTATATGATCAAAAGGTTTGATTATTATTATTAATTTTATAAGACCCTATGTGGACTAAAGTGTCGACTCTTTTATTAATTATTAATCCTAAAAAGTACTAAGTTATTATCCAAAATTAGCCTATGAATTATATTAAAAGATTATTGTTTTTTACTAACATTGAAGATAGTATTTTTATTTATATCCTAAAATTATGTACAAGGGGGTCAAAGTAGATTACATTAGTGGAATTAAGGGGTTGATATCCTTAAGATCCTATAAAGATTATAATGTCCATTAGTTCATTAATTATGAATCATTGTTTAAAAAGTCCTAAGTTTTTATCTTATTTCATCTTATGATTAGGATTAGTTGTTTAAGATATTTTAGAGTTTTTAGTATATTCCTTATGCTAAAGTATTATTTATCTTATACTAACTTAAAGACTAAACAGTCCTATTATATTACAATACTAAGGACGGAGAATTTATTTAGAAAGGATTGGAATAGGTCAATTGATTATAACCCATAGATAGGGTTTGTAAACAATTGATCATATAGACTAAGGTTAGGAAAAGGTAGGGTTAATTTAAGTTAATGAAAGGAGATTTATAAGGGTATTTCTTCTTCTTCTACAATCAATCCTCGAAGCAGACGTCAAGTTCACAAAGCAGGCTACTTTCTGCCTTTGACACTAAAAAAGGGAGGATGCAGATGGCATCTCTAGAAGCCTTGCTCCCACAACGTCAAGGAGTAGGAGATTATAAGAAATCATCATTGGAGTTCAACACCAAGGACATCCATCCTATTGACAAGATGGAATTACACAAGCAGACCAAGGATATGGTAGCCTCAAACTTGACAAGTACTGCTTGAGCTTATCAAAACTATAGGTATCTTTATCTAATTCCCAATCACAACTCAAGCTGGAAAATATATCTACCATGGCTAAAGACTCAAGGATAAAGTCTTTAGAAGAATTGATAGTGAAGCTAGGTTATGACCCAACCAACGTTCAAGTTGTGGAGGAGCTTTTGAAGAAAAAGAAAGTTGACAAAGCAACCCTTAAGAAATAGTTCTAGATGCGAGTGACAGAAGACCTCTTAGTTAAGGGAATTGAGGAAGATGAGTCACAAAAGGAAAAGTTGATGAATTTAGTTATCGAATAGTTTTCCCAAATAAAAAAAATGGAGACCTAGATGGAGAAGCTACTGAAGGAAAAAGAAGAAGCAACTCGAGGGGCACTCATCCCATTAGAAGTTTTCCCTATTTCATCATTTCTATAATTTGTTCCAGCAACTTCTAGAGCATCCAATGGGACATATCAGTTGTCCAAATCTATGGAAATCATGACCCTGCAATCACAAGAGATCAATAAATTGGAGGCACAGATTGGCATCCCGAGGGATCAAAAGGCAAGATCAAAAACTTCCCATGAGATAGCTAAGAATCATATTGAGAGGTTGGAGAAGGCAGAAAAGGAATTTTCTGCCAGCAACATTTTGGGCCAAATGAAGTTGATGATTTGGGGTAGTATCATAGAGTTAGTGGATGAAATATGGCATTCCATCCACATTTTTTTTTAACAGAAGGGGTTATTTGACAAATTCAAAGTGGCTATCAAGAAATAAAATCAGGAGTTGGGGGATATTCCAATAACAACCCCCAAAAGCATAAAATTCTTGAATTCGAAAACCAATTTTGATCTGCAAGAGCTGGATGTACAGGACAAAACAACAGTCATACGAGAGGTGAAAAGGGTCCTCACTAAGAGGAATTTAGTGAGGAAACTGGAGGAGAAGTGTCATGAATTGGACATGGCCATCAGTAGATTCTTAAACAAGATTGAGCCCCTAAGGGCAAAGGGATTTCCCTCACTGTATGTAATTAACAACAAGATGGTCCAAAAGGGAGATTATATAACCAAGCTTAGGGAAGCAGCTAAGGATACCACCAAATTTTCCAACATTAAAGGGAACGTGACCGCGAAGGTTGTTTTGGATCTCTTGAGAAATGATATCTTCATTCAACGTGAGTTGAAGCATGTTTTTCTCACCAGGCCTACCTTCAGAAAATACACAGAGGTGGATGAAGTGTACCGAAAGGTCATAGGTACGATAATTCTAGACAAGAAGGAGTGGGGAAAATTGTGCATGTACCAAGGCTGAAAAGGCATGATGGATGCGTCAGCACAACCACCGATTGATTAGAAGTGCCAACATTGCATCATACTTAATGATCCAACAGTGACGACCGAAAAAGCAGAGCCATATGACACACCCACTATCCTTGCCTTTTCATGACCACCTTAGCCACCTTCAGTGTACCTTTTTTATTTACGAAGAGCTGCCAAAGTTAATGCTACAGTCGGTGTTTTCCCAGAGATTTTTTTTTGGGCCTTGCATGGCCACAATTGTCTAGTTTTAATTAAATCGTAATTAATGAAGGTTGTCAAAGTAGATTAGGGAAACCAACATAGTTGCAGTTAAATACTGCATGTATTTTCATTATCAAGGGTTGGACCTTGTAAGACTTTGCATTGTAAAAATTATTGTATTGGAGCATTGTAGTTTTTTGAGATGGGCATCAATAATAAGAGACCATTCATAGGATTCTTGAGCTATGTTGATGATGATGTTTTTTCCTCTATGTTAATGTTTTCTTCATTTTTCATGTTGTGCATCGATTTTTCTGATTGTAAAACATAAAATTTAGATTAAGATTTTCTGAAAGAGTACCTTAATTATGTTTGTGTTTACTATCTTAATGTTTTCTTAAGAAGTATAGTTAAATAATTCTTAATTTCTCTTTAGCTATCACTGAACTCACTACTTTCCTTCATCTCATATTCACACTGCCAGTAAGATCCAGTTTGCATAGTTAGTTTTCCCTGCGAATGCCCTTAAAAATTTGATGCACAATCCAACCTTTTATAACTCCATAGCCCAATGGATTAAGTTTCACAGCTCTATATCTCCAACCACATAATCAATCAAAATAAAAAAACCCTCATAATCTCTACAACATTTATATCCATCAAGCTAAATCATAAAAATATGGACAACCCTCTCTGATTATATGAAGGCTAGGTCCTGGATTCCAAACGGTTTGATATTTTCCTCTATCGTTTATTCTTGCCAATATTATAAATTCTAGGGTCACAACATAATAGAAACCATACTGGGATTTCTTAAAAAAGCTTAGTATCTCATCAGAACTCAAAAATCCCAGTTAACATATTGTGTGATTCAAGTATTTTACAGAGATTGTTTTTTCAGCCGTATTGCAAATATTCAACCTCTCTATGCTCTAGGTCTAAATTTTGGCTTCCAGAAGAATCTTTACCAAATCCCATCCTGGCCCAAATCCTCCAACAATAGTTGAAAATCTAGAGAAAATCCTAAGAAATAACCCCATAGCTGAGAGTTAAATTTTTGACAGATCTCTCCACCGAGAAAGTTCCCTCCTTGGAAACATTGTAACCTTGTAGGAAATCCAGTTCGATTTACACTTTGAACAAATCTTATTCATGACCAAATCTCATAATTGGACAACCCAAATAGTTTTTGACCCATCTATCTTACCACAATGTCTAGTTGGGGAAGCCTCCACCTCCACCCAAACTGACCTTCAACTTCTCCAGCACTTTGAGTCCCTCCAAGAGTTGTTAGCAGATTTCACCTCAATTGTTGATGATGCCTACCTTCAACAATTTATAGAGTTATCTTCTCTTACTGCAGAAAATCCCTTCTTTATTTCCAGGTTTTCTCATCCTTAGTCAATTTTTCCAGGTGTATTTGCAGTTCCTACCATTTCTGTAATATTCCTAATTATCCCAAGCTAATAGGAATATTTAAATTTGTTTTATTTTCCATTTATGAATAAATGACTAATGGAGGGCATGTGTTGAGCAGTGGAAAAGGTATGAAATCACTGTGTATTTTCTCATTCTTTTACTATAGACATAATCATTTTTACCTTAGAAAGGTGATTTATTATAAGAATTATGGTATAACTGGAAAGATGTATGTTTATTGTAAAAAGATGACGAAAGATTGTTTTTTGTTGATAAAAACAAGAATTAGATGAAGTGAACAGTTATACCAAAGGCGAGGCTGAGATGAATGCAACTATTGTTCCTCCAACGTTATACCAAATCCTGCCAAAGACAAGGAAATCCGAACGCATTGCTAAGAAAAGGCAGGGGACAACTTGGCTTCGGTCAAAGTAAATCATGTGATAACTAAAAGAAGGGAAGTGAATCCCTCAGGATCCTGAGGGATCGTTGTTCAAGCCTCATCTTATTCCTCGTCTTGTCCGTCAGGGTCTGATATATAAGGCAATGCCTTTAGTGATTAAAGGAGTCAAAGATTATTGTAATCAAAACATTTCCTTTGTAATATTTTTTTATTGACTCTCGGCTTTAGAGAGCGGTCTCTATAATACTTTATGCTCAATTAATATAAAAGACGCATTTCATTTCATCTCTCAAGTTCTGAAGTAGCCCAGCAATGTTTCACTGGTGCTAAGGGCTTGGCCCTAGTGAAATCACCCTGTTTTTTTTATTTCTAAACTTTGCTTACTGTTGTGTGAATTTGTGTTTAAATTCATTACAATTATAGAGTTGATTGATTGTTGTTGAATTGAATACAGATTCGTTGTGAGCATTAACGAACTGCACTGCTATTTTATCATTTGCAAGAAGTGTATTCGTTGTTTATTTACCTGCTATCTTTATCAAGCTTTGTTGTTCCATATTCAATTCTAGTTGTTGTTCTATTGGTTTATGATTATTTATGATTGACTGTTTCGTAGTATTGGCTGTCGACAGGGTTGAAATATTAATATTAGTTGCCTGATTGCGTTAAGTTTAGAATTGATGTTCAATTCATGTTTGTTGTTCCATTCCTGTTTATTGTTCATTTCTGATTCATAGATTTAGATTAGCAGATAGATTGGTTACAGTTGTTGTGTACACATAGGAATTACGAGTTGTTGTTCCTTTCCAGCTTTTGTTATTAGAGGAAGTTCCTTTTAGTTATTTTCATCAGCAAGTAGTTTGAGTTTGATTTCATTTTTATTTCTTCAAGAAAAAGAATACCAACTGTAGAGGACATTGGTTACTACTTCCAAGTTACGAGATTGGTTATCTTGCCTCAATGTGATTTCAGTTGCATTAATTTCTAATGGAAGGATTTATTGTTACTGTATCCCTGATCGATGTTTTGGAGATTGATGTAGTTAAGATTTCAGAGCATTTCCATTTATGTTACTATAATTAGATTTCTTTACAAGAATATTTTTACTCTTGTATTTATAATTATGTACTACATCTTCCTAGCATTACTCTTAGTTAATTGCAGCCTCAGATAGAGTACACTCTTGAAATAAAAAGTCCCTCTTGGATTGATAATTAATGTAGGCTAATTAGGTGTTTAAAAGATACCTTTTTATGGTCCAAAATTTTGGCGTCGTTGCCAGGGAGAGTGTATGCCATTTCAAAGGAGTGATGCACAATTGGTTTTCTTCTGCTTGCAAAGAATTGGGTATTAAAGACGGAAGGTAAGAACCTGCGCACCGGGTAAGAAACACACTTTCTCACAGCCCGCTTCATAGCAGAGTTAGGTAAGCTTCTCTCTTTAGGTAGGAATGAAGGATTGTTTTCTTGAATGAATAAACCAACTAAGCAAAACAAAATTCCTCCTAAAATTGAAAAACCTAAGGGACCGGTGACCCTTGCGGGACAAATTTTATTGACGAAATCCTTAAAAGGACTGAATCTCAGCCATTAGTAGGACCTAGAAAAGTTATCTCTAGACAACCTACTAGTTCCCTTTAGGCTACAGAGACACCATCTGAAGCCTTTGCTGAGATACATAGTCAAACAGTGGGAAGTGAGCAAGATTCCCAAGAAATTGAGAATCCCTGCATGATTTCCCCTCAAGAAGGGAACTCTAGAAATCTCCGTGAAGGAGAAGGGGAAACAGGAGAAACAAAAGAACCAAAATCTCCTATTGAAATAACCCAAACAGTAAGCAGTCTAGATAAGGGAAGTGTTGTTAAACTCATTCAAAACCAAGGTCCTGAATCACCTCAAACAGTAGGTCAACAAGGAATACTTATTGTTATAGACCCCAGAAGTGCTGTCAAGGCCATTCCTGCTCCTAGTCAGCCTAGGAATTCCCTTAAGATCCCAGAATGATATTGACACATCCTTGACCAAATGGCTCAGAACCAAAACCAACAGACACCCTAGAAAACCTCTTCGTTGCAATATCCTATAGTAGATATTGTATTCAATGCACCTATGAAGGCCATTCCCCTTCAACATATTCCCACATTTCATGGCTTAACATCAGAAGATCCAGATGCATTTTTGTTTGAATTCGATGTGTTATGCAGGGGATATGATTATACCACCGATCCCCAAAAATTAAAACTATTTCCTTCTACATTAAAAGGAGCAGCCTTATGATGGTTTATGGGATTAGGTGGGGGTGTCATAACTAATTGGGATTAGATGAAAGATATGTTTTTAAAGAAGTATCAAGATTATTGCAGGTCTTGGGAGCTAAAAGATGAAATATACCAAATGACAGCAAAACCAAATGAAACCTTGGAAGAATATGTGGAACGGTTTCAATACAATCTTCAAAGATCTCCTTATGCATCTTTACCCTTACCTGATAATGTACTGAAAACTACATTAATTAGGGGAATGAAAGATCAATGGGTTGAAACATTGAATATTATGGGAAAAGGTGATATATATCAGGAAAGCTATGCTAACATCATTGATTTGTGTATCAGGAGTTCGAGGGGCAACACAAGGCTAAAATCGGCAGAACATGATATGATTACAAAAGACAACAAGACCTCTAATGAAGGTGTAACTCGTGCAAATATTGGAAACATGTTGGAAGATTTTAAAATAGATATACTAGGGACTCTAACAATGCAATTCGACATTATGCAAGCCAAACAAAAGCAAGCAGAAGCAGAGCTAAATTTAGCGATATTCTGTCCTAGATGGAGGAAGAAACATAGACACAAAGAGTGCCCGCTGGAAGTAATCAAATTTTGCATCATTTGCATGAAATATCACCCCACAAAAGGATGTCCCTCGCTTCCTGGCCTAAAAGTAGTTTATAAGGAGGCAGAAGAAGAATCAGAAGTGGTATGTCTGCTTAATCAGCGCTGACAATGGTAGCCACGACAATCAGGTATGCCAACTGGTCCATTTTCTTCTTTTCAACCTCCTCAATACAATGCTCAACAATATAATGGAATGTGGAAAAATTAACCACCTTTCCCCAATTGGTCACAACAGCCATTCCCTACAACATCATGGCCAAATAAAACAAATCAAACTAATTGGCCAAGTTTTCCTTCCTGCCCACCGTTTTGGCAAAACAATACTTATCCAACACAATGGTCCCCCTCTACTTCATAGATTCAGGCCAGGCAGTCAAACTGGTAAAGACCTACAAATCAGCCAGCTGGAACAATCCCTCTCTCTCAACCTACACTGCCAGCTCCCTATACAAACCCCCAAACCAACTTAAGACCACAACTCCCAACCCAGCCCAACCCAAACCCAAACAATAGGCCAGTTCAGTCTGTCCAAATAATGGAACCCCCAGAATTAGAAACTGAACTGAGGGAGTGTAATGACCTTCAATTAAGGTCTGGGTGCATAGTAGAAACAGAGAGAAACAATAATGTTCATATTGAAGATCCGTTACCTATAGAACAAACATTACAAAAAGAGAAGGAGGTTCAACAACAAGTAAAAACTTCCTCTCCACCATTCCCAGAACGATTAATCATACCACGCCCATTAGAACATCCTGATTTTGATCTTTTGGGAGAATTAAAAAAATTGTGTATAAAAATCCCTCTCCTCCAAGCTATCCAAGACATCCCTATATATGCAAAAACCATTAAGGAACTATGCATAAAGAAGCAAAAGAGGATAACAACCACCAATCCAACTGTCCAAATCGTCAGTACTTTATCTGACTTATTATCAGGAATGGAAACACCCGTAAAATATGAAGACCCATCAAATCCCATAGTGACAGTGCAAATCCATGATAAATTGTTTCCAAATGCCTTAGTTGATTTGGGAGCAGCAATAAATATCCTAACAACCACCACCTGTCAAAAACTTGGAATTACATCACTAGAACCAACAATAACCTTATTGGAATTGGCTGACCAATCAGTAGTCAAACCAGAGGGTATACTACAAGATGTAATGGTATCAGTAGATTCCTGGGAATACCCTACTGACTTCCTAGTTATCAATCCAAAGAACTGTCTAGATGGACACCCATTAATCTTAGGTAGACCTTGGTTGGCAACTTTCGATGCTTATATTGGATGCCAACAAGGCAACATGACAATAACAAAGGGAAACTATGTCAAGAATTTAGCTTTATATCCCCCAGCCCAGCCAAGCCTATCAATAATCAAAACAAGAAAACAACCTGTATCATATCTTATGGAAAATATGAGATCACCTCTAACTACAGAAAATGCTCTTGATTTTAAAAATCAAACAGAGGATGATATCATCAATAGTTTTATTAATAAACCACAAATCAGATCCCATCTACAATGTCACATGATCAAGGCAACATTTGATAATAAGGAAGAAGAAGATCCTCTGAAAGACATTCTTGATCAAGTAATACCCACTACTTTTGTGTACAATAGTAAGATTTTAGAAGTTGAGCCGAGAAAAACTCTAAACATTAACAAAAATATGACTGTTGAATAAGAAGAGAAGTTGGTCCAACTATTGCAGAAATACAAAGCAGCCTTTGCATGGGATTACCCAGACATGAAAGGAATTGACCCCCAATTGTGTACACACCACATCTATATTGAAAAAGATGTGAGACCCATTCGCCAACCCCAAAGAATACTAAACCCTCACCTTAAAGATATTGTGAAAGTTGAATTACAAAAGCTATTGGATGTTAATTTCATCTACCCAATATCTGATAGCAAGTGGGTCTCTCCATTAGTAGTGGTACCAAAGAAGAATGGAAAGTGGAGAATATGTGTAGATTACCGTGAACTTAACAAGGCAACCCAGAAAGATCACTTTCCCCTTCCTTTCGTTGACAAGGTATTAGACACATTGGTAGGAAAGAAATTATTTTCCTTCCTCGATGGCTTCAGTGGGTACAATCAAATCCATATCGCCCCTGAAGACCAAGACAAAACTACTTTTACCTGTCCATGGGGGACATTTGCCTACCGAGTCTTACCTTTTGGCCTATGCAATGCCTGTGCTACATTCCAAAGGGCCATTCTCAGCATCTTTGCAGACCTAATAAATTAAGGGCTTGAAGTATATATGGATGACTTCACACCTTATGGGGATGATTTTGAGCCAGCATTAGAAAATTTAGAAAAGGTGTTGCAAAGATGTATTGACACTAGGCTTTGTTTAAGCCATGAAAAGTGTCATATGATGATGACCGAAGGAGTTATCTTAGGGAACTATATCTCAGCAGCTGGAATTCAAGTAGACCCAACTAAAATTTAGATAATTTTTTTAATACCCACACTCACCACACAAACAGAGGTATGTAGCTTTCTTGGATTTTCTTGTTATTATAGGAGATTTATAGAACATTATTCTCGAATAGCTGCACCTTTATATGCACTAACTGGAAATGTTGATTTTATTTGGAAAGATAAATGTGACAATGCCTTCAACGATCTAAAAAATATTGTTTCAATAGCCCTAGTGCTGAGGGGCCCAAATTGGAATTTGCCATTCCAAATTTCATCCGATGCCTCAGATACAACAATTGGAGCAGTACTTGGGTAGGAGGAAGACAAGAAACCATATGCAATCTATTATATTAGCAAAAATATATCCCCTGCTGAATTGAATTATACTGTGATTGAGAAGGAATTTTTAGCTGTAGTACATGCTGTAAATAAGTTTAGACATTATATAACTTGGTATCCTATAGTACTATATAGTGATCACCCTGCCATTAAATTCTTAGCAAATAAACCTGTTACAAATGGAAGAGTGACAAGATGGTTGATTTTATTGTAGGAATTCAACATTACAATCAAAGATCAACCTGGAAAAGAGAACCTTGTAGTTGATTTTCTGTCAAGAATGCCAAAGCCAATAGACACAGAAGCAGTTGAAGACCACTTCCCAGATGAAAATTTGTTTGTTGTTACTGTCATAACCCCATGGTATGCTGATATAGCAAATTATTTGGCAATAGGTAAACTACCTAAACATTTATCCCTTAATGAACGAAAGCAGATAATACAGCATAGTACCCGATTCTCTTGGATTGGGGGCTACCTATTTCACACAGGGGTAGATATGCAAATAAGAAGATGCGTCCGAGAGGACGAGGTATTTGATATTTTGAAAGCATGCCATGATGGGCAGTGTGGCAAGCATTTTGTGGATCGTAGAACTGCCCATAAGGTCTTACAAACAAGCTATTATTGGCCTACCATCTTTAAATATGCCAAAAAAATTGTGCATGCCTGTGAGGGCAGGTCGCCCTGGGCAGTCTGAAGAAATTCCTTTGAACCCTCAACTAGTAATTGAACCATTTGAACGTTGGGCCCTTGAATGTTTTGGCCCTATTGGCCCTCCATCAAACCAAAAAACATACATCCTAGTTGCAACCGAGTATGTCACCAAATGGGTTAAAGCAGAAGCACTTTCAAAAGCTATAGAGGACTCTGTAATACAATTTCTTTTCCAAATCTTTGTGTCATATGACCTCCCAAGGGACATAATCACAGATGGAGGACCATAATTTGCAGGTAATAAACTAGCTGAAACACTACAAAATTACCACATTCAACACAAGATTACAACCCCATACCACCCATAGGAAAATGGCCAAGTAGAGAGCACGAACAAAGTAATTGAATCTATATTAACAAAAACCGTTGCCTCACACAGACGTGATTTGGCCTACAGATTTCCAGAAGCATTGTGGGCATACCGAACAATGTGGAGATCCACTACGGGATATTCACCATATCAATTGGTATTTGGAAAAGAACCCATATTTCCAATACAGTTTGAAATTCAGACATTAAGAACAGCCCAAAAGGTGGTTCTAGATTTAAATGAAGCCCAGGAAAAAATACTGCAGCAAATTAATGAGTTAGTTGAAATTAGGCTCTTTTCTCTTCAACACACAACGTTAATTAAACAACAGAGAGAAAAATGGCATGATGCCCTCATCAAAGAAAAGATCTTCCACGAAGGAGACTGGGCACTCCTATATGATTCTAGGTTTCAGGATTTTCCAGGAAACTCCAAAAACGATGGCTTGGGCCTTATGAAATACAAAAAGTGCATGATAATGGCACTATTACATTAACCACCATTGATGGATCTGGACATTCCTTCAAAGTAAACGGTCATCGAGTACGATTGTATCATAAACCACTTACTCGAGAATCCTTTTACCAACAATTACGAGAAGATTCTACCATGAAAATTCTGGCTAAAGGGGATAACTCCTCCTCGGCACCCATTTATTAAATCATTTCTTTTAAAAAAAAAAAAAATTTACATAAAGATTGTTCATTTATTTGGATTGTTTGTTTTATGGAATTCGTTTTTTTCAAACCTCTGTTTATTTCGTTTATTTTGAGTTTTTGTTGTTTGTTTCATAGAATTCTGTTCTTTTTCAAAACCCTCTGTATTTCATTTATTTTGAGTTTTTGATGTTCCTTTCTAAAGGAACAACACTTCTTCTGTTCCTTTCGAAAGGAACAACAATTTCGCAGATTTTTGTTGTTCCTTTCGGAAGGAACAACATTTCCGCAGATTGTTTCTGTTGTTCTTTTTAAAGGAACAACACCTTTTGAGTGGATTTTTTTTTGTTTTAGATCAGCATTTTGAGGATTTCTGATGACTCTTCTAAAGGAAAACATACTATTTATATACAATCATACAAATTAAATCTTACTGTAATCAGTAAATCAAAAGAAATCGTTATTTTTAAGAAAATTGTTTGGTAATGATAAGAAAAAGGAAAAAGGGACATAATCAATAACATGATTTTGTTGTATTCCTACCACTGAATTAATATGATCAATTATCCTTATCATGTTGGTTCTTTCCCATATTTTATAACTTTCTTTGATTTTTACTTATGGAGGAGGAATAAGGGCATATTCTTTTCTATTGAGATGTTCAGACTTCTTCCACCATCCCTACTCTTAAGGAGTGTTAAGCCATCTTTTATGTATAAGTAGTAAAGTCATATAAGAAAAAGAAAAATATTTACATATTTCACTAATAATTTTATGATTTGGCAGATGGAGGATAGGGGGTCTCATCAAGAGCCATCCTACCATGATCATAAGGAAGCAAGTGAAGTAGCATTCCCATCATGGCCACCAAACCAGGGATATGGTCCAATGGACAATTGAAAAATTAAGAAGTCCTTGGAACAGGAGGTCTCATCACGAGCCAGCCTGTCCACTTTTCACTTCTTCCCGGTGAATGGCATTGTGATTTATCTAGTCACCAAGCCAGCACAATGGCCTTCGTTATGAAATTTAACAAGCACTTCCTCAGCATAAATAAAGGACAATGGTTCCAAGGGTAAGAAAACAACTTTGTCAAGGTTATGGACACTTGTGGGCAACAGAGCTCTGTTGATGGTATTGGAGTCACATTCTTACACATCAATAGTAATATTAAACCCTTTTTCCTATATCTCTATTTAAATATCAAATGAAAGTATGAATCCCTAACCTCTGATTTTGAACATATTATACATGAAAATCATCATAAATCAATCACATTAGTTTGAGTGGGTAATAAACTCATCTATACTTATGTTTATCTTAATTTGTCCCTTCTCCTTATCTTTGAATCATTACAAACGTTTCTATATCTATTTACGATTTATCACACACATTGATTTCAGTAAATACTATAATTTGATTGAATGTATCATAATTATGCCTGCTTTTTCCTGCTGTACAACTGTTGTGCAACACTTGCCTCTCTTAATTGATGGTCGAGGACGACCTATCATCCTTTAGGGTGGGCGCAGATGTTTGCATGCAGATCAAATCCCGATATTTCTTTACCTGTATGCGAACCAAATCCCTACATTATAGGGAATAAAAAAAATTTAACGATATTATTCCAATTCATCGTGTTGTGTTTTTCCATTACAATCACTGTGTGTTTGGAAAGAAGCAACAGTGTGCAGAGACGATGGGAGGATGACCAATTCACAGTGAGCCACAAGTGCTAGTGTTTATGATGCTGCACAAGAGATTTTGGAAAAATTGGGATGAATTACATATTTCATGAGGATGCAAAAACCCCATGCAACAGTGGCCACCGAATTTTTACATAACTTGTAGGAAGGATACTCTATGGTCAGAGGAAGACAGATAGTTGTAACCAATGAAATAATTGCAGATATGTCTGGTCTACCAGCCCAAGGAACTATATGGAATCAGAAGAAGGTCATGCATCAAGAATCCATGAAGATTTTTCAGGATGACAAATAGACATTGGTTGTCAAAGGCAAAGGAGTTCAGCCAGCATCATTGGGAGAACCATGGACGAAATTGGCTAAGATAGTGCAGGCCTATATAACATGCGATGGAAGGAAAGACGTGGTAAGACCTTGCCACCTTAAGTTATTGGCTGTATTAAAACAGAAATGCACTGTAAATTTTCCTACATTTTTGAATTCCTTACTACATGATATTGCCCGTAGTATAAGAAAATCTCAGCACACAGACATGGTGGTCAGCCACCATTGCCTAATCAGATTAATAGTGAGTCGTAGTCTCTCCCAACAACAAACCAACTGGGAAGAGTTGATATTCTCCATTGATGGAGGTCTAGCTTTACCTTCCCCAAAACGAAAGAGAATGGCTAGCTTGACAGTTGAGCCATCAATTCGCAAACAATCCCTCTGTTCAAAACGAAGTAGGGGAATGATAGAAGGACTTCCGAGCAGCAGTAGCCAGCCCTTGGAATTACCCAGCTCGGAGGATGAATAGCCTCCAAAATTGGAAGGAGGAAGTCCTCGTACTGATGAAGAAGAGGAAATGGAGGAAGAAAATCACTACTCGGATGAAGAAGAAATGAGCCACCACACCAATGGTGAGAAAAAAAACAGTGCAGAAGAAGGAAATAATGAAGAAGAGGAAATTGAGGGAGAAATTTGATATTCGGATGAGGAAGAAGATAGCTATCATACCTATGAGGAGTACGAAGATAATCATAGAAGTGAAATAGAAGGAACAGAGCCTCCCGAAAATAATACTGTAAGTTCACCACGAAGCCCTTTACGGGAAGACCAATTTATCCAAATTCTGGCCAATGTGAGTGACTATGTGCAGCCTCATAGCCCTTTGGACCTTAACATTGATATAAATCAGTTGCAAGAGCACTCTACTGTCAACAAAGAAACAACTGAAGAAATGTTGAATGAAAAAGTAAACCCTAACGAAGTGATAGAGTCATCTAGGGTTTCTTCCCCTGAAAAGCATGAACAATAAAAGGAGAACACCGAAGCAATATCCCAACCTGAAAGTTCTCAGGGGATTGCAAAGTCAATTGAGGGTATAATTCCTGAAGAATTTAGCCAAGGGAATATGAATATTGAAGAATAACCCCAAGAAGAATACCAAGAAGAGAACCAAATTAAAGGCATGGCTGATGAGGACCAAAACCCTATTGAGCAAATAGGTTCAGAAAAAGGAACAGTCGTTCCATTAAGAAAAAGGAAGAAAGTAATTTAGATTGAAAAGCTTTGGAGGGAACGAATGAAGCTTCAGAGACTCATGGAACAACTCAGGCAAACCATTAGGGTTCTTAGAATGAAACAAATGCCCAAGCGAGCCCCCAAGAGAAGAAGCATAGCCACCAAGCGAACTTCGAAAAAGAGAAAAGTGGTCGCTAAGATGAACCCCCAAGTAGCAGAAGCTATGGCTGAGCCTAATTATGGAGATACGGAACAACAAACAGTTGTTCCAGCACAAGCTATTCCAGAGGGACCCACTTCAAGTGAAAACATGCAAGCTAGTAGTTAGAATAAATTTAGTGACCCTACATTAGCCAGACTCCAAGAGGAGTTGGCACAGGCTCGATGGGAAAGGGAAAAGTTGGAAGAAGACATTGTCCCTAGGAAGAGATATTAGGAGTTGCAGTAGCAGATGAAGACCATCCATGAAGCAGAAGTTGAAGTCCACGAGAAGTGTCGAAAAGCAGAAGAGAAGGCTGAAAAGGTAATGAATCAATTAAAATTAGCCCACAATCGAATGGACACTCTCTGCTCATTGTACATCGATATTTTAGCTTGTAGATGCCCTGCCAAGAACTATGGTTTATTTTTATTAGAAATATATTTACAGCTAAAGATTAAGGCAGTTAGGGCAGGAAAATCTATAGAGATAAAAACTATAGATGACTTTTTAATATGCTACAAACTCTACGGGGTAAAAGTACAATGCCTCTTGTGTGAGTTCTATTTGCATAATCTAATACTGGAAAATGATTGTGAGTCAAATCCTAGCCTTTTTGTGGGAGATATCCAATACTAGGCATTTATTTCCTTTGCTGTTAATCAGTTAAAATGGCTTAAAGCCTATAATGTTTTTCAAAGGCAGGAAAATGAATTAGATTTGTGGGTTAGGAGTGAACCTCAGGACCCATTTCAATTTTGGGCTAGGCAGAAGAGTTTGATGACAAAGGAAGGTGTTATCCAAGCATTGGGGCCTGTCCATAAATTGATTATCTTGAATGGGATAGATTATTTCCTATCTATTAGAAACCAGGCTTACATAGCAGATAAGGTCCGATGGGGAATTTCCAATCAGAATGTGCAAAATAAAGAACCATTTAACTATAAAAACTTTGGGCTAGCTGCAGACCACTTGGTTTCCTATAGTAATCTCATTTTGAAAGAAGGACCATTCTAGCTAGGGTGTAGGTTTTAAGCCCCATTGTATGGTATCCTGCTACAGACTACAAAGCCATTTATGAACTACCCGAAGGACAGATAGAGCATGTTTTCGAAGCATTAGCTGCACTGCATGGTTTTAGGCCTTTCGATGAAAAACCTTATCCGGATTATTCTTTAACTACTCTGCATATGAACTATAGTTTTCATGAGGACATGAAAAAGATTAAGCAGGGGGGTATGTTGAACAGTGGAAAAGGTATGAAATCACTGTGTATTTTCTCATTCTTTTACTACAGACATAATCCTTTTTACCTTAGAAAGGTGCTTTATTATAATAATTATGGTAGAATTGGAAAGATGTATGTTTATTGTAAAAATATGACGAACTATTTCTTTTTGTTGATAAAAACAGGCATTAGACGAAGTGAATAGCTATACCAAAGGCGAGGCTGAGATGAATGCAACTATTGTTCCTCCAACGTTAGACCAAATCCTGCCAAAGACAAGGAAATCCGAATGCATCGCTAAGAAAAGGCAGGGGACAGCTCGGCTTCGGTCAAAGAAAATCATGTGATAACTGTTTCGGGGAAATCTCACCCTAGAGGTTGGTTGGGGTACAACCTCCACAGAGCAGGGGCATGCTACTTAACAGAGACTCACACAACCATGCACGTTCAGAAAAACTAGATAGAGCAGAATTAGAAAGTTACCCGTAGGTCCTACGGTTGAAGTAGATCCACGTGGGGTCCAAATCCCCAGCAACCGTCCTTCCTTCTTAACCTGAAAAACAAGAAGAAACCAGCACAAAGGACAGGTTGTACAGCATATATCTACTCTAAATGTTAGTGAGATTCATATAAAACATTAAATAAATCATAATGAATGCTTGTATAACAAATATTCTCATACATATAAGCATACACTAACATGTTTATTTCGGGAACAGCATGGTACTTATGTATTATAAATAGCGTGTACAAAAGTAACGAGTGGAGAGATTACCTGATCCTTCCACAGCCTTCGCAGACCGTCGTCTGGATCCGTCCAACCCTTGCCTCGCTAAGACTCCTTCCAAACTGGTGCATACGAGATGACATATAAAGGGATGTGCATCTCAAGGAAACAAGGGTTTCCTGTAATGAACTGGGAAAGTGCAGGAGGCACGGGGAATTATACTTGGATAGGGAATACCAACAGAGTATAATATCAATAATTCTCTCTCTCCCTTAGGCCATACACATGAGGGCTTTTTATAGTCCCTCCAAGTAGTTTCAGCAGTTGGAAACAGTTGGCCACGGGTTGGGGTGGTTGAACTACCTGAGTAACCATCAACCCAGCGTGAAATTAGGGATTTTTTATATATTTTTTAATCATTTTAATGGCATACGCGGAAAATTCTAGATGGACTCGCGTATACACGCGGAAAAGTACAGGCATAGTCGCATATGGGGGATTTTACACTGTTTTTAAGTGAATTTGTCCAAGTCTGTAGGAATGGGTGCCCAAAAGCCATGAAGCAATCATGAATCATGTCAAGGTGATAAATGATGCTATAACAGATGCCCCCTAATATATGAGGTCAGAAGGGGTACATGATGGCCAAAATGTATTATGCACATAGAAAGAACTTCGCAAGGACAAGAGAGGACTTCACCAGATTTCAGCCTGCCAAAAACCAATGAAAGAAACCAGAGAGTCAACTCATGCTGAGGCGAGCATACCCATGCTCAGTCAAAAATACATCATATAGAAAGTAATGAATAGATCCAACATGTATACAATTATAGCTGAACTGAAAGTACACAATGAATCATCTGAGCATGGCTCGGAAATACAAGTCTGAATCAATGTACAAGTATCACATATAGAAAGTTGATCAAAGATGGTGCAACTGGATGTCTGATCAAATAAGTAACCGAATCTCCAAGTACCGGATCATAAGAGGTGGATCAAACGGTACAATCACGCAACTCGGGAGCCAACATATAAGATGCTGCTGTGCTGAACTGCAACATATAAGGGTGGATGGCATCACTGGCAGATACTGAAAGGACTATCAAAAGTGAACCGAAACATGCTGATGCAACCCGAGGTCTTCACCGATCACTATTTCACAATTCTACACAATGGGAATAAATGAGCTGAAGTCGACCATGTGAGAAATCGTTGGATTACTGGGCAATGATGTATCCCGTTAACCAACACGAGACAACCCACCGATAATGATAATGAGTGTCAAGGTGCCCCAGTACAATTTGACAAGTGCGAATGAATGAGTTGAAGTCGAACACTTGAAAGAATCTACCAATCAGGAGGCAATGATGAATCCCCACTGTCGATAGCGAAGAGTCTGCCACTGATGACTGCAAACCCTAAGGTACTGAAAAAAGACTCTAGACCTTATTCCCAGAGCAATGAGTCAGAGTCGATGGGAAAAGATCTGCTGGAAGGAAGGCATTAAGGCATCCCACATCAGTCCAGTGCGAGTGTAACCCGCAGGCCAAGATTTGGAAGGAATCGGACGAAGTAGAGTGACGGAACCAAACCCGAAGTACGTTTCCGACATGCACAAGATGAAGCTAGTGCACGGAAGAAACCCTCTGAACCAACCAATAATGAAAGCTGACACAGAGGCGAGAAATCCACCGATAGGGTCAAATGGAAATCAAGGTACCGCACGAATCCCAAGTGTGATAATGTGTGCTGACGTCGAACACAGGGGAAACCACTCAGTCAAAGACCCATGATGATGATCAAATGCTGAGCACGAGGTCACCTATCAATGATGGAAATAGGCCCAAGGTGCGGCTCTAGGTTTGCTCTCAGAGCAATGTGTCGTAGTCAATAAGAGACAAACCCGTCGGCAAGAAGTCAATGGGGACCTTCTCAAACCAGCACGAGCAGAAGACCAAAACATCTGATGTGATAGAACAAGATACTGACAAGACCGGGAAGGCCGACTAAATAATGAGTCAAGAGACACCGCAGAATGGCCGACTCTGGTTAGACTTCCCTTGAACAAAAGCACGACTCATGATGACCATGGCAATAAAAAGTGACACTGTATAAGTCTGTTATGCAGGAGGCAGAACAAACTCTCCATATGATTGGAAGAGATAACCAACCGGGGGAGAACTGACAAGTGAAACATGGTAAAGGCTGAACCTAGGTCAAAAAATAGAACCATCCCAAATGAAGGAAATATATATAAGTATATGTGCTTTGTTCAAGGGCGACAAACTGACTCTGTACTGCCATCAAAACAACAAAGATACATCCCGTTCCCGCTCTTTTTGTTATATTTGATTTCTTTTTCTTTTTCATATAATAAGCCTGAAAAAGAATAAAAGAATGCTATGGTACAATGGATAGAACGAGTATCAAGAAAGCAGATGCACTAGTTCCTGGGATTGGAACAATCCTATGCTCAATGCAAGGTGGCGAAAACTGGTCAGTGATACTCAGAGGAACGTTCCATCCATGGGTACAAAGGTTCCAAGTCGTGATAGCTAAGTGCATGCAATGGTTAACTTGTACAGAAATTCAAGGTCAAAAGTTGGCTTAAACATTGAGTCCAAATGAATCCGGCTAAAGGCCAGGATAAACAAGTAGCCAATATGAAATGCAGTAATACAACTTAACGACACCAGGGAGCCTCTAGGGTATAAGCCAGAAAAATGATAAGTGATGAAGGAGAAGAATGAAGCTTCAACACAAAAGACATGGCGGGACTAAAGAGGACTCCCGAGCCTACATAAAAAGCAGCATGGGAAACAAGTGATAGCGAGGAACTAACTAGGAAGCCCATGTAAAGGAAGGCTCTACCATCAAGTCATGATTAAATAATCGGCGAGTGAAATGGGTGTAATACGCATGACCTGATGGGATCGACCCTAAGGCAAGTGATCAGTATGGAGGCTAGTATGCAAGATGCAATGGAAAGTGATTCCCTAACCTATATGCCAGTGAAGATCATATACCTGTCGTGACGAGTCGGAAATCATGGATCAAAAACCGGGAAAAATCTAAAAATTGTCAAAATGTACCTGAAAACATACCAAACTGGGCACTTCCAAGCAATCGAGTTATATAGCATAAGATAGATCGAAAAAATAAGCATAAGGAATTTTTGCGAAAATTTTCAACTTTTTAGCCATAAATAGACAAATTACCTCTCATTTGGTTCATTATTGCATAGCTGATTTGGAAAAGCCCAAGGTGCGGCTCTAGGTTTGCTCTCAGAGCAATGTGTCGTAGTCGATAAGAGACAAACCCGCCGGCAAGAAGTCAACGGGGACCTTCTCAAACCAGAGCAGAAGACCAAAACATCTGATGTGATAGAACATGATACTGACAAGACCAGGAAAGCCGACTGAATAATGAGTCAAGAGACACCGCAGAATGGCCGACTCAAGCTAGACTTCCCTTGAACAAAAGCACGACTCTGTGATGACCATGGCAGTAAAAAGTGACACTGTATAAGTCTGTCCTGCATGAGGCAAAACAAACTCTCCATATGATTGGAAGAGATAACCAACCGGGGGAGAACTGACAAGTGAAACATGGTAAAGGCTGAACCTAGGTCAAAACTAGAACCATCCCAAATGGAGGAAATATATATAAGTATATGTGCTTTGTTCAAGGGCGACAAACTGACTCTGTACTGCCATCAAAATAACGAAGATACATCCCGTTCCCGCTCTTTTTGTTATATTTGATTTTTTTTGTCTTTTTCATATAATAAGCCTGAAAAAGAATAAAAGAATGCTATGGTACAATGGATAGAACGAGTATCAAGAAATTAGATGCACTAGTTCCTGGGATTGGAACAATCCTATGCTCAATGCAAGGTGGCGAAAACTGGTCAGTGATACTCAGAGGAGCGTTCCATCCATGGGTACAAAGGTGTCAAGTCATGATAGCTAAGTGCATGCAATGGTTAACTTGTACAGAAAGTCAAGGTCAAAATTTGGCTTAAACATCGAGTCCAAATGAAGCCGGCTAAAGGCCAGGATAAACAAGTAGCCAATATGCAATGCAGTAATACAACTTAAACGACACTAGGGAGCCTCTAGGGTATAAGCCAGAAAAATGATAAGTGATGAAGGAGAAGAATGAAGCTTCAACACAGAAGACATGGCGGGACTAAAGAGGACTCCCGAGCCTACATAAAAAGCAGCATGGGCAACAAGTGATAGCGAGGAACTAACTAAGAAGCCCATGTAAAGGAAGGCTCTACCATCAAGTCATGATTAAAAATCGGCGAGTGAAATGGGTGTAATGCTCATGACCTGATGGGATCGACCCTAAGGCAAGTGATCAATATGGAGGCTAGTATGCAAGATGCAACGGAAAGTGATTCCCTAACCTATATGCCAGTGAAGATCATATACCTGCCGTGAAGAGTCGGAAATCATGGATCAAAAACCGGGAAAAATCTCAAAATCGTCAAAATGTACCTGAAAACATACCAAACTGGGCACTTCCAAGCAATCGAGTTATACAACATAAGATAGATCGAAAAAATAAGCATAAGGAAATTTTGCGAAAATTTTCAATTTTTTAGCCATAAATACACAAATTACCTCTCAATTGGTTCATTATTGCATAGCTGATTTGGAAAAAGAGCTCTGGAGCTAAAAACTTGTTTCGTCAAATCAGGAACAACCGACCGTCGGAATTCAGCGAAACTTCAGGTAGGCTCCTTAATCATCTTGTTTATTCATTTTGTCCATTTGAAAATTAAAATTAAGTGATTTTTTGCTCAGAAACCCTTGCTAAAAATTGCGTATCTGCGCATACGCGGGTTCAATGAAGGCAAGTCGCGTATACACGCGACTGTGCACAGGGAAAGTAGCGTATGCGCAGGTCCGATTTCAAAAAAAGCGTTTCTAATGCAAATTTTGATGAAATTTCTCAGGATGACCATCTCATGGAGGGAACGTGAGCATAGCGCAGTAGACCAAGAGGTCATGCAGGACCGCGCATCGCAAAACATCCTCCGAAATTGCGGATTGTTGAAATTCTTTAAAATGCCCAATATGAAAAGTAATGTGCGATTGCTTGAAATGCTCATAATTACTGGGAACCAGATCAGGATTGCTTCATAATTGATCAGATGCCACTACGCATAGAAGTGGAGGATATATATTTCATCACTGGACTCTCCAGGAGGGGAGAACCAGTAGACCTGCACGGAAAACCCCTGGGAGGGTTAACTGTGGAAGATTATGTCCACTTATATTGCGTAGATAATTCCAAAAAGGTTGGAACGCAGATTGCAATTAGAGATATCAGGGATTTTCACATGAAGATCCTCCTTTTCACCATCGGTAGAGTGGCAGGATCTGCCTCACTACATCAGGCGTCCAGGACGCAAATGAGTATAGCTGTAGAGTGTTTGATTCACGTCTACGATTGGTGCACAGCCCTGCTACAGAACATGAAACAACAGCTGACCTCTATTCGCCAGGTAAAAAATAAACACTTTGGCTATGGTACCATTTTGACAACATTCTTCTTTGAGAGGATTCCAGCTTTGAGACCCAGAGTCATCTCGACTATCAGCAGCCCGCGGGACCCAAGAATTGCTCGTTGGGCAGACATGATGAAGAGACTGGGGGGTAGTGAGGTACCCCGAACCACCTGGGATGATGAGTTCTTCCTGTGGTGGGGAGAACAGATCATCGCAGTGGACGACTATCCCTATGCTGGGATGGACTTCCGAGGAGATCCAGATCTAGTACTTCCACCCGGCGCAGCATGGGGAGCAGTCGGTAAGTTTTTGCAAAAATTTTGACTTATATGATTTTTTTTTGGATTTTTTCAAATACGTATGAAAAAATGAAAACAAACATGTTTTTTGATTGGATTCATAATGACTGACAATTAAAAATGATCATGTTTCAGATGTTGGACCAGTTCGTCCTGAGGGCCTACCGCGCCATAAGCGCCGCAGAGGTGAGGCAGAGACAGTGGATTCCGACAGGACTCTCCAGGCCGTGCAGAGAAACTTGGAGGGACTGACCCGCCAAATCCCTATGGCTGCCGTGGAGGACTTGCCGGAAGCCGTCCAGAGACGGGTTGTAGGAGTACCCCGGGACTGGGTTAGACTATTCCGTCGTGTGGCCACTGCAGTTATGTTCTATAGGAACACGACTTCTGGGCAGGGTCCTCAGGAGTAGATAGATTTTATATATTAGATGACTGTATATTCTTTTTTGAGACTAAACATGATGGGGCATAAGCCCAAGTTTTGTACGAGATTATGGATCCAAATTTTGTAAAGTTTTTTGACACTCCGATGATATATATACAGCGATATTTGATGTGATGTGATAAATGTATCAAATGTATGATGTTTTTTGATGATTAAAAATTATTGTATTGAATGATTAATATGCCAATCCAATGCTTGATTAGCTAATGAGTCAGCAAACCAATTGTCAGCTCGAGGAATATGAATGAATGTTAAAAATTGAAATGACCTTTGTAACAAACGTACCCTCAAGAACAATCGTAATAAAAAGGGATCTTGTACCCGATAAGTGTTGTTCAACTGCGACACGACCAACTGGGAGTCCAAGAAAACTACCAACAAATCAACACCCAAAGATATTGCCTCTGAGAGTAGATGAATGACTGCAGTGTATTCTGCTACATTATTGGAAGCAGGACCAATGCAGACCCCTCTTGATACCAACAGCTGACCGAAAGGATAATGAAGCACCCAAGCCACGGAAGCTAAGTTCCGGGTGTGTCTACTAGCACCATCGGCGAAACCAAAATGACTCATGACATCCAACACAACCTGCCAAAGCAGATCAAAAAACATCACCACCTCATCAAAAATCGAAAATCAATCAGATATGTACAAAGCAAAAACTATAAATATATACAAAAGCAAGATGCCAGGCCGAAGCCTAGGCATAATACTTCTTCAAATAGAGCCCATTTCGGGGCTCCGCCAACGGGGGAGGCAACCAAAGTATTGCCTCAACCTTCAAGGGATCTACCCCTATCCCTTCCGAAGGCACAAAGAATCCCAATGACCGAGTGGATGTAATCGGATGAAGCTTTTGCCTGACCGGCTTAGCGTTTTCATACATCTTGATCTCATGCTGGACGATAGATGGGTCTATGCCAGGCATTTCCTCATAAGACCAAGCAAAAACATCCCTATACTCTTTGAAGAGCTCGGTATAGATTTGAATCTCTTCACGGGAACATTCAGCTCCAATGAAGACATTCTCGACAATGTTGGGATTCCTGGAGATGTTCACCGGGATAGTAGGAGAGATCACAGCCATGTTCCCTTCAGCATAAACCTGTGCTGGTGCTAAGGGGCTCAAGACTGGGTGAACAGGTCCAGGAGACTGAGGACTTGGAAAACTAGCTTCGACTTCGCTCAAGTCAGGTAGAAAGTAAGACCGATGATGCAAGTCATCCCACGGTCTCTCTATACCTGTCATTGCTTCCAGGATGGCCTCTTCAGATGGAAGAGTGGTATCTAGACAATCCGGGGCAGAAGAAGAAGTAAGCGTCCAAGCCGGAGCCACATCACCATCCAACTCTTCCGGCGAAAGAGGAGCTGGATCAGACTCTGCAGTGTCAACAATAGACTGATATGCAATCTCAGCTGCAGAAATCGGAAATGCCATACCACCCACTTGACCTTCCTCCAATGTGGCTGTTGGGGAAGGTAAGGTCCAAGGGTCCGAAAAATAATGAGTTCGAAAGAACTCTCTTCGAAGGGGAGCCTTGGAGGATGAAATATCATTAATAGACACCTTAGGAGGAGGAAGATCAAAAGATCCCATCAGGGAAGAATACATTCCAACTCCCAGATTCTCGATAGGCGCCTTAGTATTGTCCAACTTAGGGACAGATGAGTCAGGAGGCGCATCCAGGTCTACAGGAGGACAGTCTAGTTGATCCACCGTAACTATCCTCCCTTCGTGGGGGAAACATACTATCCGAAATAGTGAGGATGCAATGGCATCCATATCATATATCCAGTTCCTCCCCAACAAAAGGTTGTAGTCCAAGGCTGCATCTACTACCTCAACCTCTATGTTAACGGTTTTGCCCCCAACACAGATGGGCAAAGCCGGGACAATACCATGGGGCCTGTGAGAATGGCCATCGAATGCAGTAAGAACAGTGCTAGATGGAACAACTTTGGGAGATCCAAGTGTCTTCCAGCATGCGAGAGACATCACGCAAGTAGAAGCACCCTCATCGACCACCGTTTGAAAGATATTGGTCTTTCGATACGATGATTTAATATGAAATGCCATGTGATGAGGAAGTCTCTTCTTAAAATTATTCATATCAAAAGTAATCAGAAGAGAATTTTTCGGATCAATAGCCCCAATGGCAGCGAGCAAAGCACTGCGCTGAGCCGGACAAGACTGGAGTACCTCTAAAGCAGACATAGCACAAGGACTTTGCGCCAGATCTTCTACAATCGAGTAGTTCTGGGTAGCCCTCACGTTCGGATTAATCGCTGACCGCTTAGAAGATGCTTTCGGCATCCGAGGCATAGACTCAACAGTTGGCTTCGTGATATGAAGCGGCTCAGTAGCATCAGGAACTTCCTTAGCTTTCGAAGATTCCTCTCCACCATAATCACGGGATCTCGTAGCGACATCCACGTGAGCACTCATCATAAAGATGTTCGATGGAATTTCCCCTTCCTGGGCACCTCCAGAGGAAGCCCCAGGATTTTGGTTCACGCCAACAACTAATTTCTACCCTTGGGGAAAAGGGTTTGTTAGCACAGCCTGGGAACTAGAAGAACCCTGCTGAGATAATAGGCGCTGAGCATCCTGAATTTTCAGGCAAAGGTGTGTGAGATGGTCTCCAGTACAAAGCTTGCACGGAAACTTCACTTTCTTTTTCTCCTTTTGACCCTCACCAACACGCTCGTTGGTTTTATTTGCATTGCCCTTCCCGTTCTTTCCCTTCTTCTTGTTATTTCGTCCCTTCTTCTTCCCATCAGATTGTTGATTTCCTTTGGGATCGGAAGCTTGGACATCATTTATGGACAAAGACTGGGAAGGTGATGAATCAGCAGGCACAGCCTGACCAGAAGGAGCAGATTGTAAAGACAACTGCTGCAATTGAGAAAGCAGGCTGGCTGCACTACTACTGACCAATCCGACAAGTCCGTCACCATGCGGACCAGGTTTGGGTTTCGATAGATCCAATTTGGAGCGAGGAGCATTGGGCGAATACTTGTAAAGCATCCCAGACTGAGAATAGATCAACTCTAACTGCTGGGCCCTAAAGATGGCCTGCTCCTCGGAATATACCCCTGACATGGATACATCCTTTGAAATGTCTGACTGAAGCGATTTCAAAAACCACTCGAGAAGGAACTCACTTGGAATATGGGCTTTGATAAGCCTCTTCCTTCTCCTCCATTCCTGAATGTGATCAGAAATGTGAGTTGCCTCATCCTGCTTAAAATTAGCCAGGAGTTCGGTCCTAGCCTCATATCTGACAGGCAACTGAAAATGGTTTAGAAATGTGACAGCCAGTTCTCCAAATGTGGCGAAACTGCCCCCAGTGAGCTCGATATACCATTTGGCAGCATTTCCAGTTAGGGTGCGTTGAAATAATCTCAACCTAATCGAATCATCGATCAGGGAGTTCGAAGAGCACCATAAGTGGAAAGTGGTAATGTGGTCCACCGGATCCTCTCCACTCTTACCTTCAAACTTTGGAATGTCTGAAGGAAGTTTGGTTGGGACCAGAGGCCACCCCGGACTATAACGAATCGGGTCATTAGTCAACTTCGACAAATCTGGCAAGTTTAACGTTGCCAGAAACGGTAAGCGAGGCGGAGCCTGAGGATTCCATCCTTGAGTGGATGGATTCCCAACATTCTGAAAAGAATAGCCTGGATTTGATGAGGCACCAGGCTGCCAGAAAGGACTCGTAGAAAATAGAGAAGAACCTCCTCCCCACGCCGAGTTACCAAAACCCAGACCAGTTCCCCCCGCTGAAGTATTGACTGAAGAGGAAAGCCCCTGGTAGGGGTTCCACGCATTAGACAAAGGAGAAAAAGACTGATAAGCACTCGATGAAGGGAAAGAAGCATTCCCTTGATGACCCGCGAAGAACTGATTCCCTGCCCCAGCCGTTGTAAACACAGGATTCCATCCCGTAAAAGTAGTCGAACTTTGCCCCCCAGACCAAGGGTTGAAACTCTGGGTCTGGGACGTAAACGGAAACGACCCTAAAGAAGGATTGGAACTGGGAATATGCCCAGTCCCAAAGGGGAAACCCTGAAAGGAAGCTGATCCACTAGCCATGTTAGACATGGGCGTAGATCCAGCTGCACCGGCGGAAAAGGAAAAAGAGGGATTTCCACTAATGGACATCCCTGAACAGAAGGGACCAGAATGAGAAGCATATGCTTGGGTGAACCTAGAGCCAAACATAGCAGCACTAGAAGCAATCGAAGATGAAGAAATAGTGCCCCCTGCCTCGACAGAAGCAGGGGTCTGAATGCCTGCAGCACTCACGGTAGAAGCCGCGTTCCCAGTCGTGGCCATCGAAAGATAAGAATGATACGGAAGATCCCGCGGTCTCTCAGACTCTGGTCCGATGTACTGAACAACAAACGGATAATCGGTGGAGAAGAGGGAGGTGGACCGTAGTAGGAGGCTCGTATACCTTCTTATCCGAAAATCTTCTTCCCGAGGAATAAAACTCGCAGGTGAGCGGAACGCTCCTCTCGGAACCGACACCGGGAATCAGCTATGAAACCTTCGCACTCGTGGAGGATCTCTTCCGTACGCCGTCGTACCTTACGTGGTGGAAACCACCTACTACCCAACTACGCCTTGTTAGTTGCTTTTGCACTCTCGGGAGATAACCCCTGGATTCTCCTCGAACGTCGAGGCGCTTGATCAGCCACTTTTATAGATTTATTATATTAGACTCAAAAAAGTGAAAAGCTAGGCAAGCTAGGAGCAAAGAGCACTCGCTAAAAATAAAAATCCCTGAGAAACAGCAAGCGAACAACCTCCAAGTATTTCCGCTCCGGGTGATGAGGACCGGACACCAAAATACAGGAAAGCGAAGTATAGGGCCTTCCGAAAGCAGTCTGGGATGATTAGGGCCCAGAAAAACTAGCGAAGGTATCAGAAACAGTTACGCCGACCTCCTAACGACAGCCTTTGCCGGCTCAAGCACCCAAGCTTCGCAAGGGCACCCCCCAAAAGTACTGCTGAAAGTGATGCGACGTCTGCCTCAGGTACCACGGGTATTCCCCCCCGCAGTCACCTGTGTGGAACCTAGGAGTGGAAACTATGGACACCAATCCGTATCAGAAGCTGGGCGGAATGGTCTTGAGGTCAGATTCAGCTAATCGGAGGGGGGGTATCCCTCTTCTCAACCTTCACTTCCCCTCGCGCTTGACTCTCGGATGAGAGCTTTCCCAGTCCACCTCACGTAGTTGGATTTCGCTCAATTAATCAACTTCTATGTTTGTTTGAGCGGCCTTGGAGAGTTAACTCTCCACTCACCTATTCCAAGGCCCTACAACCTAGCTAGTTGGTGATTGACACTTAGAAAAACTTGCTATTTGATTTTAGATTAAATCGCTTATTTTAAGGGCTGTTATGTTAAGTCACAAGGATATGGAGATGAAACGTATGGTGTTTTTGACGCAAAAGAAATTAATAAAAACTTAACTACATGCAAATGCAGTTCTTTGTCTTTCGATGAAGAGAAATCTCTATACAAGTTCTACAAGACTAAAAATTGTATTTTTCTTTTCAAATAGCAAACTCACACTCACAAAAACTAAGAAATTGACTAAATGATTCAATGCACCTAATGCAAATCACTACAAGCATGTAAATCCTAAGATGCAAATCTCTTAAAGCAGAGTGAAATTCCCAAAAATTCCTTCAGTTTTAACTCATCTTTTGTTGTCCAGAAAGCTAATTCTTGAAATCAAGAACTCTTAAAATAAGGACACCAAAAACACTTAAAAACAAGAAGAAGAAATCAAATGACAACTCCTCCTCAAAATCAAGCCGAAAACTAGAAGCAAGAAACTTCACAAAAGCTCCAAAAGATATGGCAAAACGAAAATGAAAATGCAACAACAAAAACAAAAACAAGACAAGATGTTTTTTGAGTTTTTGAAATGCAAAAAAAAAAAGCAAAACAAATGTTTTTTGGGCTTTTTAGTTTTATAAAGCAAGAGCTCTAAAAGACCAAGCACAAACTATCAAAATCCAAACCAAATAAGACCGAATTTCAAGCACAAACTTCCACAATGCTCCCAAACCTTATAAAGCTAACTCGTAGCAAGATCAATAAGAGCAAGAGAAGACCAAAAACTCAGCCAATCAGCCTAGACAAATAGTGCAAACTCGCTGCAACAAAAGACTCCAAAGAAGCAAGAAAAGTTCTTCGAAAATTGCAACAAAACCCTAGCCTATGGAACTCAAGAAAACCAATAAAAAACGAAGCAAAAATCGCAATGCAAAGCACAACACAAAGATAGGAGCGAGTCAGTGAGCAGAAGCTCTCTGTTCTGATAAAGCAGAACAGCCAAGAATTCTCAGAAAGCGATCTTGGAACTCAATCCAGAAGTGCCAGCACCAGAAACAAAACTTTTGCCAAAAGACTAGTTTCCACTCAAACGAAAGAGAGAAAAGACATGAAACCACTTCCTTCACACTCCAGTAAGTACAGAGACACTGTAAACACAGGCCTCCACAGTCAGAAAGGACCAAAAACTCAAGAATCCTAAAAATTCAAAATCTGCCTAGGTATATGCGGCTTCACAGCTGTGCAATCAGCATGTATACGCGTCTCTTCTAAGGGAAACTCGCGTATACGCAGTTTCCTTCAGACAAAATCGCGTGTATACGCGACTGTGTGCAAAAGAAGAAGCGTATGCAAAGGTAAATAATGAAAAAAAACAAAAGAACAAGCCTGGAAAAGACACCAAGACTTCAGACTGACTGCAAGAAAACAAACTGGACTGCAAAAGACAGAAAAAACTGTTGGCAACCTACCAAAAAACTGAAACAACCCAACAGGAGAATCACAAGAATGTGATCCCCAGCTGAGTCGCCAGTTCTGTTTCGGGGAATTAACACCCTAGAGGTTGGTTGGGATACAACCTCCACAGAGCAGGGGCGTACTACTTAACAGAGACTCACACAACCATGCACGTTCAGAAAAACCAAATAGAGAAGAATGAGAGATTTACCCGTTGGTCCTACGTTTGAAGTAGATCCACGTGGAGTTCAAACTCCCTGCAACCGTCCTTCCTCCTTAACCTGAAATACAAGAAGAAACCAGCAAAAAGGACAAGTTGTACAGCATATTTCTACTCTATATGTTAGTGAGATTCATATAAAACATTAAATAAATCATAATGAATGCTTGTATAACAAATATTCTCATACATAAAAACATACACTAACACGTTTATTTCGGGAACAGCATGATACTTCTGTATTATAAATAGTACGTACAAAAGTAATCAAGTGGAGAGATCACCTGATCCTTCCAAGGCCTTCGCAGACCGTCGTCCGGATCCGTCCAGCCCTTGCCTCGCTAAGACTCCTTCCAAACTGGTGCATACGAGATAACATATGAAGGGATGTGTATCTCAAGGAAACAAGGGTTTCCTGTAATGGACTGGGAAAGTGCAGGAGGCACGGGGAATCAGACTTGGATAGGGAATACCAACAGAGTATAATATCAATAATTCTCTCTCTCCCTTAGGCCATACACATGAAGGCTTTTTATAGTCCCTCCAAGTAGTTTCAGCAGTTGGAAACAGTTGGCCACGGGCTGGGGTGGTTGAACTACCTGAGTAACCATCAACCCAGCGCGAAATTAGGGATTTTTTATATATTTTTTAATCATTTTAATGGCATACGCGGAAAAGTCTAGCTGTACTCGCGTATACACGCGGAAAAGTATGGACATAGTCACGTATGAGGGATTTTACACTGTTTTTAAGTGAATTTGTCCAAAGTTCCCGTAAGATTGAAACAAAAGCTATAGAAGTGTCAGAACAGTGTCATGTAGAAGCAAAGTGTAACAAGCAAAAAAGGCTGGCATCAAGTGGCTACCGAACCGAAGGAAGCACTTAGACA
>CM076569.1:113365161-113461729 GCA_034641835.2 Pinus albicaulis
GACCTCCTTTGAAGGCCTCCACCTTGCCCCTTTCGGTTTTTGCTGATTTCCTTCCTTTTTCCAGCCACCTTGCCTCTGTCTCTTGGCTGTGATCTGCACCTCTTTTCAGCAGCTTTATCCTTTAGATCCCTGTCCCTTTTGACCCTAGATCTATTGGCCTCTTTTTATGTGTGTTTTGACTAGATTTTTGCCCTCTTTTAGAGTAGTTTTGAGAGACCCGCCTTTTTGGGTTAGATTGATGCATAGTTAGCTGTTAAATGTTCTGTCCTTTCAGCAATCTATATTGTTCTACGCAGATTTCTTTTCAGTTACGCAACACACTTTTTCTTGCTCTCAAAATGAAAAGGGTTTAAAAATTAAAATTAACGCACACCACACACTGACCCTAAGTGAAGAAGCACCTGGTTAACACCGCCTGGCAAAGACTCTAAAATCAATTGTCACTGCACCTTATCTGCCCTTGACATCGCTTGATTCTGTCCCTTTCTTCCCTTGTCGGTTTCCTTCTTCCTGTCATCATTGCGCCCCCAAGGCGCCTTTCCCGGAGACTTCTTGGCCTTCATCCTCAGTTTTCGGTCAATCGACCTGCACCACCCTGCCGTCGTCGAGCCATTCCACCTTCGAGTCCGCACTCCGACTCCTCTCCTGATTCATCGGGTCCTCCTTCTCCTCCTGGTTCTCCCCCTGTCACCTTCACTATGTCTGGTCCAGGGCCTAACGCTAGCGGTTCTCCCGGCCCTAATGCCGGCCCTACTACTAGCGGAACCGCCACAGGAACTACCCCGGCCACCCCTGTGCTACCGTACATTGCAGGCCTCAGCCTCCCCGATTTCCATCAGTTGATCAATGACCCCATTCACCACAATGCTAATTGTCCTGCTATGCCAACCAAGCTCCCCTCCGACATCCCTAAGTTTGAGGGCCTTAATGGCGAAGATCCAACCAATCATGTCCGATCTTTCCACATGTGGTGTTCCTCCAATTCCATTACCGATGACTCCATCCGTATTCGTTTGTTCCAACGCACGCTCACCGGCGAAGCTTCTAAATGGTATGTCGAACAAGACACCTCTACCCATACCACCTTTGAGACTCTTTCCCAAGTCTTTTTGTCGTACTTCCAGCTCCCTCTCCGATACGATACTGGCACGGAGCTCTTGACTTCCTTCAAGCAATCCTCTTCAACACGCCTTTTCGCCCATGTTCAGGAATGGCGAAGAAGACAGAGCTTATGTCGAGCCCCTCCCTTCGAAGATCGGGTTTACATGGACTGGTTCCTTCGCACCCTTCCCGCTCCCATCGGCAAAGATGTTGCCTCTCATTTTCCTCAAACTGAAGAAGCCGCCCTCCAAATAGCCTTGAAATATGACCTGATCTACGCTCAATCTGGTTATGTTTATACCGTTCTTCCTGACATCCCCAGGCCCGGTGGCGCTAACGCCCCGGGGGCATCTCATTCCGCCGACGGTATCGTTGGAGCCCTTTCCCATCCATACGCTCCACCTCCTATGGGCTATGGTCTCCCTCAGGGAGGGGCCAGCTCCTCTAGCACTCTTCCCCCTCCCGGTAGCATGTATCCAGGATACGACATGCCTCCTCCTTTTGCCCAACCTCACCCTTTTCAATGTTTGTAGCCAACCCATTACCCTTGTCAGCGACTGGTGCACCGGCTCCTCCCGCATATTCCGACATATGCGCTTCCTCCTCCCTTGCCTCCTCAACCCCAGCACCAGCACCTACAGCCCCCTCCAGGGCAAGTATTTTCACAGCAGGGCGCGACCAATCCCCCTTCTTCTCAAAGAAGGCGGAGAGGCAATCCAAACCCATCTGCCCCTGGTACCCGTGGATCCAATCCTGGTGTGGACCCTAACACTGCCAACCAGCAATAGGGCACTCAGCCCAAACCGGACAGGCCGCTTCACACAAATAAGCCTTGTTCGTGTTGCGGTGTTTATGGTCATTACACCCACGATTGCCCCCTCTTACCCCAGATGCGGCATATGTGGGAGTCTCAAGCCACATTGCGCGGACAGCATGCCTCCCCTCATGCTCCTCCTAATGTGGCCACTACCCAGCCAGCTGTGTTTATTGATCCTTTCCCTCAGCAAGGATTCGTGGCTACCCAACCGCCCGACAGCCAGGTAGCCTCCCCCCCTTCCCTTTCTGGTTCCTCTGATTACCAGATCCTTATGATGCAATCCGATCCTAACCCGTCTGTCGATCTTCACCTTCAAACTCGGTCTCGCCAGTACTCCAAGCCTCTTGCTCAGTCTGCTCCCGAGCCTCCTTCTTCAGGTTCTCCAGAGCCTCTTTCGTCACCCAGTGGACCCTTACATATCCCTCAACCAAAAGTTGAGGTTCATACCACGATACCTAAGGGCCCACTACGTCGAAACGCTGCTCCCAGTCGAGCTGCCCATTCGTATAGCATAGTAGATGATTTGGCGCAATCTCCTGCTGCCATTTCCACAATGGAACTCCTCCAGTCGTGCCCTTCCCAAAAGAAGGCTCTACTATCTGCTGTGGGCACTGTAGATCCTGCTGATGACCAAATGATTGTTTTCGACGCCACTCAATCGGACCATCCTCCTCTCCCTCCTTCCGTCGCCTTCCAAATCCCCGTCAAAATCCGGAACGCCAACGTGTCTCGGTGTATCATTGATGAGGGGGCATCCACATGCGTGATGTCCGCTTCGGTTTGGAAGCAACTCGGATCTCCTAATCTGGCCCCTTCCACAATCACCCTTCGAGCGTGGGATGGTCATGCCTCCCAGCCCATTGGCATGTTCCGTAATTTTCCTATCACCCTTGCCGGTAAGACTGTTTGCGTTGACGTCGAAGTCATCGACGCCCCACTAGATCACAACATTCTACTGGGGCGAAGCTACACCTATGCTATGTCTGCTGTCCCATCCGCGGTTTTCCGCAAGATTTATTTCCCCCATAATGGAAAGATAGTCACCATTGACCAGTTGACATATCATGAGCCAACATCTCAGACCTCACCTGAGACGACCATCTCTTCTGTAGCCAACAAGCAAACCGTCGATTCCTTGACCAGTGTCTGACCCGGCGTTTGAAAATATTCCTCCCTGCTTGGAACTTTCCCTAACCTTCTTCCTGCTCCTATAACTGATCCCAGCTTATCGAATATTTGCATGATGCAATCGTCTCAGGCTACTCTTAAGCGGCCTGCCTCGGCTAGTCAGCAACCTCCCCCTTGCCCTTCGCACCCCGCTCCTCACCATTCCTCTCAGCCAGCCGGACCTCCTCCTTCTGGCCCTCTCCCTACAGCTGGTATCCCCGAACCCCTTTATCCTCTTGGAACGGTTCCCCCTGGCCTTAACCACCTCGGAGCCGTCCCTCCTGGTCATTACCCTGCTGGGCAGATACCTTTCCTGGCTCCCCCTCCCGGAGTATTTTCTGTCCCCGTCATGGCCACCCTCTCTCTCCCTAACCTGACCATCGGCCTACCCGTCTGGTACATTGACCCTCCAGCCGCTACCCCTCCCGGTCACCCCAAACCTTACCTTGCTTTGACACCGGTTCAACCGGTCCCCCTCACCTCCTCCGAGCCCCCAGCACCTCCATAGGACCCTACCCCCGTGGTGCCAGCCCCCGGAAAGAAAGGCAAAGCTCGTAAGGGGGAAACCCATCAGGACCAGGCCACCCCGACAACTCTTACCCCTCCGCGACCACCAAAGCACGCCATCCAATGCGCTTTGTGTGATATCGTCGTTCATGCCACTCACATGTGTCCTGAATTGCCGCACCTCAAGCTTCTGGTCAACGAGACATTCCCCGACTCTAACATCCCAGAATTCTACGTCACTATCCCCGACTCTATCCCGAAACTCAAAAACTTGCGCACAAACCACCCTTGTGCCTTGTGCGATTTTCACGGCCATTACACCCACCTCTGTCCCCGCCTTGACGAGTATCGTTCCTCCTTGGACATGTACCGCCAATTCAAGGCCACTTCGATAGGACCAGAGGACCTTCCTACTCCCATTCACATTCCTCCTCCTGCTATCGAGCCAACGGAGCCGTCAACCACCATTTTTTACCTGTCATCATCCTTGCGAGATAGTTCACCTGCCCTTCAACCTGCCGATCCTCTCAGCTCCTCCGCTGACCTTGGATCTGTTGATATCACACATCTGAGCCCTTCTCCTCCTGATGACCCATCACACATCACTACTTCCTCGGGTGAACCCTCTTCCTCCAGTCTTCCCATCTTCCAATCCGATGAAGACATTATGGAAGCCATGACCAACCCGAACTTTCCCTGGGATGATATGCACCATCGCGCATACTTCCTCCCACAGCAGTCCCATGACCAATTTGCTGTGGAAACCAAAGACTTCATCCCCAATGCTGTCGATTGGTTCAAAAACCCCATCCCTGCCCCTGATGCTTTCGAAGAAGGAAACATGGCCAACATCTCTCCTACCATCAAAATTGACATTTCAGTCACCCCAGGCATCCAGGAATACATCACCTTAGGTGCTCAATGCACCCCGGAAGAAATCGAAGCTTACACCAAGCTTTTCAAAGAATTCCACGATATTTTCGCCTGGTCCTATTCTGAAATGCCCGGACTCGATCCCGCCATTGTCGAACACCACATCGATACATGGCCGGATGCCAAACCAGTCCGTCAAAAGTTGAGACCCATTCATCCTTCCAGACGTGACGCTATCAAAGCCGAAATCGACAAGCTTAAGCAGGCTAGTTTCATTTACCCCATTGAATACACCACTTGGGTGTCCAACCCAGTTCCCGTTCTTAAGAAACAAGGCACCATCCGTGTCTGCACGGACTTTTGCGACTTGAACCAAGCTTGTCCCAAAGACAACTTCCCCACACCGTTCATTGACTAAATCATTGCAGAGTGTGCGGGGCATGAGGTTCTATCCTTTATGGATGGTTTCTCTGGATACAACCAAATTGCTATCCGTCCTGCCGATCAACTCAAAACCGCGTTCATTAGTCCGTGGGGAACTTTTGCTTACCGGGTCATGCCTTTCGGCCTCAAAAACGCCGGCGCCACTTTTCAACGGGCCATGTCTTATTGTTTCCATGACTTAGCTCACATTATCCTTGCTTATTTAGACGACCTCACTGCACGTTCTAAGCATCGGGCGCAGCACCTCCACGATCTGCGTACCATTTTTCTCCGATGTCGCAAGTATAATATCCGCCTTAACCCGTTGAAATGCGTCTTTTGCGTTCCTGCCAGCCGTCTCTTAGGCTTCATCGTGTCTAAGGATGGTATCACTCTTGACCCTTTGAAAGTTCAAGCCATTCTTGAACTTCCCATTCCACGTACCCTCCGCCAGCTCCAAAGTCTCCAAGGCAAAGCTAATTTTCTTCAACGGTTCGTCCCTGACTACGCCACCACTGCACATGGGTTCCTTAGACTCCTCCGATCTTTTATCCCTTTCGTTTGGGATTCCTATGCTCACGAGTCTTTCGATGCCCTCAAGCAGGCTCTCACATCCACTCCCTTGATCCGCCCTCCTGACTTTGATCGGGACTTCATCCTGTATATCTCCGCTTCCACCTATTCGGTCGCTGGAGTCCTTATCCAGGAAGATGACAATGGTATCGAGCATGTGATCTATTACGTCAGTAAGAACCTTGTAGGACCCCCTGTTTCCTACTCACTCGAAGAAAAATTAGCGCTAGTTGTAGTGTTCTCAGTCCAAAAACTTCGTCATTATATCCTCATGCGCTCCACCAAGGTTGTGACTAATTCCAACCCCTTGGCTTTCCTATTGAGTCATCGTATCCTCACTGGGAAATACGCCCGTTGGGTCGTTATTCTCCAAGAATTCGACCTCGAATTCGTCACACCAAAGAGTAAGAAAGGCTTAGCCCTCGCTGAGCTCATTTCTGAATTACCTACCGGAGCGCCAGATACCCCAGTTAATGATGACTTTCCTGATGAACACTTATTTTCCATTACTGCCGACGACCCATGGTATGGCGACATTCTTACTTACTTGCGAACCCAAAAGTTCGCCCTCCACCTTGATCGTGAGGCTCGCCGACGCATCCGACACCAAGCCCCCCGATACCTCCTTATCGGTGACGACCTATATCGTCGTGGGGTTGACACCGTCCTTCGTCGTTGCCTCACACACGCTGAAGCTGAACAGGTCCTTAATGCCTGCCATAGCGGCGCTTGCGGTGGCCACCTCTCCAGTCTCACTACTGCCCAGAAAGTCATGCGCGCTGGGTATTTTTGGCCTTCTCTCTTTAGTGATTGCATTGAGGCAGTCAAACACTGTCCCAATTGCCAACATTTCGCCCCTAAGGCGCGAGCTCCACCAGTTCCCCTCCATCCGGTCATCTCAACCGACCCCTTCTGTAAATGGGCCATCGACTTTATGGAGTGTCGCCCGCCATCCGCTGGTAACCATAAGTATATCATCGCGGCGGTCGACTATTTCACCAAATGGGCCGAGGCCATGCCAACGTACAACAACACAGCAGCTACCGCGGCCCTCTTTTTCTTTAACCATGTTATAGCTCGATTCGGGGTTCCCAAACAACTGGTCTCTGACCATGGTAAACATTTTGAAGATGAGATATGGCGTGAGCTATCCTCACTGTTAGGTTTTGAGCACCAATATTCCTCCTCCTATTACCCCCAAGGTAATGGCCAAGTTGAAGCAGTCAACAAAATACTCAAAACTATGCTTCAATGAACGGTGAATAAGCACAAAACCAACTGGCATCTCATGCTCTTCCCTGCCTTGTGGGCCTATCGAACTTCTGTTAAAACCGCCATCGGGTTTACTCCTTTCCACCTGGTTTTTGGAGAGGAGGCAGTCTTACCGATCGAGTGTGAAATTCCTTCTCTGCATCTAGCCATTGAACTTCTCCCTGACACCCAACCTCTAGAACAATGACTTATCATGCTTGAGCGCGCTTCCGAAGACCGTCGCGTTGCCTTGCAAACCATGGAAGCGGCCAAAAAGCGCACCAAAGCTAAGTATGACCGAAAAGTCCAGCCTCGCACTTTTCACGAAGGCGACCTTGTTCTAGTATATGACCAGGCCCATGATGTCCTTGGTCATGGGAAGTTTGACTCATTATGGCTAGGTCCTTACATCATTAGTAAAGACCTCGGTAAGGGGGCATACCTCTTAGAGGATTTCTAAGGCCACCCCCTTCCTAATCCTCGCAATGCACTCTATCTTAAGAAATATTACCCTTAGCATTTCCCTTCTGAAATGCATGTTTTATTTTCTTTTAGATAGCCAGCATCTGTTTTTTCATTTTTATGATTTGCTACTTCACCCGGACCCATCGTGTCCAAGAAGGGCCACTTCACCTACACTTTAAATCGAATTTCCTCACTTACAACACTTGTATGCGGGGCATCATTTCACCTCCATACTCGTCCATGTTCGTGTCGATTTTCGTCATGAGTTCCCACCTTGTACTCATGTTTCCACGGTCCCCCATTGGGGCCTTTACTGTGTGGCAACACCATCGAGTCGCCCTTGTTTAGAGCATCCAAGTTGAGTCATCATTCCCTCCATGGAGTCTATACCTAGTCCCTTTGTACCCCACTATAGCCCTCCATCCGTCATTGATCGGTCTCTCTCTTGTGTCCAACATTATGACCTTCAGTTCCACTGTCCCCCATCCCTGATGATGATGTGTCAGTCGCTGCCATGTCATTCATGCCCTTTATGCTATAGCAAGGGAAGTCGTCCATTAGCTACTCAGTCCTTTCCACTTCCCTATCATCATTAGTGTCAGTCTGTCCATCGCTCTACTCTTTTCTCTCGTGCCTTAGTTGAGGGTCTCTCATTGCCTCAACTATGGCGGACCTCCTTCTATCGACATCAGCTCATTTATTCCAGAAGCCAGGTCTAGAGGGCGGTGTACCTTGGTTCCAGCTTCCACTCTTGTTCGGTGCCTCGGATCAGGCAAAGGGATATCTCCTTTCCCTTTGGTTTGATTGTTTCTCCAGCTCCTTCAGCATGATCGAGATTCGTATACTTGATGGTCCAGTGATCCAGCAGCAGCTCTTGATGATTCCCGTGTGTGTGTGAGATGTTTTCAACCCTCATGAGGGGGTGGCCCTGCAGGTAGCCCCCCACATGCCCGGATGGCCTCTTCTTTGCAGCCTTCGATGCAGCTCCAGATATTTGATGATGTTGGCCATAGCCACTTGCAGCGCGAGCGCCTCTTCGATTTGCATGTATCAGTCAGATTTTGTGAGCCCTTCCCCATTTGCAGGGGGCATTTGGGTTGTATTTGTATCTCATGTACTCAGATATTATTGTACAAGTCCTGGCTGTTATCCCAGGCACAGCATGTATGTGGGATTCCTCATTGTATTTTTATCTAGCTCATGATTATGCCAGCTGTACTTTATGGTTCGGTCCCTTGTTTACTGGACACACTATTCTTTTGTACTTTGTCTCGGCGGGCATAGGTATGCCTCCCTCGCCGCCTTCAGCACAAGTACCCTCTCATAAAAAGAGACTTGTTGCACCTGCGAGTCTCGTCTCCTCAGGGTCTAGTCCTTCAGCACACTATCTACCTCACATTTCTCTCTCTGACACCCCTTTTGTTGTCTAGTGATTGTGTTCTTACAACGTACTTCGGTCATACGATTTACTCCTGACACTCGCACGCTGGGGGGCAATCTGTTACACCATTTTTTGGTCATCTAACCTATTATCATTAGATGGACCCAAGTACACCATGTAAGACCAATTTTACCCTAAGTAAAATTGCTTTCACTATGTTAAAACAGGAAACCCCAAAAAGAAATATTAAACAAACCTATATTTGTTTGATTTTCCTCATGGAATAATTAATTAAACCATAATTTAATTATTATTCCCAGTCATGTTTAACCCAAAATCAAAGAAATTAATTAGATAAACCTTTATTTATCTTATTATTTTCTAGGAATAATCATTTAAACCTTATTTAGATGATATTCCCTGTTAAATATGACCAAATCACCCACAAATAATTAAATAAATCACTATTTATTTAATTATCTTTCAACCACCTCCTTAAATAATTAAATAAATCATTATTTATTTGATTGTCTTCTAACCGCTTCCTTAAAAAGATAAATAAATCATTTATTTATTTATTTTTGACAAATTAAGGGATTTGACCCAAGTCAAATACCTTTTCCCTCCAACAAATATAATAAAATATTCCATAAAAGTGGATCTAGATCTGGTTAACCCATGCACCAAGATCTAGAATGACCCAATATTTTGTTATAAATAGGAGGGTTTTTCCTACCATTCCTCACCTTTTGTTGCCTATTAGATCACTCCGGATCTATACACTTGGTCACCATTTTCTGCCATTTTGCTCCCTTTGAGCTCTACTCTTTGCATTGGGTTTTCTACATCAACTAGAGAGAAGAATCTTAGATCTGAAGTGCTGAGGACTTCCAAGAACCCATCCCACTGAGGGGAATTGGATACTCCTTTTGGTTTTCCTCACATGTGCCCCATTAATACAAAAATTCTTTCAAAAATTGTTCTTGTCTTGTCTATTGGTATATGGAGCAAACCCTTGTTTTTACTGCTTAATGTCTTTCCATACATAGATCTGGTATTTTGTAGCTATTTTCTTGTCTAACTAATCGCATATCTGAAGATATTGGCAGCCACTTTTGTTGTTAGGGCTATTAGTTATGCATAGCTAAAGTGGTCCTTTTTCGTACACTTCGACAAAGGATTCATACTAACAACCACCAAGGCCATGAGTGTACAGAAGCTGCGAGACACTCTTGGGAACACTAGATATCATCTCAAATTAGAAAAGGAATCTTCACAAGCTAAGGACGACAGAATTAAATCTTTGGAAGATTTAGTTATTGAAGTAGGATATGATCCAACTAATGTTAAAGTTGCAGGTGAAATGATAAAAATGAAGAATGCAAACATTGTTACATTAAGAAAGAAACTCAAAATGCCTCCTGCAGAACATCCTCAAGCTAAAGAAATTCTAGAAAGTAAAAGAAAAAAAGATGAAATGATGAATTTCATCCTTCAATTAAATTCCCAAATAAAAGAAATGGAAAATGAAATGGACAAGCTAGTGCAGGAGAAACAGGCTAGATCAAAAGGAGTTTCTGTCACTGTTATTCCTGTAGTCACTACTGTTGTTCCTTCCACATTCGTAGAATCATTGGCCCCTTCAGTTCCAATGGCTATAACACTTCCTGTCACATTAGCTACTACTTTAGCAGTAGGGTCATCTACATCAACAGCACAACCTACAGATGAGGCAGGAAAACTAATAAAAGAAATGCAAGAAATGTCCATTCAGAAAAATGAAATAAACAGACTTAAAGAACAGCTTAAAATTTCAGAGGATGAAAAGAAAATAGCACAGATCATGCATAAAAATGAGGGACAAAAGACAAACATATTGATAGAGAAATTGCAGAAGTTAGAAAAATATTTTACATTGAAAGAGCCAATGGCACAAGCAAAGCAAAAACTATGGGCCAATATTATTAAATCTATAAATGATATTTGGCCATTGATCTAGGTTATCTATGAACAAAAACATCTAATCAAAGCAACAGTTGAAGCCATCCAAAAAATCAGAGAAGAACTTGGTAAAAAGCCAGAAGAGGCTAATGAAATCATAAAGTTTCTTAATTCCAAAAATAATAAAGAATTAGAAGAAATTGGAATTAGTGATAGGATAGAAACCATCCTAGAAGTTAGGAAGGTGAAATCTAAAATAAACTTGATGGTACAGCTAGAAGAAAAATGCCAGAACATGAAGATGGCCATAACTAGGTTCATGATGAAGTTTGATACTTTGAGGCAGAAAGGCCTGCCAAATCCTTTGGTTATTCATGAAAAATTGATGAAACAAGAGGATTATGATAAGAAAATGAGAGAAGTAGCCAAGGATCAAGCCATCCTTCCTTCCTCACAAGGAATTCCAATAGGGAAAGTACTCTACAAAAGTTTTGAGAATCTATTTTACCTACAACATGAGGTAAAACATTTATTTATCAACAAGCCTACACTCTCAAAATATACAGAGGCAGATGAAGTTTTCAGAAGGATGATAAAGATCAAATTACCAGAGGTAGAATTTTGGGAGAAATTGACTGATTTACTGTGAAGAGAACAATACTAAAACATGGCAGTCAAATGAAAAAAATACCAGTCGGGAAAAGATAAAACAGAGCAGGCAGTTTCACAATTACATAACATTGGTAACAGTGAAAACAAAACAGTCAAAGAGTATCATAGTTTAAAGAGTATCAGGTGAATGTCAAAAGGTTAAATTCAAAGAAGAGTTGAAAGGTAAAGATGCCAACGTGAAAGACACTCAACATTAGTATTTGTTGAGCAAACAACAAAGAGACAAATCAACAACAAATCAAAGACAACAAATAGTAAATTCAATAAAAACATGGACAACTTGCATTAGTTAGATAGTTGTCTCTATCTTCTTGCATAAAGATATTTATTTTTCCTTAAATAATTCCTAAGTTTGTTTTAGGATATTTTGTAAATTTTTTCTTATAAATACTTCACATTTCGAAGTATTGAGTGTGGATGAATTGTTGAACATTTCTATACTTGTATTGATCTGAAACTTGAGGGTTCTTTGTATCATTTTCAAGTTAGCAGACTGGATTGAGAAAGAAAGCATCATATTATAGGATTCATGTGTTGAGCCACTTTGGTGAAGTACTTTCTACTGTTATTTGTTATTCTTCTTATGTTTTTCACATGCTTATATGTTTACTTAATCTAAATGATATAACAAGAATATTATTACAGAATATGTTTAATTACACTATGTCTTGAACTATTTATCATTTATATGTTTTCATTTGATATCCAAATTATGGAATTCTTCATTGCTCCCTAGTTTTGATTGAACTCTGCCATTTCCATCGTTATTTGGATCTCAGAATCCTTAATTGTTCTCTCATACCGATTGAAACCATTTCACAATCCAACCTAAAGCTATGAATTGACCCAACTATCTTGCCCTATGAACATTTCCTTTAGACCTTGATTCTATCATGCTGCTTGATACATTGACTCCATTAAACCAATGGAAAACAAACCTGCAACTATCCATATGAACCAGTGATTCCACCACCAAACCAAATCCAAAATCAAATCCCAAATCAATCCCACATAACTAGCCTAAAATCAAATAAAATCAACAAAGTTAAATCATATAGAGAGAGCCCTCTCTGAGCATTAGGAAAGATAGATCCTAAGCTTAAAAGTTGGTTTGTGGTTACCTCTAATATTATTTAAAAAAAAAATATTAAAAACCCTAGGAATTATTGGAGTGATAACATATAGAGTTGTGAAACTTAATCCATTGGTCTATGGAGTCATAAAAGGATGGATTGTGCATCAACTTTTTAAGGGCATTCACAGGGAAAGGTAACTATGTAGACTGGATCTTACTGGCAGTGTAAATATGAGATGAAGGAAAGAAGTGAGTTCAGTGATAGATAAAGAGAAATTAAGAATTATTTAACTATACTTCAGAAGAAAACATTAAGATAGTAAACACTGACAGAATTAAGGTTCTCTCTTAGCAAATCTTAATCTAAATTTTCTTTTTTACAATCAGATAAATCAATGCAAAACATGAAATACAAACAAAACATTAATACAGAGGAAAAAACATCACCATTAACATAGCTCAAGAATCCTGTGAACAGTCTCTTATCATTGATGCCCAGCTCAAAAAACTACAATGCTCCAATACAATGATTCTTACAATGCAAAGTCTAACAAGGTCCAACCCTTGATAATGAAAATACATGAAATATTTAACTACAACTATGTTGGTTGCCCTAATCTACTTCAGCAACCTTTATTAATTACGATTTAATTAAAACTAGAAAATTGTGGCCATGCAAGGTCCGAACAAAAATCTTTGGCAAAACAACGACTTTAGGATTAACTTTGGCAGCTCTTCGTAAATAAAAAAGGTAGGCTGAAGGTGGCCACGAAGAGGCCCCGATAGTGGCCTGACATCTGGCTCTTCTTTTTGGGTCGTCGTTGTTGGATCATTAAATATGACGTGATGCTGACACTTCCAATCAATGTGCTGACACGTTCCTCATGACTTTTCAGCCTTGGTACATGAACAAATTTCCCCACTCCTTCTTGCCTGGAACTATCATACCTATGACCTATTGGTACACTTCATACCTCTGTTTATTTTCTAAAGGTAGGCCTAGTGAGAAAAACATGCTTCAGCTCATGTTGAATGAAGATATAATTGCTCAGGAGATCCAAAACAACCTTCCTGGTCACATTCCCTTTAATGTTGGCAACTTTTGTGGTATCCTTAGCTGCTTCCCTGAGCTTGGTCATATAATCTCCCTTTTGGACCAGCTTGTTGTTAATTACATACAGTGAGGGAAGTCCCTTTTCCCTTAGGGGCTCAATCTTGTTTAAGAATTTACTGATGGCCATGTCCAATTATTGACACTTCTCCTCCAGTTACCTGACTAAATTCCTCTTAGTGAGGACCCTTTTCACCTCTACTATGGTTGTTGTTTTGTCCTACACATCCAGCTCTTCCAGCTCAAAAATAGTCTCGGAATTCAAGAATTTTATGATCTTTGGGGTTGTTATTGGCATATCCCCAAACTCCTGATTTGCTTTCTCAATAGCCACTTTGCATCTGTAAATTAAATCCTTCTGTTAAAAAATAATGTGGATGGAATGCTAGATTTCATCCACTAACTCTATGATACTACCCAAAATCGTTAACTTCATTTGGCCCAAAATGATACTGGCATAAAATTCCTTTTCTATCTTCTCCAACCTCTCAATTTGCTTCTTATCTATCTTATGGGCAGTTTTTTATCTTGCCTTTTGATCCCTCAAGATGCCAATCTGTGCCTACAATTTCTTGATCGCTTGTGATTAGAGGGTCATGATTTCCATAGATTTCGACAACTGATCTATCCTACTGGATGCTCCAGTAGTTACTGGAACAGTTGATGGAATTGATGAAATAGGGACAAATTCTAATGGGATGAGTGCCCCTCGAGCCACTTCCTCTTTTTCACTCAGTAGCTTATCTATATAGGTCTCCATTTGTTTGATTTGGGAAGACTATTTTATAACTAACTTCATCAAATAATCCTTCTGTGACTCATCTTCCTCAATGCTCGTAGCTAAGCGATCTTCCGTCACTGACATCTTGAGATGTTTCCTGAGGGATGCTATTTCAGCATTCTTTTTCTTCAAAATATCCTCCACAACTTGAAAATTGGTTTGGTCATACCCAAGATTCACTATTAAATCTTCTAAAGACTTGATCTTTGAGTCTTTAGCCATGGCATATATCTTTTCCATCTTGAGTTGTGATTGGGAATTATATAAAGACACTCACAATTTTGACAAGCTCATATCAGTACTTGTCAAGGTTGAGGCTACCATCTCCGCGGTCTACTTGTGTAATTCCATATGGTCAATAGGATGGATTTACTTGGTGTTGAACTCAAATGATTATTTCTTATAATCTCTTGCTCCCTGAGGTTGTGAGCCCAAGGCTTCTAGAAATTCCATCTGAATCCTCCATTTTTTAGTGTCAAAGATAGACAGTAGCCTGCTTTGTGAACTTGAGGTATACTTCTAGAATTTATTGTATGTATTAGTCTCCAGGACCTCATTCCTCAACTTTATCTCTTTGAATATCTCAAAGAAAAACTTCTCTTGGCTTTCTATGGCAGGTCTGGAAGCAGATTCTTGTAGAATTTATTGTTGAATAGACACTGTGGATGATGATGTAGGTGAGGCCATTGTTTCTCCACCTGTTGGTGATGACTTAGGGGTGTCCATGATGTGAATCATTGTATGTTTCTTTGATTCACCTCCTTGATCGATATCCATATGAATTCGGGCCATTTTCCTATATTTTAGCTTGAATTATTTGCTAGAGGTATTAGTCACTGAAGGTGACTAATCCTCTCTTGGCCTCTTTCTCTCTATCTCTCTCTCTTTCTCTTTCCCCTTGTGTTCTTTTTCTTCTACACTCCTTTCTTGTGGTGTTGGGGTCTGAACGCTTGAAGTGGAGATCACCTATTCTTCATCTTCTTGGAGGGTATTGGTCACCCATTCTGTTTGATTGTCGTACTTCTGAATTGTAGGTCTGTGTGTGTGAACATAGGGTGTGGATCTTTTTTCCACACTTTTCTTGGAGATAATACCTGTAGGGTCATAAGACCAAGTGAAACTGTGACTGAAACCCTCCCCCTTCAGTATCTTATCTTCCTCTTCTCCTGCTGCTCCGTTGTTACATATGAAAGGCCCAATTTGTGTCTTGATCTTGAACTGGGCCTTCTTATTTGCAGAAACAAAGTGAAGCTCATATGCATCTATCATTTCCCTTATGTACTCTAGTGCAAAGATCCTCATGGAGAGGAAATTTTGGAATTGGTAAGGGTCTAGATTACTTCCATAGACTCGAATCTTTGTGTAATTCGGGTACAAGTACCAATTTTTTGTCCTCACTTAATCTTTTAGCTGCAATTTTTTCTTGATTTCCTCACTTATCCTGGGCTCTGTTGCACTGCTGAGTGTGTTGATGGCTGGGTACACAAAAAAATCCACAAAATCCTTGTATGTATAGTTCTTTTGTTCCTTTACTAGAAGGCTAGCCCAGAAAATGATAGGTTGAGGCTCAACATATTCGTTTACCTTGGTTATCTGAAATTGAAACCTGCTAGACTGGAAATAAAAAAACATATACACCAACACAAAGGTGTATTTGAAAACCTCCTCTGTGTTAAAATTTAAAAATTGTTCATGAATGGCATCTGCAAGGAACTGGGCATAATTAAACATGATTGTGGGTTTATCTTCTAAGGAGAGAATGGACAAAAATCCTATCACGGCTTCATCGGCCCACTGATTGGAGTGAAAACCTAATAAATAAGAAAAAAAAATGATAATCTGCTTGGTCCTCTTGGGAAAAATAGATGAAGGGAAGGGTGGATTTTGGATATGCATTGGTGCATCAGTTGCCATGATAATTTGTAGAGTTTTGGCTCTGCTGGAACAATCAATTCTGTGATAAAGTTCCCTAGGGCTTCATAAGAGAAGGGGACTGTTTGTTAAGGAGTGTGGGCCTGCATCATTTGTTGAGTGGATTTGGAATTAATGGTGAACAAGATTTCTCTTATTCGGGTGACTATGGTCCTTTGATTAATGTCATAGCAGGCTTGAAATTTTCTAATGAATTCAGGGCAACTATGTGTTTTGGGAAAGATGTAAAGAGGTACCTGGGTCTCCCATAGGCTAATGTCATCGGCTCCATAGAGAAATTTGTAATCTCGATCGGCCAGGGTTGTATAATCTAAATCCACTTGAGGGTAATCCATGGTCCTTCTTAGGAGGAATAATTTGTCTTCTGTAGCTTACTTTCAATCAACATTGAAGAATGGAGTATAAGAAAAAGGGAGCAGAGAAGGAGAAGTGATATTGACCAGTATTGGGGAAGGGAGATAATAGAAGGGACCATGATCAAAACATAATACTTTAAAGGGGAGTCTGTATTCCAGTTTGTCGAGAGCTGTCGATTATTTTGATGAACAAAGGTTCTTCTGCAATAGTTGTTTAGCCTGTGATTTTTTCTATAATTCTCTGTAAATCTGATATCTGTAATATTCAATAAAAATGAGCACAGTAAAATATGTATCAGGCAAGATTTTAGCTTTTAATTTGTGACTGGTGAGATGTTGGGGTGGCGGGGGTATGTTGGACAACGACTCGACCATTTACGGTGCAACGACTTCTTGGCAGGAGTGAATGTGATTGGACTAGAGGGACAAGAAAGTGGGTACATGGCACAAAGGAGTGGGAAATGGATAGTCCAATGGTCGGCGGGTGTAATATTCCTAAATTAGCATGCAACTAATAGGAATATTATTTTTTCTTCTAAAATCTAGATGGATGAATAAATGGGCAAGGAGGCCCATAAGTTGTTAAGTATGAATAAAAATCCCACATAATGTGAAAAGGGATCATGTAATAACTAGATCAAGCATCCACATGTGTGAACAAGGTCTAAAATGTGTGGAAAAATTCAAGTTAACAACATTTTATATAAGGAGTGGATCCTAAATGAAGACAGCCTAATGTGAATGGAGATCAATCTAGCTAGTCAAATTTAAGACACCTTAAGTGTGAAAAGGAACAGGGCATGAAGATCCAGTCAAGGTTGAATAAATCAAATAGCACTGTAAAAGGATGAGCAAGGCACATGGAGACTGTGTAATTGTGGTGGAGGAGCCTTTGCATGGAAGCAACCTCATAGTGGGTGGGACCCTTGGTGAGGAATCTCATCAACTATATAATGGAGGAGATGGAAACCATATGGGAAGATGGGACATTATATTTTATTTGGTATTTCTAGACTTCCTGCATACTTTGGCTATTTAGCTAAGGTTGCTGCACTGCTTAGTGTAAGGGTTTTCCCGGGTGGGGATTCCCTACTCTTTCTTGGAGATCTTGTCTAAGAAATCTAAAGGAGATTTTTGAGCTGAATTTTCCACTACCTAGTGTTGGGCCAAGTGCTTACCTTCAACAAAAACATAGCCCCTTCAGAAAACTGTGTTATTTCTTAAGTTGTGCAGTGGGAGGGGTCAAAACCCCTTTTTGAGGAACTAGTTTCCCAAGAGGAGGATCAACCTTTCTTAGGGAGAGCTAGGAGAAGAGCCTAAAACCATTTATTTGCATGTACAACCATCATTATGCAGAGATTCAGCTATACAATGTAATTCAGCTACAGATCTATAGCAGTTCTTCCTTGTATATCATTTCTGTCAAGAAACCCTTGTCGGGTCTTCTTGGATTTGTATAAAAGAGATTAGATATCTGTTTTTATGCCTCATTGAGTAATCTAATAAGAAGATATGATTTATCTTCCTATTTTTTGAGTTTGACCTCCATTATACTACGCAGTCTCTTATGCAGCAATTTATGTGTGCTGCAGTCTTGGGGTTTTGTTAATTTTAAGTTGTTTTGAGAATGGGAGGCCTGTTTAACTAGGCTAAAGGAATTTTTTTTTCTGAAACTCTTTTGCATGCATGTCCTAAATTACCTATTCTAGAGGACACAACCATTATTTTTCACTGTTATAACTCAATATTCAGAAAACAATGTTTTTGGGGCCAAAATTGCTGCTTTTCCCCACTTGGTGAGATTGTATAAAGACATAGTTTGTTGCTGTGATTGTTCTATGATGGCTATGTGTTTAAATACACTACATTATTTGATTAATTTCTGATCTCCAACTTTGGAATACCTTAGGGTATTCTCATTGTTGTAGGAATTCCCTATTTTGGGATATTACAGCGGGCGCAGTGGTTTCATTTGGTAGCGAAAACTACTTTCGGAGGGGGGTGGTGGAATTCTGTGGTATTGGTGCATGGGGGGGGGGGGGGTTGCGAACAACCCTGTGGCGCGACATGTAGAAGGTTAGGTAGTACTGGGTACCGCCTATTTCAGACCCCACCCCCTCATTATTTATGTTCGGAGGGTGAGGGGGACCGAAACGTAATGTGGGTCATCGGATGTATGACGGTGAGCAGGGATAATGGGGAGATGCAAGGTGGTTAACGGGGATGGGATGAGTGATGTGAGGTGCGTCAGGATGTGTGATGGGATGGTGGGGTCGGGATATGAAAGTAGAGGGGTAATGTATAACTTTAGGTTAAGAAAAATATGGATGAGGTTGGATAAGGGGACAATAATATTTCGGGGTTTAGGGAAAAATGCATGGGGACAAAAAATATGCCCAAATAACTATGGAAATATATTTAAGTCCCTAAAATTCGAAATATAACCCTGTTTTTTCAATATTTTTAATGAAATCACCTTCTGTCTTGGTCCTTCTCCTTCCACCATAGGAAAAGTGGCATCTTGATGCTGTACTTTGTGAAACAATTTTTCTTTCATCCTTATTTTTCAATCTACCTACCCAGACTACGAATATAACTTTTCTTCTTCTTTTAAGGGTGCATTTAGACCTGCAGACCTTGAAATAATTTTTCTTTTAAATTTATAACCTACCACCTATCCCTTATTTCTCCTATTGGTTCAGATTAAGTTGTTGAACCAATGTCATTTTCTACCTATTTATTGATCATCCAAGATTAAATGGTTTGGAAAATATTCATTTTCTAACCTATCAGCAGAAAATTCAAAATTGTACAATCATGCTTAATCCATATGATTGAACAAACTTTTCTAAATAGTAGTGGCATTTTGATTTGCAACACTTTCAGAAATATTCATTTTTTGTGGGGCTTTCTTTTTCCTTTTTTAACACCTTTTTTTTTTCTTTCTATATTTTTTGGAAATTCTTTTGAATATTGAAATATATGTACAATATGAAAAATTTCAAGTAATAAATACACAGTCACCTTGTGTGTAATATTCCCAAATGGGGAAAGTAGCAATATAGCACACAATAATGTAAAGTAGTTGTAAATATCAATACATTACATATGAGCCAAAGATAGATCCATGGTATTATGTATAACAACAATAAAAAAATACAAGATCTTGGTAATCAAGCCCCTCAAGATAGGCAAAAGAAGCCTCAAATGCCTAAAAGTACCAATACATGAAATACCACTGCTAAAAAATACACTAAAGCAAGTACAACACAGTTTTATGACTAATACTACGGCTGGGAAATATATATAAATGTATCTAATGATGCCATTCTCATACAAGGCCAAAAATGGAGATCTATGCTCCCATACACTTTTCCTAGACAACCCAGAAAGGGTTTCCAGAAATACACAAAATATCAGAATGACAGAATGCAACCCTAGGGCTGAATAAACTCTGCAACTGGGCACCTGATAGGAGGTGGATGAATGTGATGTAGATCTGAATGGATCTAATCCAATAGACTCTATCAATGAAAGGATGATGACTTCAATGAAGAGAAAACACTACAAATGGAGCTCTGAACTTGCTCCTGCAACAACTCACTAAAATAACGCAGTCATGGAATGGAACTGCGTTGTAGGGGATGATGTTGCCTTCGCCTGATGCCAACATCTGATATGAAGCATAGGGGCATTATTTACTGATATCCCAATGGAAATAAAGCTCCATCCACTGAAGACAAGCTTAGAAATGATCCAAAGAAACCCTCCATTGTTGCACCCTACAACTTAACACATATCTTAACAGAATCTGCATTGTAGAAGAAAGCTACAACTTGGCCAAATGCTGGAATGTGGAAATATTATTCAATACTCTTCCTGAGTGGACACTAGAAGTTCCCAAAGGATAGAGGTGGGATTCCCTCTCTGGAACACCCTTGTGCTAAACAACACTGCAATCTTAGCTAAACAACTCAAGAGATCCACAAGTATTAACATAACATAAAAAAATTAATAATCCATTCATATGCTCTATGGCTACTGTTAGCCCCCCTATGAAATTCTTGACAAGCAAGCTGGGGGCTGAATGATTGTTGAGCCTTCAAGGGATGCCTTTCCTTGAAAAACCATTCCCCTTGAAGCCTCTGAGTGCTTTGCCTTATATAAATTCTATCTGCTGCCCCATTTCTCAAAAGGGCCTATATTACCTCTCATATCCCTGCAAAATACCACTTTTCCCCTCTCCCCCTTGAAATCCCATTCCTGCCCCTCATTGCCCTATCGTTACCTTGGCTGGCCTCAAATTGCATTAAAAAACGAATAAAACCCATGTATTTCATTATAAAAGGCCTAGCACCTTTAGCCAGAGCCCCGTGCCCTTCCGCCTTCCACAGGACCTAGCGCCAGAACCAACGCTAAATCCGTCAGGCGCTTAGCCCCCCGAACCTGTCCCCGTGCGAAAAAATCATTTAAAACCTTTTAAATGCGCATATATATGGGTCCGATATATAAATTCAAACCGGAAAATCTCCACCGATAGTTAAAGATCAAATCCAACGGCGCGGAGTGCGCCCGAAATGGTGGTCCCCACTCCACGCGCTATTTTCCAAAACCCGTCGGTATTTTCCGCACCACCCATCTCCAGCAGGCGGTTTTCCTTGGAGAACCAACGATTCCACTCAGTAAACGATGCGTGGCATCTGTACGGGGGCAAAACCACCCTTATTTCGCGCATTAAACTTCGGTATGGGGCGCCCAGCGAAATCCACGACCACCATTTGATCTCGAGATCTTCATCCGATGGCCTCCCTTCGTCCAAGCTGCTTGCTCGTTAGTCGATCTCTGCTGCACCCGCAGACCCACCATATGTCACCCTCGCCGTTGATCTGTGCCTGATCAATGGTCTAGATCACCCCGCTCGCCGTTGACCATCCCACTACCCACCGGTCCCTCCACGTCAGCATCCCATGTGTACCCTCCATGCACTTTCCTGTCTGTTGCATATATTTCTCCATTCTTCGCGATTTTTAATGTTTTTCATGTAATCCTCCGCTCTGTCGCATGCAACGTCTTCTGGTCCACTGTTCATGAGTTTCCCACCATTTTCCGTGTTTTTTGCCCCCCATTCCGTCCGCTGCACGATCATCTCATCCGTTCACACCACTTCCGTCTCCCCATCTGTGTTTTCTTGACGAGTTTGCTGTTTTGCAGGGTTTTCGAGGATAAAATATCACCTTAGCCCACGATCCCTGTCACAATGTCAGAGAAATTGCAGAGAACCATTTTGCTGCAGATTGAATTTATGGAAAAGGACCAGGGAAGGTGGAGACAGGGATTTCTATTAAATGAGCATACTTCAAACCTTGTAAGGAACCTTCCGGCACCATTTAGAATGCAATATGGCAAGATCAGAGAAGAGAGAATGTTTCAGAGAAAGGACAAGGGATCAGCGCACAAAAATGAAGGTTTTGGGCCTAAAATCAGAGGTCTAAGAGACAAAGCACCAGTTGAAGACCCCGAGGAACGATTCAAAGGATTCTGTGCACAAGTAGAAGGTACCATTAGGGTTATTTGCCAGCAGAATGTTTTCTTGATCAGGTACAGGGCGCCCATATAACTTTTACTATGCAGAATGTCCCTAAAATGATTTCCGCCCTAAATACAGTTCAAAAACAGTCAAACATTTATGAGACAGACCTTTCAAGCAGCGTATTTCATTTTTTGTTCAAATCACCTGGAGTACAACAAGCCAAAAGGTCAAGATCATATCCAAACCAGATCATTCTTTTACAAGGAAGGTGACAGAGATTAAATACATAGCAGGTCAAGCAGAATGGGTTTCGGCCCTGCGTTCATTGTTATGTTTAATGATACATTTAATTTTCACCTACTCCTTCAGTCGATCTTAGGTTCATCCTTTGCTATAAAGCACAGAAGGAAACTTTGAAATGGTTGTTGACAAGATATCAGTGAAATGCAAGTATTTTCCTCTTAAGACAAGGTCTCTATGTATATTGTAAGATAGACTAAGGCTAGATGTATTCAGACTGAATGTTCAAGCTATGGGCTATGATGTACCTGATTGGTGTTGTTTTTAATATGACAAGCATGTTTCTTTGGATCCTGATCTAAAGCAGCTGGTGATGTTTCCTCTTTCTCTGTATTTGTGATTGACTTGCTCTTATGTTATGTTCCGTTTCATTTCATTTTTGCTGGCAAGCAACAGAAGTATAACATAGGATTCACCCTTGTTAGGTGCCCTATGTTTCCTGCTCTCCCTACCTCAATGTTTTATGCTTATATGTGTATCTGAATGTTGATTTCAATTGATTTAACCAGTGTAGTGGATGAAATTGCCTTCTCTCTGATGTATGAATTGATGAAGTCCATGTTTAGATGTTCTTGGTAGGATTTAGCTGGAAGGTTTGGGAACACTGGGGATTAGTGTTAGCCCTGTCCACTAGGATATTTGCACGACTAGCTATCCTTCATAAGATCCCTTGTAATTGCCTATGATTTTGTTCAAGCAGTCCTGGAGTTAAATGACCTCTGACCTGATCTATAGACAGAATTAGATGATTCTCCTCCTTTCATTTTCAGTCCTTGATGTTCCATTCCATCTCCTATCTTTTAAGATCTAGATGATTTAGATGACTTGCCCAACTGAAAGCTTGCACATTGAACACAAGTAAACCCTTTCTTGACTCCATTGCCCAATGGCTTCGTTGTTCTCTGAGTTATCTGTCTCTGCCTAAGCTTCCTCTTTGCTCATCCTTGTCTTATATTGGTCCTTCTTTTCCTGATTCCCTCCAACCAAACACAAACAATCAAACAAACAACCCTGAGCCATACAACTAGCTTAAAATCATAACCTAAGAGCTTCAAAGACATATCCTTTGACTTGTATAGAGAGATCCCTCTCTAGAACTAGGAGGGCTAGATCCTAAGGTCTGAAAGTGGTTCTATGTTGTCTCATCTTTTGGTCTCTGTCAACCTGGCCAAAACATGGGGACCCCAACATAATGGCGACTCCGCTGTGGATTCTGAGTACATTTCACCTTAAAAAATTCATAAAAACCTTAGAAACTTAGAACTCTGGTTAGGTTGACAGTAAGTCACCCCTTTCTTGAATCAACCTCCATTATTGAATATCCACCATACTCTTAGACAGAGCCTGGAATGGGCCAGGTAGCCTCCAGATCTCATCCTCTTTTCAGAGGTGACATATCTGGTAAATGCCCTCCCAATCAATCTCTGGTTGGAGCTCACTGATTCAGAGGAGATTCCTGAAAGGTGATAGTGCCTGAGCACTGTGGTGGACAGTGTACTCCCTAGAAACATCCTAAACCTTCCAACTGGCGACTCCATTGTTCCCAAACGAAATGACTCCACTGGTGATCAGTAGGCCTACTGATTATCTTGGTTTCACAATCAGATTCCACTGGGATGCCAGCTCCTGAGAAAACATTAACCACAGTAGAAGTAACGAGTAGGGTTAAGTTGCTTGGCTTATAAATAACATTCTGGCTTTCAGAACCATCCACTCAAGAGCTTATCCCAACCCTGACCCACTGGAAATAGTTGAAAATCCAGAGAGTATCCTCAAGGGAGCTCCTACACCTAAAAGACCAACCATTTCCAGCCACATTCTTAGAGCAAATTCTGCACCAGAAAACCTAACAGCTCTAGCACATTTCCTCCCTAACTTAGACATACCTAATAGACTACCGAGAACTAGGTCATTCAATCATCTAGACCAGCAAGACCTCGAAGTTTACAATACACCATCTAACAGTGGTCAAAAGACTAGGGACAGTGAAACCCCTTCTTCCACACCACCTGATTTTCACTCCTTCAAAACTTGGGGCTCTCTCACCCTAGATATGCTCTACAGACGTTTGTTGGTCGTAACATCTCTGTCATCCAGATACCAGTTGCTCAAGCCAACCCTATAATTTATCAGAACATTAACATGGCAGCTTGGTATGCACCTTTAGTTCTACCTCAACCCTTGTTACCCTTACCAAACGATTATCAGTCAAAAATCCCACACTTCACTACTAAAGAGTCCATAACAGCTCAACAACATGTAGATAAGATGGAGGACTCTTTTGACTATATGGAAGTTGATGATGAAACAATCAAAATGAGGATCTTTGTCCAAAGCTTAGGAGGTGAGGTGAAGAAATGGTTTAAAGGTTTACCTCCTGACAGTATTCAAGATCTCCCTGCATTATACCAAACCTTCATAAACAAATGGGACGTTAGAGCAAACCCTCGCCAGCTCCTAGCAGAATACATGTCCCTTAAGAGGAATGTAGGAGAGAGTGTACACGATTACACCACTAGATTCAACAGCATTTATAATGCTCTCCCTCCACACATGAAGCCTCCTCAAGGTATGGCCCTGGCTAAGTATCCTGATGGATTTGATGCTGACCTGGCCTATGAGCTTAGGGACAAATAATACACCACCCTGGAAGACATGCAGAAAGGAGCAATAACCATAGAAGAAAACCTGATGGAAAAAAGGGCAAGACTAAAAGCTGAAAAGAGGGTAACATATAGGGATGACAACGTAGCTTCCACGTTTGATCCCAAATATGACAGACTTTCAAAAAATGTGGAAGAACTTCAAAAAATGATAAGGAGGATGGTTTTCCAAAACAGAAACCAAAACCAGAACCAAAACATTAGAAGAAACAATGCTGCCCCCAACAGACAAAGAGAGTCAGATCAACAAATCATTCCCCCATTTCAAGAAAAAATTTTAGATGAAGACAAGGGAATCATTGAAGAGTCTGAAGGGAATACCATAAATATGTTTGAAGTAGAGGACTCAGTCCTTAACTGCGATGTAGAAGAATATCAGCCCTCATCTGCGTACGAGGATGAGGAATGGTTAGAAACTAAGGATTACAGATTAGGATTTGAAAATTCCATAATGCAGGTCAAAGAACAATATGAACTTAGGAGCAAAAAGAACCAAGCAGATCCCAAAACAAAGGCTCCTAAGGTAACCATCAAGAAAAGACCTGATAAATCCTCTAAAGCATCTGCTGCAGACAACACAACAGCAGCTGAAAGTTCTGGTAAACATAAGGAGAAGGACAACCAAAACAGTAAAAAATGAAGCCAACCAACTAGCAGCACTAGCACCAAAGTTAGTGCTCCTGATGCAACAGTTCCCAACCTTGTACATAGTGAGAAATCACAAATTGATTCAGCTACTAAAGCAGTAGCGAATAAAACAGAATTGAACATTACAAAGGTCCAGTCCACTTTCAATCTAGAGAGTGAGATTGAAAAAATCAAAATCTCTGTACCATTATCTGAGCTGGCCTCTCAGGATGTATATAAAGGCCAAATTTTGAAAGCATTAAATCTGGGAGAAATGAATGATTCTGTAAATTTAAATGATGATCAACCAGCCCTACTCTTTAGTCCCAAAATTGAAGGAAAATTTTAGGAAGGGGTAGTTCCACCTTTTTATATCAGTCTTAACATTCACGACAAGATCCTTCATAATGCCATGCATGATTCTGGAGCGTCTCACAACTTAATGCCCAAGGTAGTGATGGAGAGGCTAGGCCTAGAAATCACCAGACCCTACAAAGACTTATATTCATTTGACTATAGCAGAGTAAAATGCCTAGGCCTCATCAAGGATTTATGTGTGAGTCTGACCCAGATTCCTGCCAAGTGTATGGTCATGGATGTTGTGGTGGCAGATGTGCCACCAAAGTATGGCATGCTATTGTCAAGATCATGGGGAGCCAAACTGCAAGGAACAATGCAGATGGATGGCTCATATGCCACTATCCCTATATTTGGCCAACTTAGAAGACTGTATAGAGAGTCTCAGATGAAATTATTAATCAGTAGCCCCGAGAAGCCTGAAAATTTGCCATTATACTCTGTACATACATATCTAGACTCTTTTATCCTCTACAATGACCAATCCTTAGAAGAGCCCAGATCAGATAATGGAAATACAAACATACAGCCCATGGATTTCAACATAATGGCTACTCTAGAAGAATACGATGAAGAGGACCATGGGAAAAATACTGAAAACATAACTTTGAATGAAACAGAAACAGAACAAAAACAGCAAGCTAGCCACCTCCCTGATCTCCATGCCCATAATGAACCACATAATGACCCCCCTCCTAGCACAAACCTCACAACTCAACATAATGGCGAATCCAGCTGTAGGGGAGGGGATGAAGACGAAGTAAATAACAAACCCCTGTGGGAAATGAACTTTGATGGGTCCTGTACTAGGCAGAGTGTTGGAGCAGGAGTGTGGCTGTGTAACACAGGAAATGATCATGCAGAGAGCCACGCTGTGAATCTGCATTTTAAATGCACAAACAATATTGCAGAATATGAGGTTCTCATCCTGGGGCTGAATCTGTTGAAAAAGTTAGGAGCCCGTAGGATAGCTGTGAGAGGAGACTTAGAGTTAGTGATCAAACAGGTGAATGGCGAGTATTCAGCAAAACATCCCAGACTAAGAGCATATAGGAATGACACTCTGGATCTGTTGAAAACGTTTGTTGAATATGAATTAGCATTCATTCCTAGGGGTCAAAATACAATTGAAAATGGATTAGCTTGCCTAGCTAGCTCATATCCTAAGACCCCAGTTGACCAACATATTATCATTCAGACCAAATTCAGGCCTGCAGTGCCAGACAATGAAAAATATTGGTAGGTCTTTGAAGGAGACAAACAGATCGAAGATTTCCTAATGGGCATAAATGAGTTTGAATTTTCTGATTCAAACTCCAACCTGACAGCTTCTGCCTAGATGAAGATTCCTCAGATGAGGAAGAAACACCCTGTAACTTGGAAACTCCCCGTAACATAGCAATAAATCTTTTTTCTGATAAAACTGGAAATTTTAACGAAAATATTGAAAACGCAGAAAATGAAGAGGTCGAAGTGCTACAGGCCAAATACAAGAATATACCCAGAGGCCTGGCACCCTTAGAGGACCTCTTTGATTTTGATGACGTAGCAAAAAAGGCCACAATTGAACATGCCGATTCTGATGTGGAAGAATGCAACATTGGCACTAAAGACAGACCCAAAATGATTAAACTGGCTAAGTCTATACCTGCAAACATGAAGAAAAAATACATTGACTTGTTTAAGGAATTCATTGATGTGTTTGCATGGAGCTATGAAGACTTAAAGGCCTATGACACCAACATCATACAACATAAGATACCACTAAAGGAAAATCAGAAGCCTTTCAGACAAAAACTTCGAAGAATCAATCCAAAACAATTGCCTGCAGAAGAGAAAGAGATCAGGAAGATGTATGATGCAGGCATAATATTCCCTGTAAGGTTTTCTGATTGGGTGTCAAACTTAGTGGCTATAAGGAAGAAGACAGGGGAGATCAGGCTATGCATAGACTTCAGAAACCTCAATAGAGCCTCCCTGAAAGACAACTACCCTTTGCCGAGAATGGAGCATATCCTACAGAAGGTAGTAGGCTCTAAGAGAATCTCCCTGCTTGATGGTTTTTCAGGATATAATCAAGTTCTGGTACTCCCAGAAGATCAACTCAAAACAACTTTCATCACTCCATGGGGCACCTTCATGTATGTGAAAAGGCCCTCTGGACTGATGAATGCTGGAGCTACCTTCCAGAGAGCGATGGACATAGCTTTCTCAGAGGAGATAGGACACTTCATAGTTATCTACTTGGATGACTTGACTGTCTTTTCTAAAACTGAAGAAGAACACCTGAAACATTTGAGAAAATCTTTTGAAAAATGTAGAAGGTACGGTCTGTCCCTAAATCCTAAGAAGACTGTTTTTGGGTTGCAAGAAGGTAAACTTTTGGGCCACATTATATCTGAGAAAGGGATTAGGATAGACCCACAGAGAGTTGAGGGAATACTTAAAATTACACATCCAAGGAACATCAAGGAGTTGCGGTCCTTTATAGGGAAGATCAATTTCCTCAGGAGATTCATTCCTAATCTTGTTGAGCACCTTAGAAAAATGACTGAAATGCTAAAGAAAGGTGTAGGAATTAAGTGGACTATTGAAGCCAAGAAATATTTTGAGTCAGTAAAACTTGCGCTAACTTAGGCCCCTGTACTTATCAGCCCTGACTTCTCAAAATATTTTCTGATCTTTTCATTTGCTTCCCAACACACAATAGCTGCAGTTTTGCTGCAGAAAAATTCAGAAGGTAATGAACAGCCTATAGCCTTCTTCAGTAAAGCCTTAAGAGATGCACCCTTAAAGTACAACATCATGGAAAAGCAAGCCTATGCCCTGATTAAGGCCTTAAAAGACTTTAGGGTGTACATTCCGCATTCTCACACCATTGCCTATGTGCCAAATAGAGTGGTAAAAGATATCTTGTCCCAGGACCCTGATGGAAAAAGGGGCAAATGGATTGCTACAATCTTAGAATATGACATTGAAATAAAACCCACCAAGCTGATCAAAGGTCAAGGCCTGGCCCAGTTAATGACTGAATCAAACTTGCAGGCCCTTGACATTAACATGATAAATGCACTAGATGAGCAGGAAGGATTGCCCCATCCAACTGTTGAGGAGCAGTTTCAGAACTCTCCTTGGTATACTGATATCCATTATGTGCTCACTAGTCTTAATGCCCCTCCATAACTATCCAAAACAAAGGCCAGATTCATAAAACTCAAAGCTAGAAATTATTGTATTTTGAATGAGAATCTATATTGGAAAAATCCAAATGGCCTTTTGCTGAAATGTTTGTCTGAAACCGAAGCTGAAAGAGTCAAACAAGAATTCCATGCTGGGGAGTGTGGAGGCCACCTGAGTTGGAAAACCACTGAAAATAAGATACTCAGGGCTGGTTACTATTGGCCTACACTTTTTAGTGATGTCCATAAAATAATTATTGCCTGCCACAAATGCCAAATCTTTGAGGGAACAAGAAAGCTCCTTCCCCTCCCTCTGCAACCGATCACCATAGAAGGCCCTTTCATGCAATGGGGCCTAGAATTTATTGGGGAGATTCACCCTTCCTCCTCTGGACAACATAAATGGATCCTAACTGCTGCAGATTACTTCACTAAATGGATAGAAGCTATACCTACTAGGAATGTCACTGACTCTGTCATCATTAGGTTCCTAGAAGACTTCATCTTATCTCGTTTTGGTTGTCCAAGGAAAATAATCTCTGACAGTGCTGCTGCTTTCAGATCCAAAATAATGGTTGATTTCTGTCACAGGTACGGAATAAGACTTGGACATTCAACTGCCTATTACCCCCAGGGTAATGGCCTAGCTGAATCATCAAATAAAAGCCTGGTTACAATCATTAAGAAGCTGCTGGAAGAGAACAAAAGGTCTTGGCATAAAAAGTTGATACATGCCCTGTGGGCAGACAGGCTCACTACAAATAAATCCGTTGGCATGTCACCCTTTCAGCTAGTTTATGGGACAGAAGCAGTTTTTCCTACTAGTCTTGGAGTTCCAGTGATTAAACTTGTCCAAGAGATTTAGGCAGAGGAGGACAGCATGATAAGGAGAATTAATGAAACAATCCATCTTTTGCAAACAAGGGAGCAGGTTTATGACAGAGCTATCAAAGTCCAAGAAAACATAAAAAGGCAGTTTGACAAAAGAACCAAAGCTTCAAATTTCAAAATTGGTGACAAGGTTCTAAAATGGGACTCAAGAAGAGAGGACAAAGGTAAACATAGCAAATTTGACAGACTGTGGCAGGGTCCATACATAATCCAGGCCACTGTGGGTCCTAATGTGCTTTTTCTGCAAGAACTTGATGGCACATAATTGTTTGGGGGTCCTGTCAATGGCAGGATGCTCAAACATTACTTCTATTGATTTTCCATTTCCAGTTTCATCTCCATTGTACATACCATTGCAAGTTTTCATTTTCAGAAAAAGAGAAAATGTTCCAAAAAACAAAATGAAAGGAGAGGTTCAGACATGCTCAAAACATGAACCTCTGAAGTAAAAAGCATGGCTCAAACCTGATCAAAATCCGAGCCAAAGGAAGCAGAATAGTGGGTCCTAATAAGCTCAAAATCTGGATCAGCAGCGAAAGAAGAATCAGCTCTAATCTGCCCAAAGCCAGAGCTGAAATCAAAGAAAGAGGTGACTCCAATATGCTCAAAACCTGAGTCACGGAAAAAGAAGGATGTTTCAAAGTTGCAGACTTCAAGCCTTCAAAGTTTTGTTTCAATTTTCGGCACTTTCCATTCACAGCAAGTCAGACAGCTTAATCCTGGCTTGGTTGTTTTCAATTTCCTATCTTAGAATGTAGGTGAAGAAACTTGTTGGACAGTTTAATCCCAACAGGTAGTAGATTAGGTAGAGAAATAGATGAGGCCAACAGTCTAATCTGGCCTCATGGAGAAATAAGGGTAGATTTAGAGTAGGTTTGTTTTTGTTTTGAAAATAAAATGTAAAGGGTCTGCTAGTTCAAATGCACCCAAGGGAAAAATGTAGAACTGTAGTTTGGGTAGGTAGATTGGTTGAGGGAATATTTTTGCTGATGATTCTATCATACTGTGGCAGCTAAAATTGAAGAAGAAAGATGGCTTATGATAGCAGGCATCTGGCCTACTCCAAGGATCATATATGGTTTCTTGACTCCTCCAAGGAGAAGCCATCCCCATGTGGAGCCACTGTTAGCCCCCCTATGAAATTCTTGACAAGCAAGCTGGGGGCTGAATGATTGTTGAGCCTTCAAGGGATGCCTTTCCCTAAAAAACCATTCCCCTTGAAGCCTCTGAGTGCTTTGCCTTATATAAATTCTATCTGCTGCCCCATTTCTCAAAAGGGCCTATATTACCTCTCATATCCCTGCAAAATACCACTTTTCCCCTCCCCCCCTTGAAATCCCATTCCTGCCCCTATTCTGGCCTCTCCTGCCCCTCATTGCCCTATCGTTACCCTAGTTGGCCTCAAATTGCATTAAAAAACGAATAAAACCCATGTATTTCATTATAAAAGGCCTAGCACCTTTGGCCAGAGCCCCGCGCCCTTCCGCCTTCCACAGGACCTAGCACCAGAACCAACGCTAAATCCGTCAGGCGCTTAGCCCCCCGAATGTGTCCCCGCGCGAAAAAATCATTTAAAACCTTTTAAATGCGCATATATATGTGTCCGATATATAAATTCAAACCGGAAAATCTCCACCGTCCGTTAAAGATCAAATCCAACGGCGCGAAGCGCGCTCGAAATGGTGGTCCCCACTCCACGTGCTGTTTTCCAAAAACCGCCGGTATTTTCCGCACCACCCATCTGCAGCAGGCGGTTTTCCCTAGAGAGCCAGCGATTCCACTCAGTAAACGACGCGTGGCATCTGTACGGGGGAAAAACCACCCTCATTTCGCACATTAAACTTCGGTACGAGGCGCCCAGCAAAATCCACGACCACTGTTTGATCTCGAGATCTTCATCCGACGGCCTCCCTTCGTCCAAGCTGCTCGCTCGTTAGTCAGTCTCCGCTGCACCCGCAGACCCACCATGTGTCACCCTTGCCATTGATCTATGCCTGATCAACGATCCAGATCACCTCGCTCACCTTTGACCGTCCCACTGCCCACCGGTCCCTCCACGTCAGCATCCCACGTGCACCCTCCATGCACTTGCCTGTCCGTTGCATATATTGCTCCATTCTTCGCGATTTTTAATGTTTTTCACGTAATCCTCCACTCTGCCGCATGCAACATCTTCTGGTCCACTGTTCATGGGTTTCCCACCATTTTCCATGTTTTTTGCCCCCCATTCCGTCCGCTGCACGATCATCTCATCCGTTCACACCACTTCCGTCTCCCCATCTGTTTTTTCTTGACGAGATTGCTGTTTTGCAGGGTTTTTGAGGATAAAATATCACCTTAGCCCACGATCCCTGTCACAATGTTAGAGAAATTGCAAAGAACCATTTTGCTGCAGATTGAATTTATGGAAAAGGACCAGGGAAGGTGGAGACAGGGATTTCTATTAAATGAGCATACTTCAAACCCTGTAAGGAACCTTCCGACACCATTTATAACGCAGTATGGCAAGATCAGAGAAGAGAGAATGTTTCAGATCAAGGACAAGGGATCAGAGCACAAAAATGAAGGTTTCGGGCCTAAAATCAGAGGTCTAAGAGACAAAGCACCAGTTGAAGACCCCGAGGAACGATTCAAAGGATCCTATGCACAAGCAGAAGGTACCATCAGGGTTATTTGCCAGCAGAATGTTTTCTTGATCAGGTACAGGGCGGCCATATAACTTTTATTATGCAGAATGTCCCTGAAATGATTTACGCCCTAACTACAGTTCAAAAACAGTCAGACATTTATGAGACAGACCTTTCAAGCATCGTATTTCATTTTTTGTTCAAATCACCTGGAGTACAACAAGCCAAAAGGTCAAGATCATATCCAAAGCAGATCATTCTTTTACAAGGAAGGTGACAGATATTAAATACATAGCAGGTCAAGCAGAATGGGTTTCGGCCTTGCGTTCATTGTTATGTTTAATGATACATTTAATTTTCACCTACTCCTTCAGTCGATCTTAGGTTCATCCTTTTCTATAAAGCACAGAAGGAAACTTTGAAATGGTTGTTTACAAGATATCAGTGAAATGCAAGTATTTTCCTCTTAAGACAAGTTCTCTGTGTATATTGTAAGATAGATTGAGGCTAGATGTATTCAGATTGAATGTTCAAGCTATGGGCTATGATGTACCTGATTGGTGCTGTTTTTAATATGACAAGCATGTTTCTTTGGATCCTGATCTAAAGCAGCTGGTGATGTTTCCTCTTTATCTGTATTTGTGATTGACTTGCTCTTATGTTATGTTCCGTTTCATTTCATTTCTGCTAGTAGGCAACAGAAGTATAACATAGGATTCACCCTTGTTAGGTGCCCTATGTTTCCTGCTCTCCCTACCTCAATGTTTTCCACTTATATGTGTATCTGAATGTTGATTTCAATTGATTTAACCAGTGTAGTGGATGACATTGCCTGCTCTCTGATGTATGAATTGATGAAGTCCATGTTTAGATGTTCTTGGTAGGATTTAGCTGGAAGGTTTGGGAACACTGGGGATTAGTGTTAGCCCTGTCCACTAGGATCTTTGCATGACTAGCTAGCCTTCCTAAGATCCCTTGTAATTGCCTCTGATTTTGTTCAAGCAGGCCTGGAGTTAAATGACCTCTGACCCGATCTATAGACAGAATTAGATGGTTCTCCTCCTTTCATTTTCAGTCCTTGATTTTCCATTCCATCTCCTATATTTTAAGATCTAGATGATTTAGATGACTTTACCAACTGAAAGCTTGCACATTGAACACAAGTAAACCCTTTCTTGACTCCATTGCCCAATGGCTTCGTTGTTCTCTGAGTTATCTATCTCTGCCTAAGCTTCCTCTTTTCTCATCCTTGTCTTATATTGGTCCTTCTTTTCTTGATTCCCTCCAACCAAACACAAACAATCAAACAAACAACCCTGAGCCATACAACTAGCCTAAAATCATAACCTAAGAGCTTCAAAGACATATCCTTTGACTTGTATAGAGAGATCCCTCTCTGGACCTAGGAGGGCTAGATCCTAAGGTTTGAAAGTGGTTCTATGTTGTCTCATCTTTTGTTCTCTGTCAACCTGGCCAAAACATGGGGACCCCAACAGCTACCATCCTATTCCTTATATAAGTGGTGAGCTTTCTCACCCTTGACCCTACTCATTCAAGTCACTACTTCCTTGCAAAGAGTCTCCAACCAAAACTACGTTGTCCCTCAATTAATGCCACTCCTCCATGACAACGTTGTTTATTTGGTTAAATTTGACCCAGTCTTCAGGCTTCATCCCTTTTTCACACCTAGGGGAGCTTATCCAACTCTTTTGATTCCCTCTATTCACATTTGGAGTGGTTTTATTCCTACTAAGAATATTTATGGGCCTTCCTACCCTCTTATTCTTCTAACTAAGAAGAAAAATCAAAATTTAATATTCCAATTAGCTGCATGCTAATTTAGGAATATTACAATCCTCCCCTCCCAAATGTTGCTTGTCCCCAAGCAACTGCAAGGATAGAACTGAAAAATGTAGGGAACCTTCATTCCCATGTGGAGCTCTAACCTCTAAGATATCATCCATATAAAATGAATCACCCTCCAGAATGGAAATTCATAGAAAAAATCCTCCCACATGCTCATGAGAGGTATCTCCAAAATGATCAAGTTACCCAAATGGCTCACACCAAAAGGAAAAAAGAGGTCCAATGTAGCAATCATGGATTTTCCAATGTTCTCCATGAAATATGTAACATAAGAAATGTGGAGAATCTCATCTCTAATAGAAGCATCCAATCCATGTGTCATCTCTCTAATCATGTGCCCAATAATGACAAGAACATCATCAACATATGGGATCACAATCAAAGTCATGCTAGTTGCCATGTGTAGTACTGGAGAAGGACAGTAGTCCCTCAAGTGCAACCAGTGCAGTTTTACTCCTAACTACATCAGAATAAGGCATGATGAGTAGTTTCCCAACCACTTGTTTTCTGACCCAATATTTCCACATGCTAGGAGAAGGTGAATGATATATGGTGCAATTTGAGCACACCTTGAAAAAGATATCATCTTCCCAAGATCACCTAGTGAGTGGCCATTATCAATACTGCTTATGGTATCAAGTGGACCATGAAGTCTAGAAGGAAGAGTGCCCCCTCTTGGAGTAATTCCTTGCACATGAATGTTAAGGAAATGAAAATACATAGTAAATGAGTCATGATGTACAAAAATACCATCTTTACCATGTACTTGGTCCAAGCTAGTAAGGTGGCTCATAGATGGGCTTCCTCTTACTCCAAATGAGAAAGGAAGTGGCTGGGATAATTCCTCCAAAGAGTTATGTCTCTACTCATCCTCCAAAAAATCCATGCATCTCCTTAGATGATGGTGAATCTCCTCTTTGAAGCCTTCCCAAATGAATCCCTCCAGGATAGTGCAGTATGCTCTTATAAAACCAGTTTGGAGAGCAAACCCTCATATGTTGCACCTAGTAGTTTCTCCTTCAGCTTAGAAGTTCTAGTGAAGAAGATCCTACTATGAAAATATATGACCCCATCTCTCAATGCATATCTACCATCAGATAACTGACCATCAGGAATCCTGCATGAAATTATATCCTTGGAGTATTCCACCAATAGCTGGGATCTCAAATAAGGGTCAATGCTCAATAATGATAGCATTGCTGATCTATCATGTGAAGCACTTGTCATGTTGTTTCCTTCTTCTTTGAAATCTCATATGCCAAATTCATACACCGTGATGCTACCATATTTCCTCTGTTGCTCCTCCTGCAGCTGCTCATGCTTTAGCGAAGGTGGAAGTTTTTGGAGGCTAACCTTCCATGGGAAACTATCACCTGTCAAAAATTTCTGAGTTTTGCCAATGCAAGCATGAGTGGCCACCAGCCTCTACCATATGTGGAATATTCCTCCCAATGTGGAAGTATCTTCTGATTCTCCAAATTCATGGAGTGGTCTTCTTGCAACATGATGGTGCCATCCATCCCTAAAACATCTCCTCTCAGCGCAAGATGTTTGGTGAGAGTGGGTAATACTAATATGGGGAGAATGTCTCCCTCCTCCTTGAGTCTACCCCAGACTCTCTGCGTTGTGTCAATTCCTCCCAAGGTTCTCACCTCTCCGAGATCTATGAGTGGTGCAACCATATGTGATGCATATCTCATCATCTCCTGATCTGGTGGTATCCCAGGTGGAATTCCTACATGTAATGAGACATCAATGTCAAGAGTAGACTGCATATATGAGTAGACTGCTTTGTCCTTTCTCTCACTGCAGAAATCAGTCTGCCTCTTTTGTGCATCAAACTTCTGAAATAAATAGGGGTCTGTGCTCCTAATCATATGATGCCAGCCATCCTCCCTATCTTCTCCTTCCAACTGCAAGGTCTCACAATCTATCAATGATGGCACATGCTACTCATGGATTGTGCCCTGATATCCATATGTGAGATTCCTTGGAGCTTCTTGCAAACATAAAAGGGCTCCTCGAGAAATTGCTCCATATCCCTCTCCATGAGGTACTAGATCTACTCCTGATATGACAATGCTGTTACCTTTTTCATTCTCTTCCCCTTCATCATCAATGGAGGTTACTTCATCATCATTAAGAGGCTCTTTGTTTTGATTCTCTTTTGAAAAGGAGATCTCCATATCTTACTTTTGAGAAGAGAGCTCTTCCTCAAGTGGGGATCTTGCCTCTATTAAGGTTTTCTGCAAGCTTTTAACCCCCTCAATATTATTTTGAAATGGAGTTGGTTTTATGGATCCTTCCAACTCATGCAAATATTTTTTTTGTTTAGGCTTGGCTAGCTTAACCAAGGAAGTTTCAAAATGTTTTACATCAAATATTTTCACTAACATCCTAGTGAACTTTGCATAAGTAGATACATTTACATGTTTCAAGGAAGAAGTTTCATAAAACCACCAAGCATAGGCCTTACCTTCAAGATGCAGCACTGCTAGTCTAATGGCTTTATCTTCTGAAACTTGGTGCTGCTGCAAATAGGTGTTTAGCTCCTTCACCCAAGCCCTAGCTATAAATTTAGGTGACCCATCAAAAGAAGATAGAAATAATCTACCCAAAGCATGCTGCTTGCACCTCTTGCTTCTATTATGATTGCTAGGCCTTCTATCCTCCTTGATATTGAAAAAACCCTGGAAGTTTAGATGATATTTGAACCTATGGATTGAGATTCATACTCTTGAAGATAGTCACCAAGAGTCTCCTCCTTTGGTTCATCTCCTTCCTCCATCTCTCTTACTATGAACATAGGCATGGTAGAGCGTTGTAGATATGATTGTGTGGCTGAATTATCACACCCATAATATGAAGAAATGGAGATTTCTTCAAGTGAAAACCTTCTTGATGGATCTTCATGTCTTTCCCTCCTCATTCCCTTGATTTCTCTGTTAAGCTCATGCATTTTTTGGAGAAGTTCTGAAAAATTCTTTCCCTCCATTTCTCCAAATAATGGCTACTTGTATTTGTCTCTTTTGTAAGCCTTCTCTTTTCTATGAGAAGCTTCTTCTTCTTATGATAACATAGATGCAGTTTCTTCATAGGTTGAGCCAAGATTATGCTCTGATACCACTGTAATATTCCCAAATGGGGAAAGCAGCAATATAGCACAAAATAATGGAAATCAGTAGTAAATATCAATACATTACATATGAGCCAAATATAGATTGATGGTATTATGTATAACAGAAATAAGTAAGTACAAGATCTTGGGAATCAAGCCCCTCAAGAGGGGCAAAAGAAGCCTCCAATGCCTAAAAGTACCAATACATGAAATACCACTGCTACAAAATACACTGAAGCAAGTACATCACCATTTTATGACTAATACTGTAGCTGGGATATATATATGGATCTAATGATACCATGCTCATAAAAGGCCAAAAATGGATCTCTATGCTACCATACACTTTTCCTAGACAACCCAGAAAGGGTTTCCAGAAATACACAAAATATCAGAATGTCACAATGCAGCCATAGGGCTGAATAAACTCTGCAACTAGGCACCTGATAGGAGGTGGCTAAATCTAATGTAGATCTAAATGACACCCCTCCAATAGAATCTATCAATGAAAGGTTGATCCCTTCAATGAAGATCAAACACTCCAAATGGAGCACTGAACTTGCCCCTGCAACAACTCACTAAAATAACGCAGTCATTGAATGGAACTGCGCTTTAGGGGATGATGTTGCCTTGGCCTGATGCCAATATCTGATATGAAGCACCGAGACCTTCTTGACTGATCTCCTAATGGAAAGAAAGCTTCCTCCACTAAATACAAGCTCATAAATGATCCAAAGAAACCCTCCACTGCTGCACCCTGCAACTCAACACATATCTAAATAGAATCTACACTATAGAAGAAAGTTGTAGCTTGGCCAAATGTCGGAATGTGGAAACAATGTGAAATAATCTTCCTGAGTGGAAACTAGAAGTTCTCGAAGGATAGAGGTGGGATTCCCACTCGGGAACACCCTTGTGCTAAACATCACTGCAATCTTAGCTAAACAACTGAAGAGAGACACAAGTCTTAACAGGCCATAAAAAAAAAAAAAATTATTCATATCCTCTATGGCTGCCATCCTCTTCCTTATATAAGTGGTGAGATTCCTCACCCTTGACCCTACTCATTTAAGTCAGTACTTCCATGCAAAGAGTCTCCAATCAAAACTCGTTGTCCCTCAATGAATGCCACTCCATGACAACGTTGTTGATTTGGTCAAATTTGACTCAGTCTTCATGCTTCATCCCTAGGGGAGCGTATCCATCTCTTATGATTCCCTCCATTCACATTTGGAGTAGTTTTATTCCTACTAAGAATATTTATGGGTCTTCCTACCCTTTTATGCTTCTAACTAAGAGGCAAAATCAAAATTTAATATTCCAATTAGCTGCACGCTAATTTAGGAATATTATATTGTGATACTATAAATTACATGACTCTAACAGTGGCTCCAGCTAGGGATTGCACTTCTTCTTAGGGAAGTGTCAACAACATCAAGACGAGTAGCCTTGGATAATTTTTCTCTGCAATAATTTCCATGAATCCTCTCTTGCTATTTTTTATGAACTTGACTTGTTATTTTTCAGCACAACAAGGTGGCCTACAAACAAGATCCGAACCAAAATTTGTGGTATTTACAATGGAGTGGGAAATTTATCTGTATTTAGGAGAAGTAATGCTTCAACATCCTTCCATTGACAGGACCTCTAGGAAGCTCTGTTATATCCATCTCTTGCAAGAAAAATGCATTATTTCCCCTAACAAATGAACAATATATGGGCCTTTCCACAGGTTGTCAAACTTTCTATGCTTACCTTTATCTTCTCTTATGGAATCCCACTTCAGTACTTTATATCCAATATTGAAATCATTTAATTTTGTTCTTTTGTGAAATATCTTCTTTATATTTTCTTGTACCACCTGAGTTCTGTTGTAAACCTCTTCTCTGGGCTATTGTAGTTGAATGGTCTGGCTTATTCTTCATTGTACATCATTCTCTTCAACATGTACCTCTTGAATGGTGTTTCATGGCTGACACTCCTAAGAATGTTGGAAAAAATGCATCCATACCATAGACCAACTCGTATGGGGACATGCCAATTGATTTCTTAGTTGTCATTTTATCAGTCTACAATGCATGCACCAATTATTTGTGCTAGGATTTCTTATTGTCTTCCAACAACTTCTTGATGATGTTAACAAAACTCTTGTTGGAGGATTTAGCTAGTCCATTACATTGAGGGTAATAAGTTGTTGAATTCCCCAAAGAGATGTGATATATGTGGAAAAAATCCACCACCTTCTTGGGCTTAAAAGAAACATCGTTATCTGTAATGATTTTCCTACAAAGACCAAATCTAGACTGGATGTTGGCTACAAGTAATTTGATAATCACTGAGTCTGTAGCAGTTCTGGAAGGAATGGCCTCTATCCATTTGGTAAAATAGCCTGTAGCAGTAAGGATCCATTTATGCTAGGTAGAGGAGGAGGGGTACATTTCTTGAATGAAGTCTAAACCCCATTGTTGGAAAGGAGACTCAACAGAGATTGGCTGTAGGGGGCTAAGGAAAACAACTTTCTTTTTCCCTCAAAAATTTGACATTTGTGATAGGTAGCTACCATTTTGTGGATATCTGGGAAAAGAGTAGGCCAATAGAAACCAACCCTAAGGATATTATTAGTAGTGGTTTTCCAGTAGAGACGGCCTCCACAATCCTCTTCATGAAATTATTGCATAACCCTATCTGCATCTTCCTTAAGAAAACATTTAAGCAATATGCCCCCAGAACATTTCCAGTACAAGACATTTTCTAGGATGCAAAATTTTACAAATTTCAATTTCAAGAATCTAGATTTTGTTTTGGACAAACCAGGAGGAGAATTTAAAGTAAATAGAACATATAATATATCTACGTACCAAGGAAAATTCAGGAATGCTTCCTAGATAGGTGGAGTGACCAACTCCTCTTGTTCATCCAGTAAATGGATCATGTTGATATCTAATGCTTGAAAATTGGTTTCAACCATCAATTTGGCTAATCATTGTCCCTTGATTAGTTTGGTGGGTCTGATCTCTAAATCATACTCCAAGATAACTTCAATCCACTTGCCTCTTTTTCCATTAGGATCTTGCGTTAGGATGTCTTTGACAATTGCATTGGGCACAAAGGCAATGATATGTGAATGTAGAATGTAAACTATGAAATCCTTCAGTTCATTAATCAAAGAAAAGGCCTGCTTTTCCATGATATTGTATTTCAAAGGTGCATATCTTAAAATTTGGCTGAAAAATGCGATGGGATGCTCTTGTCCTTCCCTATTTTTTTGCAGCAATACAACAGCAATAGTGTGCACTGATGCAAAGGAAAAAATAATGAAATCCTTGGTGAAATTAGGGTTGATCAGAACTAGTGCTTTAGTGAGTGCCTGCTTTACTAGGTTAAAGGACTGTTTAGATTCCAAGCTCCACTTAACTCCTAAATCTCTCTTGAGCATGTTAGTGATATTTCTCAGTAGTTCTGCAAGGTTTGGTATAAACCTTCTAAAAAAAATATCTTTCCAATGAAGGATTGATGCTCTTTGATGTTTTTGGGATGACTGATTTGAAGTATGCCCTCAATTCTACTGGGGTCAATTTTGATTCCTTATTCAGATATAATATGGCCTAGAAGCTTTCCCTCTTCAAGACCAAATAATGATTTCTTAGGATTCATAGATAGTTCGAACCTTTTGCACTTTTCAAAAACTTTTCTCAAATGGGCCAAATGTTCTTCATAATTTTTGAATATACTGTAATATCATCAAGGTAGATCACAATGAAAAGACCAATTTCTTCTGAAAAACCAATGTCCATTGCTCTCTGGAAAGTGTAACCAAAATTTATTAATCCAAAAGGCATTTTTACATACACGAAGGTTCCTGAAGGAGTAGTAATAGTTGTTTTGTGTTGATCATCCGGATGCACCGGCACTTGTTTGTACCCTGAAAATCCATCTAGAAAAGAGATTCTTCTAGAGCCCACTACCCTTTGCAATATGTGTTCCATCTTTGGTAAAGAGTAGTTGTCCTTAAGTGATACCTTGTTCATATTTCTAAAGTCAATGCAGAGTCTGATCTCGCCTGTTTTCTTTCTTACAGGAACAATATTGGAAACCCATTTAGAGTATCTGATTGGGAATATGATTTTGACATCATACATCTTTTTGATCTCCTTCTCAACCAAGGGCATTAGGATAGGATTTATTCTGCATAGTTTCTGTTTGAAAGGCTTCTGGTTCTCCTTTACTGGAATCTTTTGCTGGATAATATTAGTATCATAAGATTTTAGGTCTTCATAGCTCCAAGCAAACACATCAATGAAATCCTTAAAAAAAACAATGTATTTCTGTTTTTTGGATGTTGGCAGTGTATTTGATAACTTTATTATCTTGGGGTCCTTCTCACTACCCATATTTCACTCCTCAATGTTTTATTTTGTGGGTTCCATCTTTGGTTTTTTGGCCACATCATTCAAATCAAATAGTTCCTCCAAAGTGAGAAGTCCTCTAGGGAGGATGTTATCTCTGAATTGGAGTACTTCAAACTCTTCTTTTTCTGGGTCTTTATGTATCTCTGTTGTATGTAGATCTTTATTTGCTGAAATATTAATATCATATTTATGAGGAGGTTCATCCCTGATCATTTATTCTTCAGTGGGACAATCTTCATCAGAATCTAGGTCCAAAATGGAATCTTCAAACTCACCTTTAGATTGCAGGAAATTTTCGATCTGTTTATCATCTCCAAAGACTTTCCAATATCTCATATTATCAGGGATAGTTGGGTAGTGTTTAATCTGTATTGTATGTTTTTTTTTAGGATGAGGTAATTGACAAGTGTTGGCTGAAAATGCTAACCCATTGGCAAGGATATTTTGATTTCTTGGAACTGTAGCAAGGTCATACTCTTCGAATGTTTTTAAGGAGGTCAAGGGAAATGTTCCTGTATGCTCTCAATCTAGGATGCTTGGCTAAGTATTCTCCCCTGATTTGTCTAATAACTAGCTCATAATCCCCATGAACAGAAATTATTTTGGCTCCTAATATCTTTAGTAGTTGTAAACCCAAAAGGAGTGTCTCATATTCTGCTATATTGTTGGTGCACTGAAAATTTAGTTTGCAAGAATGACCCTTTGCATGGTTGTTTTCAGTATTTCATACCCACACCCCTGCTCCTGAGATTTCTTTTCCACAAGAGCCATAAAAAATCATGTTCCAAAAAGGTTCAGATTCATACTTGTGTTGTAAAATTTACATTTGATCTGCTTGTTCTCTATTCTGGTCCTCTTATTCTCCAGCTACTTTTTCATTAATGTCTTCATCATTGTAAAGAATGAATGAGTCAAGGTCAGAATGAATAGAATAAAGGGGGTAGTTATGTGGTTTTTCTTGACTGTTCACCATGTATTTCATTAAAATCTCCCTATACAATCTTCTTTTTTGACCAAAAACTGGCATGGTAGCATAAGTCATATCCATTTCGAGGGTCCCTTGAAGCTTGGATCCCCATGAGCGTGATAAAAGAATTCCATATTTAGGAGGGATGTTAGCCACTACTATATCCATCACTAGACTCTTGGCTGGTATCTAGGCTAAATTAATACAAAGATTTTTACTGAGGCCTAGAAATTTGACTTTGTTGTAGTCAAATGAGTACAAGTCTTTGTAGGGTCTAGTTATTTCAAGGCCAAATTTCTCCATGACTCCATTTGGCATAAGATTATGAGATGCACCTGAATCTAACATGGCATTATGGAGGATTTTATCATGAACATTCAAACTGATATGAAATGGGGGAACACCTCCTTCTTGGGATTTACCATCTACTTGTGGCCCAAACAATAGTTCAGGTTTATCATCATTTAGATTGATAGTGTCAGTAATTTCTCCTATGTTCAACGCCTTTAGAACTTGGGACCTATAAACATCCTTGTTTACCAATTCAGTGAGAGGATTTGAGATCTTTATTTGAGAAATTTCGTTCTCAATGCTGAAAGGTGTTTGTACTTTTGGTAGATTTGAACCATCAGTCTTCTCCTGCACTATTTTTGCAGCAACTTTAGATTTTTGAACTATAGTAGGGGTATTAGCTTGAACAATTTTGGCAGGGCCGATAACAGGTTTAATAGTGCTGATTTTTATATCATTCTTTCCAGGGATATTAAAATTTTTCTTTGAAGTTTCTGCTGCTTTCTTGGGATCAGTTTCAGGGACCTTTTTAGCACAATTCTTAGAGCTCTTTTTCTTGGAACTATAAAAAAAATTCTTGATTCTGAGGTTATATTGTCTATGCACTTCCATGATGGCATTCTGAAACCCTTGTTTATAATACTCAGACTCTTCAGATTCTACTTCAGTTTGAGTCAGAGAAAATAAACCTTGTTTTTCTTCAGTGAGGAAAACAGAATCCTCATCATTAATTCCCATTAGATTAATTTGACTTTCTTCTAGTTCTTCGACCACTCCCTCATCTTCATCAACGCAATTATCTTGGAATGGAGGCCTAATTTGCTGGTCAGGGCCTCTCTGTTCTCTCGGTCTTATTTGAGGGGGGTTTCATCTGAAGTTTTGGTTTCTATTTTGAGGAGTTGGTTGATTATCCCTAGGGATATCTCTCTCATTCATGTTGATCCTCTCCATCATTCTAACCAAGTTATCAATCTTAGCATCATATGTGGAACCAACAGGATCTTCCCTTATAGTGACTCTCTTCTCATTCCTCATTCTAGCCCTCTTTGCAAGCAGGTTGAATTCTACACTTACTACACTCCTCTGCATGTCTTCTAATGTAGCAGGATCTCTTTCTCTAAGATGATAAGCCATCTCTATATTGAAACCATCTGGTAATTTCATCAGAGCTAAGCCTTGTGGGGGTTTCATGTGGGTAGGGAGTGCATTGTATACGCTGTTAAAATTGGTACAATAGTCTTGGACACTCTCTCAAACATTCCTCTTGATGTTTTCATATTCTCACAAGATTTGAAGAAGGTTTTTCTCAACTTCCCATATATTTATGAATAATTGGTGAAAGGCAGGGAGGTCATAGACACTATTCAGAGTCAAACCCTTAAACCATTTTCTTACTTCTGCCCCCAAACTTTGAGCAAACATTCTCAATTTGATACTTTCATCATCTATCTCTTGGTAGTCAAAAGAGTCAGTTCATTTTTTCCACATGTTGTTGAGAGTTTTTAGGACCAGTTCCATCAAAATGTAGGATTTTGGACTGATAATCCTATGGCATAGGCACCGCAGGTAATGGTAGTGCCAATGGAGCATACCAAGCTACCATAATTGGTGGTGGGGCAACCCAAAGGGGATGAATAAGAGGAGGGTTAACCAAGGGAGGTGGAGGATTAAATGGAGGAAGGTGGATCATGGGTGTATGAGTGGAGGTTTTGGCACTCTGGTAGGAAATTTTCAAGGAAATTGTAATATTCCAAATTTGGACTACTTAGCAAGACAGGCTTGAAAAACTCATTTTTCAGGGATGTGTGCTTGAAAAGCCAATACCAGCACTTGGATCTCTTATATAAGAGTATATAAGACCGAAATCCAAGAGAAGGCTCAAAATAAATCATTCTAGGTGGTTAAACAAATCTCCCACACCTAGTTGTCTTCAGAAAATTTCCCAATGAAGGGCTGCAACAGTATAAAACACAATACTGAGGTAGAAGCGAGATAATAACCTTGATATGTGTTTAAAAACACCTCAGAAGCAATTTAATTTACAACAGCAAGAATAAAGATTAATTCTAATGACAAAGGATGGGGAAAAGCGGTGATTTTGGCCCTAAAATGAGTGTATTTAGAAATATATGTAAAAATAAGGGAAATGGCCGTAGGTTATTTTAAATTAGGTCATTTAGGACTCCCATATCAAATTTAAGGTCAAAAAAATTATCCTAGCTATATTAAAAAGTTTCTCCAATCCCGACTAGGCTTAAAAACCCTGATTCCCCGTGACTTGAAGTATGCAGAATTTTACTGAAGCATGGATAGCGTAATTTCTGAAGGTGAAAGTTGTAATAGAGTGTGAGAAACAAGAAATATCATATATGATATGAATTATGCAGTATACAAGAGAAATATAGGCATTTACATGAAATACAAGACTCAAATAGGTGTTGCAACTAAGTAGTGAACCAGGAAAGATTATCATCGTAAATTTTAGGAGGCTAAAGTTTATTTTTATTACATTTCAGATATATAACATGTTTTCATACAAAATTTTAGATCTATTTCAGATATGTATACAAAGGGGACTTTAGAATACACTCCCCTTGGGGATCTCAGCAAATGATAAAAAACAGTTAGTAGATCTGAGATCTAAGTCACAATTCGACAACAGTATTCAGAAATTATGCAGTAAATACATCATCAAGTAAATCATATTTTAAGGGTACATGTATTGGTTGGCAAATCCATGGATCATCACAGTGAAAGGAAGGATCCTTTCCACCAGAGATCTCTCCCCCAAGAGAATTCCAAACCCCTGCAACTCTGCTCTTCAAGAATTACATAGATCAGGAAGAGAAACTGTGTTGTTTTCTTCAGTGCTAAATATTCCTGATGCCTAGATCTGAAAATTCAGCTCCAATGTTCCAATACACTCTTCCAGGAGGTTAAAAGACACACTCACTGAGAAGAGACACTAGATTTTCCTAGACCTGAATAGATCTAGCTTCAACTTGCTACAACTCACTTAGACAATGAAACCCTAACTATATTTACGCTGCCAAAGAGAGATGGAGCTTGGCCATATGCCAGATAGTGGATAAGAAGCACAAAACCCTCCAAGAGCTACTCAATGGAAGGATGAAGAACCCTCAACAGGAGATCCTCACTAGTCTCTTGCTAAATAGCCCAGAGAACTAGAATTTGTCTAAGCAGACATAATTCTTGAAAATAAAATATGTTCAAAAATCTTCTCTAGCAGCCTTCTCCTTCCTTTTATAAGATGAGGGCTTGACCAAACCCTAAAACACCTTGAATCACTCAACCCCTTTCTCATGAGGTCCTCCTTCTAGAACTGCGATGTCCCTTTATGAGATACATTGAATCTAGACAACGTTGTAGATTTGGTCAAGGTTGACCCAGTCTCACAACTTAAACCCCCTTTCACACCTGCAAGTGGACTTTATGTAAATGGCTCAAATATAGCTTTGTTTACATTGAGCATTGATTTATTCACTGATCTAAGGAGTTTTACATGCTGTTGGACCATAAAAAGGTATATTTTCAACACCTAATTAGCCTACATTAATTATCAATCCGGGAGAGACTTTTTATTTCAAGAGTGTACTCTGTCTGAGGCTGCAATTAAATGAGAGTAATGCTATGAAGATGTAGTACAGAATTCTAAATAAAAGAGTAAACAGATGCTTCTAAAGAAATTTGATTACAGTAACATAAATGGAAATGCTCTGAAATCTTAACTACATCAATCTGCAAAACATCGATCAGGGATACAGTAGCAATAACTCCTTCCCTTAGAAATCGATGCAACTGAAATCACACTAAGGCAAGATAACCAATCTGGGAACTTGGAAGCAGTAACCAATGTCCTCTACAGTTGGTAGTCTTGTTCTTGAAGCAATCAAAATGAAATCAAACTCAAACTACTTGCTGATGAAAATAACTGAAAGGAACTTCCTCTAATAACAAAAGCTGGAAAGGAACAACGACTCGTAATTCCTATGCGTACACAACAACTGTAACCAATCTATCTACTAATCTGAATCTATGAATCAGAAATGAACAATAAACAGGAATGGAACAACAAACATGAATTGAACAACAATTCTAAACTTAACGCAATCAGGAAACTAATCTTAATATTTCAACCCTGTCGACATCCAATACTACGAAATAGTCAATCATAAAGAATCATAAACCAATAGAACAACAACTAGAATTGAATATGGAACAACAAATCTTTATAAAGATAGCAAGGTAAATAAACATCGAATACACTTCTTGCAAATGATAAAATAGCAGTGCAGTTCGTTAATGCTCACAACGAATCTGTATTCAATTCAACAACAATCAATCAACTCTGTAATCGCAATGAATTTAAACAAAACTTCACACAACAGTAAGAAAAGGTTAGAAATACAAACAATAGGGTGATTTCACTAGGGCCGGGCCCTTAGCACCAGTGAAACACTGCTGGGCTACTTCAGAACTTGAGAGATGAAATGAAACACGTCTTTTATATTAATCAAGCATAAAGTATTACAGAGACCACTCTCTAAAGCTGAGAGTCAATAAAACAATATTACAAAGGAAATGTTTTGAATACAAGAATCTACAACTCCTTTAATCACTAAAGGCGTTGCCTTATATATCAGACCCTGACGGATAAGACGAGGAATAAGATGAGGCTTGAACAGTGATCCCTTAGGATCGAAGGATCCTAAGGGATTCACTTCCCTTCTTTTAGTTATTGTTATAGCATCATTTCTCACCTTGACATGATTCATGATTGCTTCATGGCTTTTGGGCACCCATTCCTATAGACTTGGAAAAATTCACTTAAAAACAGTGTAAAATCCCCCATACGCGACTATGCCCGTACTTTTCCGCGTGTATACGCGAGTCCATCTAGAATTTTCCGCGTATGCCATTAAAATGATTAAAAAATATATAAAAAATCCCTAATTTCGCGCTGGGTTGATGGTTACTCAGGTAGTTCAACCACCCCAGCCCGTGGCCAACTGTTTCCAACTGTTGAAACTAATTGGAGGGACTATAAAAATCCCTCATGTGTATGGCCTAAGGGAGAGAGAGAATTATTGATATTATACTCTGTTGGTATTCCCTATCCAAGTCTGATTCCCCGTGCCTCCTGCACTTTCCCAGTTCATTATAAGAAACCCTTGTTTCCTTGAGATGCACATCCCTTTATATGTCATCTCGTATGCACCAGTTTGGAAGGAGTCTTAGCGAGGCAAGGGCTGGACGGATCCGGAGGACGGTCTGCGAAGGCCGTGGAAGGATCAGGTGATCTCTCCACTCGTTACTTTTGTACATGCTATTTATAATACAAAAGTACCATGCTGTTCCCGAAATAAACGTGTTAGTGTATGCTTATATGTATGAGAATATTTGTTATACAAGCATTCATTATGATTTATTTAATGTTTTATATGAATCTCACTAACATTTAGAGTAGATATATGTTGTACAACCTGTCCTTTTTGCTGGTTTCTTCTTGTTTTTTAGGTTAATAAGGAAGGACGGTTGCTGGGGGTTTGGACCCCACGTGGATCTACTTCAACCGTAGGACCTACGGGTAACTTTCTCATTCTGCTCTATCTAGGTTTTCTGAATGTGCATGGTTGTGTGAGTCTCTGTTAAGTAGCATGCCCCTGCTCTGTGGAGGTTGTACCCCAACCAACCTCTAGGGTGAGATTTCCCTGAAACAGAATTAGCGACTCCGCTGGGGATCACACTTTTGTGATTCTCCTGTTGGGTGGTTTCAGCTGTTTGGTAGGATCCCAACAGTTTTAACTTTCATTTGCAGTCCAGTTTATTTTCTTGCAGTCAGTCTGAAGTCTTGGTGTCTTTTCCAGGCTTGTTCTTTTTGTTTTTTTCATTATTTACCTTTGCATACGCACCTTCTTTTGCACACAGTCGCATATACACGCTATTTTGTCTGAAGGAAACCACGTATACGCGAGTTTCCCTTAGAACAGACACGTATGCACGCTGGTTGCATAGCTGTGAAGTAGCGTATACCTAGGCAGATTTTGAATTTTTGAGTTTCTTGACTTTTTGGTCCTTTTTGGCTGTGGAGACCTGTTCCTACAGAGTCTCTGTAATTACTGGAGTGTGAAGGAAGTGGTTTCATGTCTTTTCTCTCTTTCGTTTGAGTGAAAACTAGTCTTTTTGGCAAAGTGTTGTTTCTGGTGCTGGCACTTCTGGATTGAGTTCCAAGATCACTTTCTGAGCATTCTTGGCTGTTCTGATTTATCAGAACAGAGAGATTCTACTCACTGACTCGCTCCTATCTTTGTGTTGTGCTTCGCGTTGCGATTTTTGCTTCGTTTTTGATTGGTTTTCTCGAGTTCCATAGACTAGGGTTTTGTTGCAATTTTCGAAGAACTTTTCTTGCTTCTTTGGAGTTTTTGTTTGCAACAAGTTTGCACTATTTGTCTAGGCTGAGTGGCTGAGTTTTTGGTCTTTCGTTTCTCCTATTGATCTTGCCATTGTTAGCCTTATAAGGTTTGGGAGCATTGTTGAAGTTTGTGCTTGAAATTCGGTCCTGTTTAGTTTGGATTTCGATAGTTGTGCTTGGTCTTTTCGAGCTCTTGCTTTATAAAACTAAAAAGCCCAAAAAACATTTGTTTTGCTTTTTGTTTTTGCATTTCAAAAACTCAAAAAACATTTTGTCTTGTTTTTGTTTTTGTTGTTGCATTTTCATTTTCGTTTTGCCATATCTTTTGAAGCTTTTGTGAAGTTTCTTGCTTTTAGTTTTTGGCTTGATTTTGAGGAGGAGTTGTCACTTGATTTCTTCTTCTTGTTTTTAAGTGTTTTTGGTGTCTTATATTAAGAGTTCTTGTTTCCGAGAACTAGCTTTTTGGGCCATCAAAAAGGAGTTAAAACTGAAGGATATTTTTGGAAAATTTCACTCTGTTTTAAGAGATTTTTGCATCTTAGGATTTACATGCTTGTAGTGATTTGCATTAGGTGCATTTCAGCATTTAGTTAGCTTCTTAGTTTTTGTGAGTGTGAGTTTTCTTTTTGAAAAGAAAATTACAATTTTTAGTCTCGTAGAACCTGTATAGAGATTACTTTTCATCGAAAGACAAAGAATTGCATGTGCATGTAGTTAAGTTTTTATTAATTTCTTTTGCGTCAAAACACCATTGGTTTCATCTCCATATCCTTGTGACTTAAAATAACAGCCCATAAAATAAGCGATTTAATCTAAAATCAACTAGCAAGTTTTACTAAGTGTCAATCACCAACTAGCTAGGTTGTAGGGCCTTGGAATAGGTGAGTGGAGAGTTAACTCTCCAAGGCCGCTCAAACAAACATAGAAGTTGATTAATTGAGTGAAATCCAACTCCGTGAGGTGGACCGGGAAAGCTCTCATCCGAGAGTCAAGCGCGAGGGGAAGTGAAGGTTGAGAAGAGGGATACCCCCCCTCCGATTAGCTGAATCTGACCTCAAGACCGTTCCGCCCAGCTTCTGATATGGATTGGTGTCCATAGTTGCCACTCCTAGGTTCCACATAGGTGACTGCGGGGGGGAATACCCGTGGTACCTGAGGCAGACGTCGCATCACTTTCAGCAGTACTTCTGGGGGGTGCCCTTGCGAAGCTTGGGTGCTTGAGCCGGCAAAGGCTGTCGTTAGGAGGTCGGCGTAACTGTTTCTGATACCTTCGCTAGTCGTTCTGGGCCCTAATCATCCCAGACTGCTTTCGGAAGGCCCTATACTTCGCTTTCCTGTATTTTGGTGTCCGGTCCTCATCACCCGGAGCGGAAATACTTGGAGGCTGTTTGCTTGCTGTTTCTCAAGGATTTTTATTTTAGTGAGTGCTCTTTGCTCCTAGCTTGCCTAGCTTTTCACTTTTTTGAGTCTAATTTAATAAATCTATAAAAGTGGCTGATCAAGCGCCTCGACGTTCGAGGAGAATCCGGGGGTTATCTCCCGAGAGTCCAGAGCCTTCTTCGAGAAGGCGTAGGAGCGATTTAGCAAGTGGTTACCACCCTGTGACATTTGACGCTGTGGAGAGAGATCCTCCACCGAGGTCTGAAGGTTTCATAGCTGATTCTGGTGTCGGTCACGAGAGGAGCGTCCCGCTCACCTCGTGAGTTTTATTTCCTCAGGAAGAAGAGGTCCATCTCCTCTTCCTCCTGATTATCTGTTTGTTGTTCAATACATCGGACCGGAGTCTCAGAGACCGCCAGATCTTCCGTATCATTCTTATCTTTCGATGGCCACGACTGGGAACGCGGCTTCTACCGTGAGTGCTACAGGCATTCAGACCCCTGCTTCTGCTGAAGCAGGGGGCACTATTGCTTCATCTTCGATTGCTTCTAGTGCTGCTGTGTTTGGCTCTGGGTTCACCCAAGCACATGCTTCTCATTCTGGTCCCTTTTGTTCAGGGATGTCCATTAGTGGAAATCCCTCTTTTTCCTTTTCCGCCGGTGCAACTGGATCTACACCCATGTCTAACATGGCTAGTGGATCAGCTTCGTTTCAGGGTTTCCCCTTTGGGACTGGGCACATTCCTGGTTCCAATCCTTCTTTAGGGTCGTTTCCGCTTACGTCCCAGACCCAGAGTTTCAACCCTTGGTCTGGGGGGGCAAAGTTCGACTACTTTTACGGGATGGAATCCTATCTTTACTACAGCGGGGGCAGAGAATCAGTTTTACGCAGGTCATCAAGGGAATGCTTCTTTCCCTTCATCGAGTGCTTATCAGTCTTTTTCCCCTCTGTCTAATGCTTGGAACCCCTACCAGGGGCTCTCCTCTTCAATCAATACTTCAGCGGGGGGAACTGGTCTGGGCTTTGGTAACTCGGCGTGGGGAGGAGGTTCTTCTCCGTTTTCTACGAGTCTTTTCTGACAGCCTGGTGCCTCATCAAATCCAGGCTATTCTTTTCAGAATGTCAGAAATGCATCCCATCAAGGATGGAATCCTCAGGCTCCGCCTCGCTTACCGTTTCTGGCAACGTTAAACTTGCCAAATTTGTTGAAGTTAACTAATGACCCGATTCGTTATAGTCCGGGGTGGCCTCCGGTCCCGACCAAACTTCCTTCAGACATTCCAAAGTTTGAAGGTAAGAATGGAGAGGACCCGGGCGGACCACATCACCACTTTCCACTTATGGTGTTCTTCGAACTCACGATCGATGATTCGATTGGGTTGAAGTTATTTCAACGCACCTTGCTGGAAATGCTTGCCAAATGGTGAATAGAGCTGGGGGCAGTTTCGCCACATTTGGAGAACTGGCTGTCACATTTCTAAATCATTTTCAGTTGCCTGTCAGATATGAGGCTGGGACCGAACTCCTGGCTAATTTTAAGAAGGATGAGGCAACTCACATTTCTGATCACATTCAGGAATGGAGGAGAAGGAAGAGGCTTATCAAATCCCATATTCCGAGTGAATTCCTTCTTGAGTGGTTTTTGAAATCCCTGCAGTCAGATATTTCAAAAGATGTATCCCTATCTAGGGTATTTTCCGAGGAGCTGGCCATCTTTAGGGCCCAGCAGTTAGAACTGATCTATTCTCAGTCTGGGATGCTTTATAAATATTTGCCCAATGCTCCTCGCTCCAAATTGGATTTATCGAAACCCAAACCTGGTCCGCACGGTGACGGGCTTGTCGGATCGGTCAATAGTAGTGCAGCCAGCCTGCTTTCTCAATTGCAGCAGTTGTCTTTACAATCTGCTCCTTCTGGTCAGGATGTGCCTGCTAATTGATCACCTTCCCAGTCTTTGTCCATAAATGTTGTCCAAGCTTCTGATCCCAAAGGAAATCAACAATCCGATGGGAAGAAGAAGGGACGAAATAACAAGAAGAAGGGCAAGAACGGGAAGGGTAATGCAAATAAAACCAACGAGCGTGTTGGTGAGGGTCAAAAGGAGAAAAAGAAAGTGAAGTTTCCATGCAATCTTTGTGCAGGAGACCATCTCACACACCTTTGCCCTAAAATTCAGGATGCTCAACGCCTGTTATCCCAGCAGGGTTCTTCTAGTTCCTAGGCTGTGCTAACAAACCCTTTTCCCCAAGGGCAGCAATTAGTTGTTGGCGCGAACCAAAATCCTGGGGCTTCCTCTGGAGGTACCCAGGAAGGGGAAATTCCATCGAACATCTTTATGATGAGTGCTCACGTGGATGTCGCTACGAGATCCCGTGATTATGGTGGAGAGGAATCTTCGAAAGCTAAGGAAGTTCCTGATGCTACTGAGCCGCTTCACATTACGAAGCCAACTATAGAGTCTATGCCTTGGATGCCAAAAGCATCTTCTAAGCGGTCAACGATTAATCCGAACGCGAGGGCTGCCCAGAAATACTCGATTGTAGAAGATCTGGCGCAGAGTCCTTGTGCTATGTCAGCTTTAGAGGTACTCCAGTCTTGTCCGGCTCAGCGCAGTGCTTTGCTCACTGCCATTGGGGCTATTGATCCGAAAAATTCTCTTCTGATTACTTTTGATATGAATAATTTTAAGAAGAGACTTCCTCATCACATGGCTTTCCATATTAAATCTTCGTATCGGAAGTGCAATATCTTTCGAACGGTTGTTGATGAGGGTGCTTCTACATGCGTGATGTCTCTCGCATGTTGGAAGACACTTGGATCTCCCAAAGCTGTTCCATCTAGCACTGTTCTTACTACGTTCGATGGTCATTCTCACAGACCCCATGGTATTGTCCCGGCTTTGCCCATCTGTGTTGGGGGAAAAACCGTTAACATAGAAGTTGAGGTAGTGGATGCAGCCTTGGACTACAACCTTCTGCTGGGGAGGAACTGGATATATGAGATGGATGCTATTGCATCCTCATTATTTCGAATTGTATGTTTTTCCCACGAAGGGAGGATAGTTACGGTGGATCAACTGGACTGTCCTCAAGTAGACCTGAATGTGCCTTATGAATCATCTATTCCTAAGTTGGATAATACTCAAGCGCCTGTTGAGAATCTAGGAGTTGGAATGTATTCTTCCCTGATGGGTTCTTTCGATCTTCCTCCTCCTACTGTGTCTATTAATGCTATTTCATCCTCCAAGGCTCCCCTTCGAAGAGACTTCTTTCGAACTCATTATTTTTCGGACCCTTGGACCTTACCTTCCCCTACTGCCACATTAGCGGAAGGTCAAGTAGGTGGAATGGCATTCCCGATTTCTGCAGCTGAGATTGCATATCAGTCCATTGTTGACTCTGCAGAAACCGTCCCAGCTCCTCTTTCACCGGAAGAGTTGGATGGTGATGTGGATCCGGCTTGGACGCTTACTTCTTCTTCTGCCCAGGATTGTCTTGATACCACTCTTCCATCTGAAGAGGCCATCCTGGAAGCGATGAAAGGTATAGATAGACCGTGGAATGATTTGCATCATCGGTCTTACTTCCTACCTGACTTGAGCGAAGTCGAAAAAAGTTTTCCAAGTCCTCAGTCTCCTGGACCTGTTCACCCAGTCTTGAGCCCTTTAGCACCAACACAGGTTTATGCTGAAGGGAACATGGCTGTGATCTCTCCTACTATCCCGGTGAACATTTCCAGGGATCCCAATATTGTCGAGAATGTCTTCATTGGAGCTAAATGTTCCCGTGAAGAGATTCAAATCTATACCGAGCTCTTCAAAGAGTATAGGGATGTATTTGCTTGGTCTTATGAGGAAATGCCTGGCATAGACCCATCTATAGTCCAACATGAGATCAAGACGTATGAAAACGCTAAGCTGGTCAGGCAAAAACTTCGTCCGGTTAATCCTAGGAAGGCAGCAGCTATCAAAGCTGAAGTTGAAAAGATGCTTAAGGCGGGATTCATTTTCCCAGTTCCTCTGACTGAATGGGTTTCAAACCCCATTCCGGTAGATAAAAATCAAGGAACGATTCGAGTGTGCATCGATTTCAGAGACCTAAATAAGGCATGTCCTAAATACAATTACCCCACACCATTCATCGATCAGATTATTGACGAGTGTGCCGGTAACGAGATTTTCTCCTTCATGGACGGTTTCTCTGGTTACAATCAAATTACGATCCGTCCTGAAGATCAACATAAGACTGCATTTATTTGTCCCTGGGGTACGTTTGCATACAAGAAAATGCCTTTTGGTCTTAAAAATGCTGGAGCTACCTTTCAGCGGGCCATGTCTTACGCGTTCCACGACATCAAGAAGATTATTGAGGCATACTTAGATGATCTAGCTGCTCATTCTTGAAAGAGGATGGATCATCTTGGTCACCTCCGGCAAATATTTGAAAGATGTCGTTTTTATAAAATTCGATTGAATCCGAACAAGTGCATTTTCGCGGTTACATCTGGTCGGCTATTGGGATTTATCGTGTCTAGGGAAGGGATAAGGGTAGATCCCTTCAAGGTTGAGGCAATACTTCGGTTGCCTCCCCCGTCTTCAATCCGTCAGCTTCAAAGTCTCCAAGGGAAGTCTAATTTTCTTCGGAGGTTTATCGTCAACTATGCTGAGATTACAAAGGGATATATGAGACTGTTGAAGAAAGGAGTTCCTTTTCTTTGGGATGACTACGCTCAACGCTCGTTCGATGCTTTGAAAAAGGCATTGACCTCTGCTCCTTTACTGAGTCCACCCGATTATAGCAGAGATTTTCTTTTGTATCTGGCTACAGCAGAATCTACCATCGGTATGGTTCTGGTTCAGGAGGATGATGCTCTTGTTGAGCATGTTATTTACTACCTTAGTCGAGGACTGGTAGGACCTGAACTTCGATACACTCCGATAGAAAAGTTAGCCTTAGCAGCAGTTCATGCTGTGCAGCGACTCCGGCATTACATTATTCTTCGTAAAACTTATGTCTTGGCAGCTGCCAATCCATTTCAGTTTGTCCTCAGCAGGCGAGTGATTGGGGGCAAATATAATAGATGGATTGTGATATTACAAGAATTTGATCTAGAGTTCATGTCTGCCAAATCCAAGAAGCCATTAGTCTTTGCGGAATTGATCTCCGAGTTGCCTTGTGGAGAGGAGATGATCTATGATGAGTCCTTTCCGGACGAACACTTGTTTTTGATCTCTCCACAAGATCCTTGGTATGGGGATATCATCGTGTATCTCCAGACTGCGAAGTTTCCCTCTTCTTTTTTGAAAGATGAGCGTCGTAAGCTGCGTCACTTAGCTAAAAGTTATCTGATTATTGGTGATGCTTTGTACCGTCGAGGGGTTGATTCAATCCTAAGACGCTGCTTAACTTTCGAAGAAGCTGAGGCTGTGCTCAATGATTCTCACAGTGGAGCTTGTGGGGGTCATTTATCTGGGCTTGCTACAACCCAAAATATTTTGTGTGATGGATACTTTTGGCCCTCGATTTTCAAAGATTGTATTGAATCGGTCAAAAGGTGTCATCCTTGTCAGGTGTATACTCGAAAAATGCGCGCTCATCCAGCTCCTCTTTTTCCAGTCGTTACTGTCGGACCCTTTACAAAGTGGGGTATGGATTATACTACTTGTAACCCGCCTTCGGCAAAACGTCACAAGTACATTATCGTAGCAGTAGACTACTTTACGAAGTGGGTCAAGGCTATGCCTACTTTTGGGAACGATGGTGAGACTGCATCTTTGTTCCTTTTCAACCAAGTTATCGCTCGTTTTGGTATACCTAGAGAGATTGTCACTGACCATGGTAGTCATTTTCAGAATAGTATGATGGCTGAGTTGGCTCTCAAATTGGGTTTCCGGCAGGAGCATTCATCTCCATATTATCCTCAGGCCAATGGGCAAGTGGAAGCAGTGAATAAATCCTTGAAGACAATTCTTCAAAGGACAATTGATAAACATAGATCCAACTGGCATATTATGCTATATCCTGCACTTTGGGCATACAGGACGTTAGTGAAAACTGCAACTGGCTTTACTCCGTTTCAGTTAGTCCACGGGGTGGAATCCGTATTTCCTATTGAATGCGAGATTCCTAGCAGTAGACTACTTTATGAAGTGGGTCGAGGCTATGCCTACTTTTGGGAACGATGGTGAGACTGCAGCTTTGTTCCTTTTCAACCAGGTTATCGCTCGTTTTGGTATACCTAGAGAGATTGTCACTGACCATGGCAGTCATTTTCAGAATAGTATGATGGCTGAGTTGGCTCTCAAATTGGGTTTCCGGCAAGAGCATTCATCTCCATATTATCCTCGGGCCAATGGGCAAGTGGAAGCCGTGAATAAATCCTTGAAGACAATTCTTCAAAGGACAATTGATAAACATAGATCCAACTGGCATATTATGCTATATCCTGCACTTTGGGCATACAGGACGTCAGTTAAAACTGCAACTGGCTTTACTCCGTTTCAGTTAGTCCACAGGGTGGAATCCGTGTTTCCCATTGAATGCGAGATTCCTTCTCTTAAATTAGCTGTTGAGCTTCTTCCTGACACTTCCAGTCTGGCAGAACAACTTCTTCATCTGGAACATCTTGACGAGCAGTGTTGGGATGCCGCCACGATAAATGAAGCGCATAAAAACCGAGTAAAGGTTCAGTACGATAAGGCGGTTAAGCCTAGGGTCTTTTCGGAAGGTGACCTTGTGTTGGTCTATGCCCAAGAAAAAGATGCCTTGGGGGCAGGAAAGTTTAAATCGATGTGGTATGGCCCCTATATCGTTAAAAAATTCCTTAAGAAAGGAGCTTATACCTTGGTTGACTTCGAAGGGAACGAGTTGCCGGAGCCTCGAAATGGGCTCTATTTGAAAAAGTATTATGCCTAGGCTTCGGCCTGGCATCTTGCTTTTGTATATAGTAGTTTTTTCTTTGTACATTTCTGATTGATTTTCAATTTTTTGATGAGGTGGTGATGTTTTTTTGATCTGCTTTGGCAGGTTGTGTTGGATGTCATGAGTCATTTTGGTTTCGCCGATGGTGCTAGTAGACACACCCGGAACTTAGCTTCCGCGGCTTGGGTGCTTCATTATCCTTCCGGTCAGCTGTTGGTATCAAGAGGGGTCTGCATTGGTCCTGCTTCCAATAACGTAGCAGAATACACTGCAGTCATTCATCTACTCTTGGAGGCAATATCTTTGGGTGTTGATTCGTTGGTAGTTTTCTTGGACTCCCAGCTGGTGGTGTCGCAGTTGAACAACACTTATCGGGTACGAGATCCATTTTTTTACGATTGTTCTTGAGGGTACGTTTGTTACAAAGGTCATTTCAATTTTTAACATTCATTCATATTCCTCGAGCTGACAATTGGTTTGCTGACTCATTAGCTAATCAAGCTTTAGATTGGCATATTAATCATTCAATACAATAATTTTTAATCATAAAAAAAATCATACATTTGATACATTTATCACATCACATCAAATATCGCTGTATATATATCATCAGAGTGTCAAAAACTTTACAAAAATTTGGATCCATAATCTCGTACAAAATTTGGGCTTATGCCCCATCATGTTCAGTCTCAAAAAAGAATATACAGTCATTTAATATATAAAATCTGTCTACTCCTGAGGACCCTGCCCAGAAGTCGTGTTCCTATAGAACATAACTGTAGTGGCCACACGGCGGAATAATCTAACCCAGTCTCGTGGTACCCCTACCACCCGTCTCTGGATGGCTTCCGGCAAGTCTTCCACGGCAGCCATAGGGATTTGGCAGGTTAATCCCTCCAAGTTTCTTTGCACGGCCTAGAGGGTCCTGTCTGAGTCCACTGTCTCTGCCTCACCTCTGTGGCGCTTATGGCGCGGTAGGCCCTCAGGACGAACTGGTCCAGCATATGAAACATGATCATTTTTAATTGTCAGTCATTATGAATCCAATCAAAAACATGTTTGTTTTTCATTTTTCATACATATTTGAAAAAAATCCAAAAAATTATATAAGTCAAAAAATTTTGCAAAAACTTACCGACTGCTCCCCATGCTGTGCCAGGTGGAAGACCTAGATCCGAATCTCCACGAAAGTCCATCCCAGCATAGGGATAGTCGTCCACTGCGATGATCTGTTCTCCCCACCACAGGAAGAACTCATCGTCCCATGTGGTCCGGGGTACCTCACTACCCCCCAGTCTCTTCATCATGTCTTCCCAACGGGCAATTCTTGGGTCCCACGGGCTGCTGATAGTAGAGATGACTCTGGGTCTCAAAGCTGGAATCCTCTCAAAGAAGAATGTTGTCAAAATGGTACCATAGCCAAAGTGTTTAGTTTTTACTTGGCGAATAGAGGTCAGCTGTTGTTTCATGTTCAGTAGCAGGGTTGTGCACCAATCGTAAACATGAGTCAGACACTCTACAACTATGCTCATTTGCGTCCTGGACGCCTGATGTAGTGAGGAAGATCCTGCCACTCTGCTGATGGTGAAAAGGAGGATCTTCATGTGCAAATCCCTGATATCTCTAATTGCAATCTGTGTTCCAACCTTTTTGGAATTCTCTACGCAATATACGTGGACATAATCTTCCACGGTCAACCCTCCCAGGGGCTTTCCCTGCAGGTCTACTGGTTCTCCCCTCCTGGAGAGTCCAGTGATGAAATATATATCCTCCACTTCAATAGGTAGTGGCATCTGATCAATTATGAAGCAATCCTGATCTGGTTCCCAGTAATTTACGAGCATTTCAAGCAACCGCACATTTCTTTTCATATTGGGCATTTTAAAGAATTTCAACAATCCGCAATTCCGGAGGATATTTTGCGCTGCGCGATCCTGCATGACCTCTTGGTCTATTGCGCTATGCTCACGTTCCCTCCATGAGATGGTCATCCTGAGAAATTTCATCAAATTTTGCATTAGCCACGCTTTTTTGCATTCGGACCTGCGCATACGCGATTTTTCCTGTGCACAGTCGCGTGTATACGCGACTTGCCTTCATTAAACCCGCGTATGCGCAGATACGCATTTTTTAGCAAGGGTTTTAACGCAAAAAATCACTTAATTTTAATTTCCAAACGGACAAAATGAATAAACAGGATGATTAAGGAGCCTACCTGAAGTTTCGCTGAGTTCCGACAGTTGGTTGTTCCTGATTTGACGAAAGAAGTTTTTTGCTCCAGAGCACTTTTTCCAAATCAGCTATGCAATAATGAACCAAATGAGAGGTAATTTGTCTATTTATGGCTAAAAAATTGAAAATTTTCGCAAAATTTCCTTATGCCTATTTTTTCGATCTATCTTAAGCTGCATAACTCGATTGCTTGGAAGTGCCCAGTTTGGTATGTTTTCAGGTACATTTTGACGATTTTGAGATTTTTCCGAGTTTTTGATCCATGATTTCCGACTCTTCGCGGCAGGTATATGATCTTCACTGGCATATAGGTTAGGGAAATCACTTTTCGTTGCATCTTGCATTCTAGCCTCCATACTGATCACTTGCCTTAGGGTCGATCCCATCAGGTCATGAGTATTACACCCATTTCACTCGCCGATTATTTAATCATGACTTGATGGTAGAGCCTTCCTTTACATGCGCCTCCTAGTTAGTTCCTCGCTATCACTTGCTGCCCATGCTGCTTTTTATGTAGGCTCGGGAGTCCTCTTTATTCCCGCCATGTCTTATGTGTTGAAGCTTCATTCTTCTTCTTCATCACTTATCATTTTTCTGGCTTTTACCCTAGAGGCTCCCTGGTGTCGCTTAAGTTGTATTACTGCATTGCATATTGGCTACTTGTTTATCCTGGCCTTTAGCCGGCTTCATTTGGACTCGATGTTTAAGCCAACTTTTGACCTTGACTTTCTGTACAAGTTAACCATTGCATGCACTTAGCTATCACGACTTGACACCTTTATACCCATGGATGGAACATTCCTTTGAGTATCACTGACCAGTTTTCGCCACCTTGCATTGAGCATAGGATTGTTCCAATCCCAGGAACTAGTGCATCTTCTTTCTTGATACTCGTTCTATCCATTGTACCATAGCATTCTTTTATTCTTTTTCGGGCTTATTATGAAAAAGACAAAAAAATCAAATATAACAAAAAGAGCGGGAACGGGATGTATCTTCGTTATTTTGATGGCAGTACAGAGTCAGTTTTGTCGCCCTTGAACAAAGCACATATACTTATATATATTTCCTTCATTTGGGATGGTTTTAGTTTTGACCTAGGTTCAGCTTTTACCATGTTTCACTTGTCAGTTCTCCCCCGATTGGTTACCTCTTCCAATCATGTGGAGAGTTTGTTCTGCCTCCTGCATAACAGACTTATACAGTGTCACTTTTTACTGCCATGGTCATCACGAGTCGTGCTTTTGTTCAAGGGAAGTCTAGCCTGAGTCGGCCATTCTGCGGTGTCTCTTGACTCATTATTCAGTCGGCCTTCCCGGTCTTGTCAGTATCATGTTCTATCACATCAGATGTTTTGGTCTTCTGCTTGTGCTGGTTTGAGAAGGTCCCCATTGACTTCTTGCCGGCGGGTTTGTCTCTTATCGACTACGACACATTGCTCTGAGAGCAAACCTAGAGCCGCACCTTGGACCTATTTCCATCATTGATAGGTGACCTCGTGCTCAGCATTTGATCATCATCATGGGTCTTTGACTGAGTGGTTTCCCCTGTGTTCGACGTCAGCACACATTATCACACTTGGGATTCGTGCAATACCTTGATTTCCATTTGACCATATCGGTGGATTTCTCGCCTCTGTGTCAGCTTTCATTATTGGTTGGTCCAGAGGGTTTCTTCCGTGCGCTAGCTTCATCTTGTGCACGTCGGAAACGTACTTCGGTTTTGGTTCCATCACTCTACTTCGTCCGATTCCTTCCAAATCTTGGCCTGCGGGTTACACTCGCGCTGGACCGATGTGGGATGCCTTAATGCCTTCCTTCCAGCAGATATTTTCCCATCGACTTCGACTCATTGCTCTGGGAATAAGGTCTAGAGTCTTTTTGTCAGTACCTTAGGGTTTGCAGTCATCAGTGGCAGACTCTTCGCTATCGACGGTGGGGATTCATCATTGCCTCCTGATTGGTAGATTCTTTCAAGTGTTCGACTTCAACTCATTCATTTGCACTTGTCAGATTGTACTGGGGCACCTTGACACTCATTTTCATTATTGGTGAGTTGTCTCGCGTTGGTTAACGGTATACATCATTGACCAGTAATCCAACGATTTCTCACATGGTCGACTTCAGCTCATTTATTCCCATTGTGTAGAATTGTGCCATAGTGATCGGTGAAGACCTCGGGTTGCATCAGCATTCTTCGGTTCACTTTTGACAGTCCATTCAGTTTCTGCCAGTGATGCCGTCCACCCTTATATGTTGCAGTTCAGTACAGTAACATCTTATATGTTGGCTCTCGAGTTGCGTGATTGTACCCTTTTGACAGCCCATTAAAGATTCCAGGCTGGGCGGATGCCGTCTCCACCCTTTATATGTTGTGTCAAAGATAAAGAAGATCTTATATGTTGGCTCCGAAGGTTGCGTGATTGTACCGCTTTCGATTCACCTCTATGATCCTAAGATTGGGAGATCTTTTCAAGCAATGATATGATCGTACATCCAATGCTGTACCACCTTGACGTTTATATGTGATACTTGGACATTGATTCAGACTTGTATTTCCGGGCCATGCTCAGATGATTCATTGTGTACTTTCAGTTCAGCTATACTTGTATACATGTTGGATCTATTCACTACTTCCTATATGATGTATTTTTGACTAAGCATGGGTATGCCCGCCTCAGCATGAGTTGACTCTCTGGTTTCTTTCATTGGTTTTTGGCAGGCTGAAATCTGGTGAAGTCCTCTCTTGTCCTTGCGAAGTTCTTTCTATGTGCATAATACATTTCGGCCATCATGTACCTCTTCTGACCTCATATATTAGGGGGCATCTGTTATAGCATCATTTCTCACCTTGACATGATTCATGATTGCTTTGATGGTTTTGGGCACCCATTCCTACAGACTTGGACAAATTCACTAAAAAACAGTGTAAAGATCCCCATACGCGACTATGCCCGTGATTTTCCACGTGTATATGCGAGTCCAGCTAGACTTTTCCGCGTATGCCATTAAAATGATTAAAAAATATATAAAAATTCCCTATTTTCGGGCTGGGTTGATGGTTACTCAGGTAGTTCAACCACCCCAGCTCAACATTCTTCGGTTCACTTTTGACAATCCATTCCAGTATCTGCCAGTGATGCCGTCCACCCTTATATGTTGCAGTTCAGCACAGCAGCATCTTAAATGTTGGCTCCCGAGTTGCGTGATTGTACCATTTGATCCACCTCTTATGATCCAGTACTTGGAGATTCAGTTACTTATATGATCAGACATCCAGTTGCACCATCTTTGATCAGCTTTCTATATGTGATACTTGGACATTGATTCAAACTTGTATTCCCGGGCCATGCTTAGATGATTCATTATGTACTTTCAGTTCAGCTATACTTGTATACATGTTGGATCTATTCACTACTTTCCATATGATTTATTTTTGACTGAGCATGGGTATGCCCGCCTCAGCATGAGTTGACTCTCTGGTTTCTTTCATTGGTTTTTGGCAGGCTGAAATCTGGTGAAGTCCTCTCTTGTCCTTGCGAAGTTCTTTCTATGTGCATAATACATTTCTACTATCATAAAATTTCTCTTCTTCCACCTTCATATATTAGCATAGTTACAGTATCATTTCACTCTGAACATGATTCATGATTGCTTTCATGGTTTTGGGCACCCATTCCTACAGACTTGGACAAATTCACTTAAAAACAGTGTAAAAATCCCCATACGCGACTATGCCCGTGATTTTTTCATGTATACACATGCGTAGTCCAAATAGATTTTTCTGCGTATGCTATTAAAAATGATTAAAAAATATATAAAATTCCTATTTTTGGGTCAGCTGATGGTGTTCTTCTGAAGCTCAACGACCCTAGCCAATATCTCTTCTGTCACTTTCGATGTACCATTCCAAAGATTCGCTGTGCTGATGTCGTCCACCCTTATATGTTGCAGTTCAGTACAGCAGCATCTTATATGTTGGCTCCTGAGTTGCGTGATTGTACCGTTTGTTCCACCTCTTATGATTCGGTACTTGGAGATTCAGTTACTTATATGATCAGACATCCAGTTGCACCATCTTTGATCAGCTTTCTATATGTGATACTTGGACATTGATTCAGACTTATACTTCCGGACCATGCTCAGATGATTCACTTTGTACTTTCAGTTCAGCTATACTTGTATACATGTCGGATCTATTCACTATTTTCCATATGATGTATTTTTTACCGAGCATGGGTATGCCCGCCTCAGCATGAGTTGACTCTCTGGTTCCTTTCATTGGTTTTTGGCAGGCTGAAATCTGGTGAAGTCCTCTCTTGTCCTTGCGAAGTTCTTTCTATGTGCATAATACATTTCGGCCATCATGTACCCCTTCTGACCTCATATATTAGGGCGCATCTGTTATAGCATCATTTCTCACCTTGACATGATTCATGATTGCTTCATGGCTTTATGGGCACCCATTCCTACAGACTTGGACAAATTCACTTAAAAACAGTGTAAAATCCTCCATACGTGACTATGCCCGTGTTTTTCCGCGTGTATACGCGAGTACAGCTAGACTTTTCCGCGTATGCCATTTAAATGATTAAAAAATATATAAAAATCCCTAATTTCCCGCTGGGTTGATGGTTACTCAGGTAGTTCAACCACCCCAGCCCGTGGCCAACTGTTTCCAACTGCTGAAACTACTTGGAGGGACTATAAAAAGCCCTCATGTGTATGGCCTAAGGGGAGAGAGAGAATTATTGATATTATACTCTGTTGGTATTCCCTATCCAAGTCTGATTCCCCGTGCCTCCTGCACTTTCCCAGTTCATTATAGGAAACCCTTGTTTCCTTGAGATGCTCATCCCCCTATATGACATCTCGTATGCACCAGTTTGGAAGGAGTCTAGCGAGGCAAGGGCTGGACGGATCCGGACGATGGTCTGCGAAGGCCGTGGAAGGATCAGGTGATCTCTCCACTCGTTAATTTTGTACATGCTATTTATAATACAGAAGTACCGTGTTGTTCCCGAAATAAACGTGTTAGTGTATGCTTATATGTATGTGAAAATTGTTATTTAAGCATTCATTATGATTTATTTAATGTTTTATATGAATCTCACTAACATTTAGAGTAGATATATGTTGCATAACTAAATTTTGTGTTGCTTTCTTCTTGTCTGTGTTAAGAAGGAAGGAGATGGTCATTGGGTTTGAACTGTATGATCTCTTCAAATCAGAGGGACCACCAAAATCTTCATCTCTAATTTGTTTATTTTTCTAACGGTGCATGGTTGTGTGGTCTTTGTTAAGTAGCATGCCCCTGCTCTGTGGAGGTTGTAACCCAACGAACCTCTAGGGTGATAATTCCCCGAAACAGCTACGTATTTATGGAGTATTCTTTGTCTTGGGGTTGTGTGTGACACACTTGGCTGAATGATCTATTGGAGACTTTGCTGGTAGAAGCATCCTGCTAATCGCCATAATGCCACCATTCATTATCTCTGTTTTGGTTTGTCTTCCATCGATCTATTGGTATGTTCTATCTGCTTTAGTATTTTGTGCCCTAATCTGAAATGACATAGAACGTGTTCTAAAAATAACATGGTATCAGAGCTAAGGGGAAGACAAAGCCCAATTTGTGTCGAAAAGCAATCTCCGATATATTGATCCAAAAAGTGCAACTCATCCACAAGAGCATCATTCGTAGATTCTGAGGCATTTGAATTGGAGCAGAGGTTAGACGTGGAAGAGGAGACTCATTGTTTATCTCTTTCAGGGCCAAAGAGCTATAGAAGGTTGCCGTTGTGTTTGAGGGAAGATTGCATGGTGCTTAAGGACTGTTTTATGGGCGATCTATCTCTAAAAGAGAATGCTGTAGGCCTCTGAAGCCTCACTAATGCTTTCCACGGAAAATTAAAAGAGGGCCTGAATTTAGAGTGAATTGGATGAAGGGTGTTGCAGATAATTAAGCTTTATCTGCATGCACTTGCCTATTATAACTATTATTTGATAGTAGCAGAAGGCAATCAAATAAACATATTAAAGCGGGGTATGTATGCGTGAGTTTTGAAGTCCTGGCAGTTGATTGCAATTCCAATTTTGAATACCCTTTGTGAATTTTGGGTGGCCACCGAGTTCAATTGTTGTCATCTTCAATGGATTCAATTGTGGAAGGGACGAGGTCCAAGAAATTGGAGCCACAGGGCACATGGGTTTCTATTGAAGAGGGGGTGGAGATGCTTAGTCCTTCTCCCTGTGTTTTTTTCTCAGCTCTTCGGATGGAGTTGTGAGCCCGAATGAAAGTGGAGATAATTAATTCCGCCAAAGGGTCTAAGATGAGGGACTGTGATTCAGACTCAAGCTCCCTCAGTAGTAACAACAAGCGTCAGAGGGTCTTGCACTCTGCAGGACAATCCGTTAGATGTGAACATCAGAATCCTGATGATAGTTTTGTCACCAACTGCCAGCATTGTGTATGTAGGTGCTGCTTAAAATCTGATTTGGAATCTATAATTGAGAACTCAATGGAGATGTCTAAACTCTCATATCGTTGCCTTGGAATACAATTTCTATGCCCAAGTTGTGCGCTGGAGCTCAGAAAAACAAATTTAGTTTACTTGCTTGATATCGATATTGTGAAAAACTATGAGAATCTACTGAAGCCTGCTTTCAAAAATATATATGGTTCAATGGTGAGCTCAGATATGGTCCATTGTATCAGTTTTCAATAGAAGAAGGAAACAGTATCTCCGAATATGTCTTCTAGCAAAGGAAAAGTGGGTTTGAAGATAGGATATGTTGATATTGTGGAGAAATGGCAACGTATGCTGCTATAGGTGGGTCACAATCCCCACCTCATCTTTGGAGAATGCCACAGCTCTGTTTGGTGTGATCTTGCTGCAGATTGGAGCCGCTGTCTCAGAGGTAAGTTTGGGTCTGTTGTTTTAATGCATGTCTGGTATTATGCTTGGATGCAAGGGCAACTGAAGTTACATAAATAGGTATAAATGTTTGAATGGGCCAAGAAGGCTAGGTAGTCTTCTCTACCCTAGTCGCAGTCACTACTAGGAGCAACATAGACTCTACAGTGATTTAAAAGTTTGGGATTTTCTCTGTGTTATTTGGACGAATTTCCGAGAGAAATTGAAAACAAAATTCATTGTTCTTGTGTGTAATTGGGAACAATATATTTGTTGAATGTGTTAATCAAGGCTGTCATTGATGTCAATGTGGCATTGAACGAGATGTCAATATTATTGAGATTCCTGGTTCCAGATGATGATGCCATGACTCTTGGTTGACTAGGACACTATCAATGGAGATGTCAAGTCACGAAGAAGTCAAACCACTAATGAAGGAAGCCCTAAGTACTTGATCTAATGTTGCATGCACTTGATGATCTAGATCTTAAACAATGATGTCATACACTTGGATGATACTTGATGATGACATATGATGATGTCATACACATGGATGATACTTGATGAAGTCATACACTTGATGAAGTTACTTGATGAAGGTTGGAAGACTAGATGATGATGTGGAAGATCTCATTTGATGGCTGGAAGACTAATTTGAAGTTCTCCTAATGATGCTACACTATAACATATCACTGCACAATTATGTGATGACATGGATGATACACTCATTTTTGGACACTATCATGATGTCGTGGATGTCCTACGTGTTCCTATGATGATGAAGAAGCCAAATAATGGAGAAGACAAACAATGGAGAACCCAAACAAAGAAGCCATACTGTCCTAATCATTTTCTGCACTAAAGAATTCAAGGGCAATCACAAAGAAAAATGTTTTTCACCACCTTAGAGGTAACTTTTCAAAATTGATCCTATACCATCTTGTAGAGTATATTTTTCCCTTTCTAATGAGCCCTTACTTGCCCCCAAACTCTCGGTGGTTGACGAGTTAATGAATTTTTAAGTTTAGAAAAATAATTTTTTTATGTAGCTGACCTAAGTTAACATACATATGTCGACTCTCATCTCCAACAGTCATGTCCTCTCTTTAAAGGACGAAATCACTATAAATATAAGTCGAAATCTTCATTTTTCACCATCAATTTCAGTGAAGAATATCACAGGAGTTCAGAGAGGACCAAAAATACAGTAAGGTGGGCGAGAAGGACAGTTAAGGATAATTTATGTTTGGGATACCATACAAAGAATTCGGATTGCAGCAGTGTGGTGGAATGTCACCTCTAAAACCTTAAAACAGATATATTATATTGCATAATCGTTATTGCAGACTTACGCAGAAAAAAATGGATTTGTTGTAGCATTGCTTGCAGAACTGTGGAGATCTATGGTGATCATTTAGCTTCAGACTTGAACTAATATAATTCAGATTTGTGCACAGAAGGAACAATGTTGCTACTTGTGGAGACAATCCTGTGGAGGCAGCTCGATGCTTGAAAAACAATCTCAGTTTGAAGAGACACAGCTACAGTTACACTTGTACAATCCTCAAATCTTCAAGCTTGGAAAATGTGAGGCTAGAACTTAACATCTGAAGGATCTTAAGGTTTATATTGGCAAAGCTTGTGAAGACTTGAAGTGCAGACCTTGATCTAAGAGAGGCTTGAACTATTTTAGAAGGTACCTTGGGGCATAATCAAAGGCGCTCTTAAAAATATTGAAGACATTCTTGAAGGACAACTTATTGAGCATAGTATTTCGAGATCAAGGGAGATTAGTGAAGTAGAAGTATAACAATAAAAAAAAAAGTGAAGAAGACTTGAAGATAAGACTAAGAAGACTTTGTGGAGTGACCTTGAAGAAGATTGAAGATATTTTGTTGAGAATCCTTAAGTGATCTTGGAAATAACATTGAAGATCATGATGCATTGCTGATGTCATCATGAGGTAACTTGGATAAATTGTTTGGGTACGATGAAGAGCAGTGGTGACACCTTCTAAGAAGAAAAGGTTGTCATTGATGATGTGACGTGGAGACTAAGTGTGACAAGGCTCGTTGAAGAAGACTTTGGTAGCCATGAAGAATACCCAAGCATATTTTGAAAAAGTGAAGTTGATGGTTGGAGCCTCATAGAGACAAGGTCGGTGCCTTGGAAGATAGGGTTGGAGCCCTAGAGGATTGGTGTCCTCAAGAATCCAGGTTGGAGCCTGAACCAAAGAAGGGTTGGTTCCCTTGGGGTTGGAGCCTCTAAACGCAAGGTTGGTGCCTTGGATAGATAGGGTCGAAGCCCTAAAGGTCGAAGCCTCACAATAGTCCAAGTTGGTGCTTGACAACAGGTTGGAGCCTGGAAGATTGAAGATCGGTGTCTTCGTCTATGGTTGGAGCCCTACACCTATTGTACATATTTTATTGAAGAATATAATAAAATAATTTATTCTTATTTTTCATTTTGTGTTTTAATTATAAGTGATATAATCGGTAAAAATAACAATTGGAAAGAAATACTGATTCACCCCCCTCTCAATATTTCCAACAGAATGGCTTCACTTTCTCTCAATTGGAAGGTTGATTTTCGAGCTGCGTTGTTAGTATTTACCAGAGGAACTTCAACTAAGCTAACGGTATGAAGAGCGTGCAATCATCCATTTATAGCTTAATCAATTTCCAAGTAGAAATCACTATCACCATCGGTAGAGATTCAAATATTTTTCTAACCTGGGTTATGTATCATTTATAGTTCATCGTGGGTTCTGATGGGAGGAGTTTTATCCCTATGGGGGACAAGTTACTACCAGAACTAAGGTGTAAAAAGGCTCGAATATGTCAGTCTAGAGCCCCAGTTAGTTGGGCGTATAGAAAGTGTTCATTAGCACGGGAATAATCACTGGAAATTGCACTATTGAAAATCACATTGCAGAGGATAGATAAATTTTTCTAGCAAGAGGATTCAAGCTTGAACACCAGCTGAATTTATCTTTCATAAGAAGAGACAGGTTGTTCTGAAGTCCGAATGTCACATCACTATATTAATTTCAGCAGATCGTGTGTTAATCTGGGCATGAAAAATAATTCTGGGCACTTCACTGTATGAGGAGAATATTATCAAGCACTAGTCCCAGGTCATTATATCCAGTAATACCAGGTCAGATTGTTGAGAAGATGAGCAAACCTGTAAGCCCTAGGGAAAGTGGCATTTGTCATACAGTTAGGCAAATTTTGGTAGCCTTAGGAGCAGTCTTCTAAAAATGACCAAAAGAATGACAAATGGGTAGATCTGGAAAATAAGAAGTAGTGCAAGATCATGAGAGGAGGAATCATGATATATTCTCCCTGTTTGACAATGACATATGGAAAAATATTTATGACTGTGAAGTTTGAAATCTTCAATACTATATGGCAGTATGACAATGATAAATAAGAGAGTGATGGGTACAATAAAATTATGGAAACATCGTAATCAACGATATGACAGTGATGACGGTTCTGTAACCACAAATTTGAGGAGCTAAATCTGTCATTCTATGTCACTGTCATTAAGACAGTGACATAGACAGTCACCCATGTTTACGAAATTCATAATAGATGTAAGCTTGTGACAGTATCAATCTTACATTGGAGCATAATGATAAACTTGCAAGTGTGAACTAAGAATTTTTTGTAGCCTTCAATCACGTTGTTGTAACATTGAACCTTGATCAGCAAAGCCTGTGCATTTTTGAAAAAATATTTTATCTGACAATATATGGCTATGAGTCTTGGAAGGCTTTGACTGTGGGAGAATAATATTCCTTTCCAAGTTGGTGTCTGGGATGCCCTCATTTAAAATAGATGTCTTCTCTCTCAAGAGAAGTTGGCATTAAGAGGGAGAACTCAACTGTATATGCTCCTGAGTTAATATCATTACTGATAGAAGACCCTCATGGCTCAAGGGTATATGGTTTCAAAGGGGAAATTTTGATAGAAAAACAAGAAGCCATATAAATACCAAAGGTATCTAGCTGCTGTGAGTACAATATGAGCCTGGATCTTTTAAAGAAACTGTAAAGCATCAAAGTCTGCAAGGATGTGAGGGTGATGTCTGGGATATGGTTCCTAGACCACAAATCAAAGATGTTGTCACCTCGATATAAGCATGGATCTGATGGGAAAATGTGTTGCCTGAGACTTCTCTAGAAAGGCACTAATTATTATTGCACCTATAATATATTATTACCCTTGCTGCTATGCAAGGATAGAACCTTCATCAGATGGATGTGAAGACCGCATTTTTGCATGGTGCGATAAAGGAAGAGGTGTATGTAGAGAAACCTTTGGGGTTCGAAGTCCAGGATCGGGACACCCATGTCTGCAGGTTGAAGAAAGCCCTCTATGGGCTGAAGAAAGCACCCAAAGCTTGGTATGAGAGGATAGATAGCTACCTGATGAAGTTGGGCTTCACTCGTAGTAACACTGATCTGAACCTTTACTTCAAGGTTGATAGAGAGAAGCCTCTCATTCTGGTGTTGTATGTCGACGACCTCTTCCTGACAGATGCTGACCCTCTCATTCATCATTGCAAGAGGGAGCTCGCTGCTTAGTTCAAGATGAAGGACCTAGGACTGATGCATTACTTCCTAGGTCTGAAGGTCTGGCAGAGACCTGGAAATATTTTCTTTTCTCAAGGAAAATACATTATGAAGCTTCCGGTATGGTTGACGATAAGTCCGTGTCGACTCCGATGGAGCTCAACTTTAAGAAGTTGAGTCGCAGCGCTACTAGGCTCATGTTAGCAAATCCTACTGAGTATCGTCAACTCGTAGGGGCTCTGATGTTCTTAGTGAACAACCGTTCGGACGTATGTTGTGCAATGAACACCTTGAGTCAACACATGGCTGATCATAACATTCACTGGGTTGGTGCCAAGAAACTCTTGAGATATCTCTATGGCACGATAGACCATGGGTTTAGATACACTACCGGGAGCATGACACTCTTTGGATATACTGATGTCGATTGGGCTGGCAGTGTGGTGGATCGTAAGAGCACATCTGGATGCTACTTCACAAGTAGATCTGCTTTGGGCAGGAAATGGAAGTTGGTAGCCTTGAGCACTGCTGAAGTCGAATACATTGCAGCATGTATGGCTCGTTATGAAGTCACTTGGTTGCGAAAGCTCTTCAGTGAGCTGTTCGAGCATGTGCTAGATGCCACTGTTATCCTTTCTGATAACCAGAGGGGGATTCATTTTTCATATAATCCCGGGTTCCACGATTGATCCAATCATGTTGATGGCTAGTACCACTTTATCCAGGATATGGTACAACAAGGTGCCATAAGGCTCAATCATATAGGAACTGATGAGCAGGTCGCGGATATTATCACAATGCCCTTGGGGAAGGTCATGTTCCTAACCTTCCATGAGAATCTTGGAATCATGGAACGACCCTATTTGGAGGGTCCTATTGGAAGATGAGCTTTGGGATCTCTGGGGGGCCTTGGGGATAATTCCTCGGAGCTATAAGCAACGATAGGGCTAGGCTTGCCGAAATTTGTTGGTGTGCTTCTGCACCACCGTTATGATGATTGAGTTGGTTCGCCTCTCATGATCTATGCCCCGTATGCATCCTACCCATTTGAGTTCTGGACTCATGGGAAGTACCTCTCATTTGGCCAATGAGGTGAGAAATGAGAATAGAGACCATAGCAAGACCGATGGACGCATCAGATATTTTTGTACTCTCTTCTATGTCTAGAATGGAACATGTCCATCCACTTGATCTGGGATCAAGTTTAGTGAGGTTTCAGACCTCCAACTGACTTCGGGTCAATGAAACTAACTTTGGGTTAGTATATGACTCTCTTGAGTCCTAGTGATGTTTCAGACCTCCAACTGGCTTCTGGTCAGGTAAACCAACTTCAGGTTGGTATGAGACTCTTTGTGAGTCCTCTAGAGGTTTCGAACCTCTGGGTTGAATCTGTTAGTCGGGAATGATGTATTTGTGACTGACCCACTTCTGTTCTGAAATAAAGAGGCTAGCAAAGCAAGTTATGGTGGGATGAGGCATGATGTTTGGATTGCACTAGTAGATGGAGTTCTCCCTAGTTGAGAGGGAGTGTTAAATTTGGGCAACTAGGTCCAAACTTCGGGTTGTGCTACTCAGATGACAATCCCAATATTTTTATTTGATTCCTCTTTCGAAGAGGTGTAAGATTGATCTAAAGATCATCTAGATTGGATGAGCAGAACATGTACTTTGAATTTATTCCATTTATGTGCTAGGTCGGCCTAGAATATAATATAGACTTAAATGTCTTAAAGGACGTGTCACACAACCCCAAATATGCCTATATAATAGAGATACTTGGAGTTCATTATACACACAATGGGTGGAGTATTTTCTTCTCTCTTGATGGCAATGGAGCTGCGTTCTTGGTGCTGCGTATTTATGGAGTATTCTTTGTCTTGGGGCTATGTGTGACACGCTTGGCTGAATGACCTATTGGAGACTTTGCTGGTAGAAGCATCTTGCTGATCGCCGTAATGCCACCATTCATTATCTCTGTTTTGGTTTCTCTTCTATCAATTTATTGGTATGTTCTATCCGCTTCAAAATTTTGTGCCCTAATCTGAAATGGCATAGGACATGTTCTAAAAATAACATAATGCAAAAGGGCCAACCGTGGAGGGGGTTTGATCTCATTAGGAATGGAATAGTAAATTTCTGTTGAATCGAACATTGAAGTCTTCTACTGATTCATTTGGTTCTCTTTTTCAGATTGTTATATTTAGAAAGGATTTGTAATGGATTCTTATTTACCTCCCATCTGGCTATGAAAGCGTCTACCAACTAATTTGATGTGGCTATGGAATTTTCATTTAATGATATAAAAAACACCTTAACTTCTCCTGAAAAACTCTGAACTATGATTCTCATTTTTGCATCATCTGCATCTATTTCCTCCAGGTCAATAAAGTCTATAACTTTAACAATATGTTGTTTTTCAATGATTGAAGAATTTTCATTAAAAAGTAGAAGTCTCTGGCCATAACCCTGAGGTAAGGCATTGAGTTGACCTAGTAAGATGAGGGGTGAAAATCTTGCCATAATTCCTGTTGAATGGACTATTGAAGTGACAATAGGAAGAGTTTTCTAAATAGGTGATGAAGTAGATGGTGCGGAAGAGGTAAAAACAGTTGATTGTGAGTGTGTCAGGATAGGTATTAACTGGTACTAAAGTTGGTTTGCTAGACTTTCAAGTTTATAAAATTGAGTCCAAATTTTAGTTTCAAAGTTTGATTCAGACTTATTTTTTTCAAAGGATAAATTTTCTTCAAGTTTTAAGGAGGTAAGATCTAACTCAGATAATGACTTGACCTCAGAGAGCCTTAAAGGATCAAATACTATGTCAGCTAGGAGGTTTCAAACTTAGATCAAAACAATCACAACTCAAATTTTAAATCGAATTATATATCTTCGAGAGATAGAACTTTAGTAGGTATTGAAGAAGATCCTACCAATGGGATTGGATCTGACTGAATATATGTAACTTGATATCTATGCTTCCAAACATGCTTCTCTAGATCTTCGACTGGATCAGCTGGGTAAGGATCAGGATTTGATCTAGTGTATCTCCTCAAAGCCAAAATGTTCACTGTTCAAAGAACTAATGGTACAACGAGAGAATATCTGACGCTTTGATTCCCCAGTATGGTCCCAAGATGTTAGCACTCCACCAGATCTCTGAGGCTGAGAAGAGACCAACAAAGGTAACTACAAGCCAAGCTCTCACCAAGTAGCTAGCCCTACTAGGCAGGAGAGTGATTTCTCCAAGGGATCACAGCCAAGAGGGTTGGATCAATTAGGTTTTAGGCTAGGTATAGTAGCACAGGGGTTTTGATTGGTTGATTTGGGTGTTGGATGAGTGAATTAGGTCAAAGTGGTAACTAGGTTAGGGAAAATAAGATTAGAATTGCAGACATATAATGGGGCAAGGTAGGTAAGAACTCTAACACTTCATGGTTTTAGGGTGAGATGGATCGGACTAGTGAGGTGCTAAAAAGAGAATGATAGTACATGAATTATTTTTAAACTGAAGAAACTGAACAAACTATGGCAATTCCCCAAAACATAACATAAGAGATGTATTATGCCTATCAGAATTTAGAATCAAACATATAATAGAGCTGGAATGAACATGAAAAGTACAAAGAATTCATACATATGAAACTAAGGAAAAAACTTTTCCAAATTACAGTACCACATGAATCCCAAAAGAATAGTTGCAACTCATCCAATATATTCCTGCCAAAATCTGAATACACTAGTGTCTTTGATCAATACAACAACATAAAACCTATGAAATGAGTCAAGAAATGAAAGATATATGCATTAAACAACTTCTCTCAACCTCAGGGGGCGCATACCTGAGTTGTAGAGCATATCCACAAAAGTTTGAACTGCAAAACTAGAGTATAAGGTCAAACTGACTCATCCCTAACTTTAGTGAAAATGATTCATCAATCCTCTCAAAGAGTTTTAGCTAATGTATTTACCCCTAGGTAACTTTAAAAATTCATTATTAAATTTACATCCATCAATTACATTGGTAAAAACATGATTTTTCCATGGTGAAACTGAGAAAACTGGAAAAACAGAGAAAGGTCAGGAGTGCAGCGCTAGTGTCAGGAGCGCAGCGCTAACTTGAACTCAACTTTTGAAGGGCTTTCTGATGTCCAAATTGAGCTTAGGATAGCTCATTGGAAATCCTATCTTGTATAGTTTCCAAAAATGATAATATTTGGCCCTCCAAAAATTCATTCTCCCAAGAATGGTCAGGAGCACAACGCCTAGCTGAAAAAGAGGGCAGAAACATGATTTTTTGAGTGTTTTTTGACCTTATCACCTGCCATTTTGCCCAAATTTGCTTAGAAAAGCGCCTACCCTAACTATATTTGGCATTTTGAATCTAATGGTACCTTCAGTATTGCAATTAGAGCCTCCTAGAAAAAGCGCGGCGCATAGGGCGCTGCGCTCCTGGAAATGTAACTGTGCCAAAACTGCCAAAAGTTGAAAAAGCTAAAAAAATCAAGAACATGCCCAAAATTTCTCCAAAATTGTGTTGTGGAAGTCTGATGAAATGTGCTAAGAAATAAGGGATGCCTCAGCAAGGATTTCAAGCTTGTCTCCTTCCTTTTTCTTGGCTAGGGTTTGCTTGTGTTTCTCATGTAATTGCTTAAGTTTGATGTTGCAGACCTTTTTTCTTGTGATATACCTGTTAGACAAGTTTATGAGCGTTTTTTTGTCCTTTTTTTCCTTTTGGAGGAGTTTCTCAAGATGGATGTTGACCTATCAAGCCACGCCTCTCTATCATCTTCAACCTCCTTGGCAATCCTTTCCTCAAAAGTGAGTTTTTCATCCTCAATCTTTTGTTGTTGTTAATCCCTCTTAAGACCCCTTGTCTTTGGTCGTTTTCTGCTGCTTTGGATGTCATCATGGTCAGGGTCATTAAGTGGCATCATTACTTTACCTCTCTTTATTTTGAGAAGCTCTAGCTCCACGAGTACTTTCTTATCCTTCAGCTGCTTATTCTCCTGCTCAACAAATGCAATGACAAATTGAGCTCTATCCAAATTAGTTTGCAGCTCTCTAATTTTAGCATCCTTCTCTTTGACAATCAAACTAGAGACCTCATGATCATCCTGTTGATCCAAGTCAACTAGGTCAAAATTTGTTTCCTCATCATGAGGGTCCTCATCCTCTTGCATGACTTCTTCATGCACCATTGACTCTTTCTACTTTTGCTTTCCATTTTGTACTTGCTTTGCTGATAAAGAAGGCAAGGTACCTCCCACAATCTGTGGGGAAAACACCTGCCTATGCCCTCTCTGATATGTTTTAGGCAATGTGTCTTTCTTAGCCTCTTTGACCACAACTCTACTGGATGACCCAATATGACTCCGAAATACTGATGATGGTGATGGTATGGGTCTAGTAGGCTGAGCTGATGGAGGAATAGATGCAGAGGGTTGATATGAAAGAGGGATTATTTCAGCATGTTTATCTTGTTGAGCAATGAAAACATCATTGGCAATGAAGGTATCCCATGAAATGTGCAATTGATCAAGATGATGGAGTACAATTATTTTGATCAAGGAGTGATGGAAGAGGTTGTTCATTTGCTGATCGTATTCTCTATTATGTATTATGTAGGCCATTTTTTCTATTCTCCTAAACAAATAGTATGGGATATTGAGCAACTTTACTCTTGTGAAGTGCATGAGCAATCTAATATGGTAGGTGTAAGGTCTGGAGAACCTTCCTTCACAAGAGAAGTACTTCATGATTATTTTCATCATGGGGGTATACCTATAAAGAAGGTAACTTAAAGGGAAGACTCTATTTCTCTCATTTTTTATACTTTGGATTGATGAATGGTTCATAATACTAGTCATCCAAGTCTTGGGCTTTAAACCACTTCTCACCCATGTTTGGTATTCTTGTGGCAGCAACAATGATAGGTGTAGATATAGTGAAGGTTACACCTGCAAGGGTCACCTGATTGTCTCTGAGGTTTGAAATGAAAACTCTACTCAAAACAGGGTGGTGTTGAACTCTTTGGATCATTTTTCAGAAATCAAGGCAACCAACATATTAAAAGCAAGAGACTATCATAGGAGAGGCCATAAATTCTCTAGTGGTGGTGGGCTCAAGCCTCTAAATTCTTCCTCCCTTGTGAGGTCTCCTTTCCTCTCTATCATCCTCTTCCTCCATGTAATCTTTGTCTTCCTCCTCCATAGTGTTTTTAGTTTTGAAACCTTAGGGTAGGGAAAGGGGAGTGGAAAATAGGTTTAGGGAGTGGGGATGGGAGTAGAAAAAATTGGGGGAATATGGAAGTGGGTTAGGGAACTTAGGGACTGATATGGGATTAAGATACTTAGGGAAATGAGATGGGGAAATTGAAGAAAGTATAAAGGAAGCTGGCTAGAAAATGTGTAGTCTAGGAGCTATGGTTTTGGGTAATGTAGTTTTGGGGACATGGATTTAGTGATGTAGGGATAGGATTAGGGTTTAATGTGATATGGGAAGGGAATGCAGGGTCTATGGAATAATTTATGGTTATAGGAATGAAATATAGGGTTTCTTAGCTTTAACACTTGGAAAACTGAAATGAGATATTTGACACATTAAACTTGCAAATGGAAAATGCTAGGAGGGCACAAATGGTGTTGCTTATTTGTAATGGAGGTGAAGAAACCCTTTGTTGGTGTTTTGGAGAAATTGGATGAAGTTTTGATGGTTTTGGATGAAATTGGCTAGGAGCGCAACGCCTCACTACCAAGTGCGCAACACCCTTCTCCAAGAGCGCAACGCCAGTTCTAGGAGTGTAGCGCCTAACCTCCAGGAGCGCAGCACCACCCAAAACTTGAAATTTGACCTTGCAAAATTATTTTTCGAGTTAAGGGAGTGTGAAATAGATGGTTGGGAGAGAAAATTAATTGTTTTTTTTGTCTTGTGTTGGGCTTTATACTTGATGATTTGAATGTATTTGCCTTTAGGACCCACTATTCTTTCTTCTCATTCACTTTAAACTTTGACATATTTACCTTTCACTTTTGTTTCTGATTTGGAGATTGAACATTTGATGGATTGATAACACTTAGACTTTGAAGCTTTTGAGCTTTCTTGGCACATGAAACCTTTGAGTTGACAAATATCTTGGAACCATTGAACTTATTACAAATTAAGAAAACACAAAATTACATGATGAAATGAAAATTACATAATGGAATAAGAACTAAATATTACATTTCAACTTTACACAATAAAGTGAATTTATTGGTCACTCTTAGTCTTGATGGCCTTTTATGTAATGGAAATGATGTTTTATTGGACCTTGAAAACCCTAAGACCTAATGGACATACTAACTGAATGGAATTCATGATGATATGACTGAAAAGATGATTAGACTCATGAAATAATGGACACTCAGCATGTGATAAAGTGAGCCAACAAGTAATGAGACATTTTTTGAAAAGAGCGAACTTTGATGAAAATCTGCACCAAGTGACCAAATTTTTGCATGATGTAGTGGACTGATAAAAAATTTCTGAGTGGGGCTCATAAAATGACATGAAAGAGTTAATTTTGATCATTTTTGGAAGGATGTAAATACTGACACTAACACATAGGATATAAAATACTCTGCGTAATATTCAGGAGAATTAAACCCAGAATTTTAATGGGTAAAACAAAGATTATCAAATGCTCTGGTTAACATATCAAATGCATAACAATAAAACCTAGAATCACATGGGCAAAATAGATATTATTCAATGCTCTCGGTAATATATCAAATTCTCAAGCATCAAACCCATAAATCGAATGGGTAAAATAGCTCCTAACCAAGAAGCTATTTAACATATCAAATGCGCAATGACTAACCCAAAATTTCATGGGTGGATGTCATATTTAAACCAAAATCTGAATGCTATATAAAATATGTAAACCCAAAAATTGAATGCGTAAATAGGATAACCTTTGTGCTGAAGGAAAGGGCCAAGGGATTATAGAATTGAACCTAACAAACTTTCACAAGTAACACTATGAGAAGGGTGAAGAACATTACCCAGGTGGCCACATAGTGAAATCAGAGGGTTATCTTGCTATGTAGGATAAAACCCCACTATGAGATGGATATTTCCGAATTAATTAAACCCAAAGATACATAAAAAAGTATAAATGAGTGACAAATAGATATATACGTGAGATGTGAGGGTCGAGGCTGACCAGGTCATGGAATTTTTCTACAACCAGCAAAATCAAAATAAATTAGGAGTAAATCTGGAAAGATAATTGAACCAATACAACCATACATTTCATGCTAATAGAAAATGTTGAGAATTCACAGGAAAACCCCTTACCTATGAGCCAAATGACGAATAAACTCACTGCGTAGCTACATACTCCCACAACCAGCATTCCATTAACATAGAGAGTTGTCTTCATAGTTGAATCAAGCTATTATGGAACCATGGATTCGATGTGTAGGTTTGCGCTAATGGCGACACAACTCCACCAAGCCCTGACGGCCGCAACTCAATGAGTGAAAGATCGAAATGAGGACAGATAGGGCAGGTAAACCCTTAGGGTTTTCGAGACTCCTAAAGACCATAGATCTTCCCCCAACCGATCTCAGCTATCCCTCCATGGCATCGAGAATGGCAAAGGCCACGTGAGGAGGACTGACTAGCACATGGTATTCGAAAAATGGTGAAGTATGGAGTGAGACATGTCATAAGTAGGGAACGTTTCATTTAACTGTAAAATGAGCCTTCGTATCAAACCATATGAGGACTATACGTATGTTGAATATTTAGAGTAAGGGTAAAGGGTATAGGTAAAGTTAAGATAGTTAATGGTATCATAAAAGTATTAACCTATAGGTATTTCATATAATTAAATAAAGAGTTAGGAGTTCTTCCAACTTAGTAAGTACCAATATTACCAAGGACTATAGGTAAGGGAAATAATTAGATGTGCAATGGTTATGGAACCATTATAACCTTAGTGTATATGAAATTAACTAGGGAGATATGAGTTTTCCAACCTTAATTAAAGATCAAACTTATTTAAGATGTTAAGATGGTTGGGGAGATGAGACCCATATCACCCTAGTTAATTTCATATACTCTAAGGTTATAATGGTTCCCTAACCATTACACATATAATTTTTGTCCTTACCTATAGTGCCTTAGTAATTTTTGTTCTTACTAAGTTGGAAGAACTCCTAACTCTTTATTTAATTACATGCACTACCATACCATTACCTACCTTAACTTTACCTATACCCTTTATCCTTAGCCACATTAGCCTCTACCTATACTCTATACCCTTACTCTAAATATTCAACATACGTATAGCCCTCCTATGGTTTGATCCAAAGGCTAATTTTAGACTTAGATGAAGTGTACCCTCCTTATGACGTGTCTCGCTCTAGACTTCGACATTTGTGGAAGGCCATGTGCTAGTTTGTTCTCCTCATGTGGCCTTTGCCATTCTCGATGTCGTGGAGGGATGGCTGAGGTTTGTTGGAGGAAGATCTACGGTCTATATGAGTCTCAAAAACCCTAAGTGTTTACATGCCCTACCTTTTCTCATTTCGACCTTTCATTCACAGAGTTGCCATCGTTAGGCTTGAGGGAGTTGTGCCACCATTAGCGCAGACCTACACATCGAATCCATGGTTTCATGATAGATTGAATCAACCACGATGTTTCCCCTCTGCGTTAATATCATGTTGGTGTTGGGAAAAATACTAAGAGGGGGGGGGGGGGGAAGTGAATCAGTATTTATAACACATTGTTTTACTTTTACTTTTTCTTTACTGATTTATATACAAACTTTAATGAGCCCAACTAGCATATAAACGCAGCTATCTTTAAGCAAACTTGCGTATGTCCAGAGAACTTATTGTGCAGATAATTCTTTACTTAGATCAGTGCATCATTCATTCATCAGATGTTTAGTAAGCAGTAAGCATGTGCTGTAAAAACAGAATAAATCATCACACATAAACAACACACATGAACACCAAGATTTAAGGTGGAAACTCAATTCGAGAGAAAACCCACCGTTGTTGTCATCTCTATCTTCAATATTTATTATAAAGAAAATTTCTTACAATCTTGTACTGGCACAGACTCATACCAGCATGCAGGCACCCACATCTAGAAAGTTGCAACCTTCTCTCATTCTCCAGCTTCTACTGGAAGGGAGCTCCAACCACCTGATCTCGTTTACCAACCACTGCTATAAGGGAGCTATGACCCCCTGCTTCTTGTTTACCAGCCACTCCTGGAAGGGAGCTACTACCCCATGATCTTGTTTACCAGCAACCACTGGAAGGGAGCTATGACCCCCTTACTGAAGGCTTCAACCCTCAGAACCACTACATACCACATTTCATCAATTTTCACACTAGATCCAACAGCTTCCACACAACACAACTTGTAGACCTCTTTTCATCATATTTTTAGACTGGACCCACTCCACACATTTAAGCTCAAAGAACATTCATCAAACAGAAACTTATAACCACATCAACTTATTCACTAAATCATAAATCAACCAACCAACCAATAATCTTTAATCATATTCAACTCGAAGCATAATCAATATTCAAACAACCCATATCTGTATGAAGACACCACTGACAGACACCAGTAAAACAACAAAATAGATCAGACATTTCTTTCCGCACACTTCAACAAAACCATAGATCTTATACATACTTTTGTTTAACTGAACCTGCGTATATATGCGCTTTTACAGAGACGAACCTGCGTATAGATATGCATACATTACAGGTCTGCGCAACTCTTCAGAATAGATAATCAGCTCAGATCTTACCCTTCACTTCAGTAAACATTCGTCGGATCACAGATCTAAACATTTCATAAACAGCTCTAGAAAATACATTTTCATTTCAGGTCTAGAGATCCTGATCCATCATTGTATTCATAGGTGCATTATTATTTTAGATATATCAATAAATTGTAACCCATTCCATGCAGATATACTTCAGGGTGAAGTATTCATTCAATTCCCAGACACCTGCACATTTTTTCACTATGATCTTCTTCTCCTTATATAGATTTAGCCTTTACCAATACCATGAGCCAAAACCACACAACTTCAAATAGATGACATAGCATTCAATCAGGTGGGCTAATACCATGGTAATGCCCCCTGGTATTATCTTTTTAGAGCACAAAATTCATACACGACTTGGATTGTTCTTATCAGCGTGTATATGCGACTTGGCATGTACAAACCCGCATATAGAACCTACTATATGATTTGTAACCAATCTTCTGCTAGATATTACACATTTCTTCTAATAGACTACTGAGCTTCTCCATAAGACATATACTCAATCTTTTACCAAAGAGTTGCCATCAAGGACAACATATTAAGACATAAGAATCATATTGCCAACAACTCCTAACCCTTAGTAATTTTTGTTCTTACTAAGTTGGAAGAACTCCTAACTCTTTATTTAATTGCATGCACTACCATACCATTACCTACCTTAACTTTACCTATACCCTTTATCCTTAGCCACATTAGCCTCTACCTATACTCTATACCCGTACTCTAAATATTCAACATATGTATAGTCCTCCTATGGCTTTATACGAAGGCTCATTTCAGACTTAAATGAAGTGTGCCCTCCTTATGACGTGTTTCACTCTAGACTTCGGCATTTGTCGAAGGCCATGTGCTATTTTTTCCTCCTCATGTGGCCTTCGCCATTCTCGATGCCGTGGAGGGATGGCTGAGATCTATTTGAGGAAGATCTATGGTCTACAGGAGTCTCGAAAACCCTAAGTGTTTACATGCCCTACCTTTCCTCATTTCGACCTTTCACTCACAGAGTTGTGGTCGTTAGGCTTGAGGGAGTTGTGCTACCATAGTGCAAACCTACACATCGAATCCATGGTGTCATGATAGCTTGAATCAACCATGATGTTGCCTCTCTGCGTTAATAGCATGTTGGATGTGGAATTATTTGCTACGCAGTGCGTTTCTTCACCATTTGGCTCACAGGTAAGGGGTTTTTTTGTGATTTCTCAGCATTTTCTCTTGGTATGAAATGTATGGTTGTATTGGTTCGATTATCTTTTTAGATTTACTCCTAATTTATTTTGTTTTTTCTATTTGTAGAGAAATTCCATGACCTGGTCAGCCTCGACACTCGCATCTACGTAAATCTCTCTCTATCAATCGTTTATACTTTGTTATGTATATTTGGGTTTCATTAATTTGGAAATACCCTCTCTCACTATGGGGTTTTGTCCTACGCAAGGGAAGAATCCTCTATTTTCACTGTGTGGTCACTTGGGCAATGTTCTTCACCCTTCTCCCAACGTTTCTAGTGAAATATTATGGGGTTTAATTTGGTAATCCCCTAGCCCTTTCCTTCAGCACAAAGGTAATCCTATCTACACATTCAAGTTATGGGTTCACATATTTTATATAGCATTTAGGTTTTGGTTTAAATATGACATCCACCCATCAAAATTCTAGGTTAGGCACTACACATTTGATATGTTAAATAACTTCTTAGTTAGGAGCTATTCTACCCATTTGATTTTTGGGTTTGATCCTTGAGTATTTGATATATTACCCAGAGTATTGAATAATCTTTGTTTTACCCATGTGATTCTTGGTTTTATTGTTATGCATTTGATATGTTAAGCAGAGAATTTGATAATCTCTGTTTAAATACCCATTAAATTTTTGGGTTTAATTCCCCTGAATATTACGCAAAGTATTTGCTATCCTCTGTTCCATTAAATTCTGAGTTTTTACATTTTGAAATTCGTTATGTTCATAAGAGAAATTGCAAATGGGGTTTACCTTTTTCTGTTCTTTGAAAATATAGTTAGAACTTCCCTCGAGTGCATACTCCAATCTCAAGCCATTGAAATCCATTTCGATCTTGAATCAGTTGTAGCACCAAGAAATTCTTTCTGCAAATTCGAATTCTGTTCAGTCACAAACTCAAATCCTCCTTCACTATTGTGATTTCGTGTGCGTTGATACCATGTAGAAATTATACAACAAGCATGTATATCATGGATTCAATCCGATCTAACAATGTGCTAAAGCTAGATACTAAATCACTTCTACAAATAAATTGCTGAATTAAAAACACAATCGTCAATCACATGAAGCAAAGAATAATCAAATCAAACCACAACACAGATAATTTCCCGGGGAAAGCTTGCTGCTCAATATCCAGCTATATTCTATTGTATATTCAACATGGATACATGAAACAATTACATACAACTCTTCTCACAAGGGCCCTCCTGCATTTAGCTAATTGTCTCACACTATCGTGGAAAAAAATGACCAACAAATAACCAATTCTCGACCTCTAAACAACTTTCCTTTCTTGCGCAATTCATGTGGAATGCAATCCCTATTCCATAGGAATTTTGGCCTTCCTTGAATGCACAAGGATCATGGGAAATCCAATGGGTGTTTGGTTGCATGGGTGTAACCCAATAATCCTACAACTGATAGTCAACTTCCATTTCACCTAGATCTCAACTGGGTATCCACTGGAACTAACTTGTATGCAACTAATAATAGTAAATCCTCGGTTGCATGTGAGATCAATTATTTTGAATTAAATAATATTTAATTCACTTGATCTCTCACTAGTGTATCTAACAGTTACAACTAGCACAATTGACTTTAACTCACTTAACTGATTTAAATTGATGACAACTTGCATTAGCTAATGCACCACTACACTTTGACGTATGTTACAACTAGAATTACTCTGCATGCCTCACCAACTACCCTTAACTCGAAATTCATGAGTTAACTAAGTTTATCACACTCAGTTAACTATTACAAGTTATTTTAAGATTAGATTACATTTTATTGTCCATCTTAATTAAGGGATAACTAAAATAGACATGCACCAAATTTATCCCAGACCAGTGTAGGTGCCGCTAAGACCTGTGGTCCCACACTAGTGTGGGTGTTGCTTGGACCTACTAGTCCCACAATAGAGTAGGTGCTGCAATTTCTTGTTGCACTTCAACAACTAACATACAGTGAGCTGGTTCGCATGACTCTTAATGGGTTCCCCAAGGAGTGTCGTACATTCCTCCAAATAATTTATGGGCGAGACACACTTCTAATATGGGAGTGCCTATGGAGTGATTTCCCTCAGGAAGAGATAAGGATCAATATCATAGAAGTTACTATCAACAATAGTATCAAGGGACTAAATATGAAAAACTAAGAGGAAAACGTAGCCCTTGCAAGAAAAATGAAGGCGAAGAAGGGTCTCAGTCAGGGATAGAACTCAAAATGAGGAGAGAAGAAGAAGAAGGACTCGTCGAAGGTCAAGTGATTTGGATGTGGTGAATTTTATTACTATGTCCATTATCACCCAATTTCCCAAGAGGGAGAAGAACAAGAAGGGGCAGCAACAGATAACAACTTCGACAGAGATCGATGAGTTGACCTCTAGATTGGAGGAATTCACATTAATAACAATGATACCTCCATACGGAGGAGGAGCATGATTCTTTAGAGACCAAGATGGGTAGGGCCCATGGGTGAGTAGTAGGATGTCTAGATCAGATCTAGTTACTATTCACATGGATCATTACCTTTTCTATAGGGGCCCATTGTAAAGTAGCGGGAGGATGAAGGTGTCAGCAAGGCGAAGTCATATCTTGAGGGAAAATGCAGAGCTAGTTGTAGTCAAATACGTGAGAGGTAATTGTAGATCCAGTTGAGCACAGTGAGATGCTTGGTAGACAGTGCAGAGCTAGTTGTAATTAGAGACTCAAGGGACAATTGCAGAAGCTAGTTTTTGTGACACAGTATTTTAGGATTGATTCAATTACTATTAGTAACAGGTGGATCAGAGTATATTCAATGCTTGATAGAAAATGTTTGTCACTTTGACCTCTTCACAGTCATTTCCAATGACAGGGAGTCAAATCAGGTTGAAGATGTGAAGAAATGAGGTACAACAGAAGTCAAACATTGGTGGTGTGGATCATTCTACAACATGTTCCAACAAAGCAGCAAGTTGCAGATATACCCTCAAAGGTTCTAGGGAGATCCATGTTCATCTACTTCAGATAATTGATGGGTATAGTGGAGAACACCTTCCTCACTATGAGAGATTGTTAATTTTTGGATATGGAATAGCATCATACAAGTGTTCTATTTTGATATGATGCTAAGAGGCTAAGGAACTAAAGATATCCAAAACCCAAAAACAAATTCTCAATATAAGCTTGGGAAACACCTTAATTAAATCAATTTTCCATAATTAAAATATTTCCTAAGTCTAACATAGGAAAAGTGGTAAATTAAAGTTAATTAACGATGTTCAAGATTTCTCAAGAAGCTTATATTGATGAATTCTAATTAATCTTAGCCATTGAAAGATATTAAATCATGTCCATTAAGACTCCAACAAGAGATTATAAGAGTAGGTCGAAGGGCTTGGAGATAGCAGCTAAGAGATTAGTGTGATCTAGTTGTGAGAGGTTAATTGAGCCACCCAATTTGAAATCTTCAACAAGGGCGCAATTCGAGTGAGGGAAATGGCATAAGAGAGGAGGCCACATATATTTGAGAGCAGATATCTGAAGGAGATATTCCCAGTATTTTTCCAATGCTAGTGTGGCAGGAAAAGGGAGGTTGAATACATCTACAAAAGAGATCGTACAAGCAATGCGAATAGCCAAAAACCCTAGCACGAGTTGCCAGAAGAGGATTGATTCAGTTTCGGAGTTCTGATCAACTTATAGGAGGTAGAGTAAGTCACTTGTAGAGGCAAACAGAGCCTAGATGGACCAGTTAGAGGAATATCTAGGACTATGTGTTTTGCCCAGAGGCTACAATATGTGTTCCAGGAAGCAATGCGAGTTGCCAGTGTCGAGTGTGAAATGGCACGAGGAGGTCGAGTTGGTTTGCAGAGGAGATTCTATATCTCAAGATTATTTTTCCAATTGTGCTATATTATTTTCAGAGGATTTCCAATTGGGCATACAATTGTAATAATTCTCAAACAGTTGCATAATAAAATAAACACTTATCTATTGCATTGGTTTTCCCTTCAGGGTTTTCCCGTGGATGTTTATTCCAAAAATATTGGTGTCATTTTTATTTTGTGTGAGCATCTACTTCTTAGTTCCTATTTTATTCCACAACATTTTATTGTGAAGAATGCATTAGTAATTTATTCGTTATTTTCCATAAACAAGTAAATTGTTAACAAGTTAGAAGAATAAACTCGATTTAGTGAATTCATCGAAATTTCACATGGTATTAGAGAATTGTTGATCAGATCAAAATCTCAGAAGTGAAGGAAACACAATTGTGCATCTTTAGTGGGAGATCTGAGCACAATATTTCCAAATTTTCACAGTCCAGCGAGGTAGTGCGAATTGTTGGGCAGGAAAATCAATTTCCAAAACCAGACAGGAGGAAAATCTCAATTCATCTAGAAGCAGTAGCAGCAGGTAGTGGATTTGTCGGGAAGACGTTCCAGTGAGCAGATCAATGATTTCATATTGTATATATAGGCACAAAATTTTTAGCAAAAGTTTGCAGTTGCAAATATGTGCAAGGCAGGAAGAAAAAAATAGATTGAGAGGGAATTTTCAAAAATTCTCTAAGGGTTTCCAATTTTTCGAGTTACAAAAAAGGAGGCCATGATTTCCAACAATAGAAGGCCATAATAGATTTTTCATTTGATCTAAAATTAAAAGTGTAGGTTCATATAAAGTTTTTCAAGCTAGTTTATGTCTTTTGGGCAATGGCTCATGATTCTAAAAACACACAAACTAAGTTAAATTTTTCATATTAATAGTTAAAAATGGATAATAAGCAACATCACAACACAACAAATTGATGACGAAGTTCAGCCCTCCTAGGCTACGTCTTCGTGTCTAGCTTCCAATGGTGTCCATTTATATTATATGCTCAAATGTTAAATTACATCAACATGCAATAATAAAAATGAAAAAATAACACTATCTTCGTTTCTAGAATGCCGAAAGACCCTCGTGTAGGCTTTTCTTAGGATCAAAAAGGTCGAGAAATTACCAAGTTAGGCCTCTTTCTCCATTCTGCCTGCAAAATGCTCTGCAAATTGTTCCCCACTACAAATATGGAAACAAACAGTCTCTTGGGAAGATTGGTATGGCACTCAATTTTTTTTATGGATGTCGCGAGTTCAACCCATGAATCTCGTTGGGTTTGGTGTTTTTTGTTGAACCGTTACTAAATATTAAAAAAAAAAGGGTCGAGCCACTTTTTCTCTGCCCTTTGGTTGGTCACATGGAAATAAAAATGACCGATGGGTGCGGGCCATAGGCCACATGCCTCCCTGGTCTCGCTCCTTGTCGCATGATAGTTCATATGATTGTGGGTTGTCGCATGGGCATGGTGCCATGCACCGCGCCCCCCCACCCCTCCGTAAACTTCGTCGGTGGTCGTGTGAGGGTGATGTGGCTTGCAACCATTACCTTGGTTCTTGAATGTTAGTTGAAACCTCCCAACTCATTCTTCATTGGTTCTAGTGGTTACTACATGCCTTAGGGTTGGGCCAGTCATGCATGCCCATCGTCCTATCCCTCCCCCAACCGTCGAACCCAGTAACTTTATGAATAATTGCCGCCACCATGGTTAACAAGTCCCAACAGTGGTATAATGGTAATGCGGAGGAGTTATGTCCCAGGGGTCAAGCATTTGAATAATTTGGAGTGTTGGTCAATCAACCCAACCAATTTTGGCCTCATCTAGAGTGTCACATGGCGCGCTCGGATTGGACCACATGTCACAGTGTGATTGTCCCTTACCAAATCACCATCAACCAATAAGAGTGCAACTTTTTTCCCCTGTACGACTGGCCACATGTCATGTTCTAGTTGGCTCCGTATTGCTCGGCTATCCTGCTAACGTTAGCGTATGGATTTCCACATGGCATCTCTACACTACCCAGTCAACCCTACTAGTTGATTTTTTTACTAAAACTTCCAAACGCGACAACTTCCTCATACAATGTTAGATTGAGATGATTCAAGCGTCATTGGAATTAAAACAACAATATCTACAATTTGGTGCATGTTTCGGGATATTTTGAGCACTTTAATTATTAAGCATATTTTTTATCCCCTGGATCATTACTCCTCACTAGAATCTTGGATCATTACTCCTCACTAGAATCTTGGACCACCAAAAGTCTATTTTTACTCAGCAATTAAGTGAAGGTATATCTCCCTCACTTTTCCAATCTCTATCCACCTTTATTTTCTTGGATTGGTACCTTTGATCCCCACTCAAAGATACTCCATATTGCCTCTGCATGAAGTCTTTATCCTCTTGTCAAGAACTGAGTCTTCTTACAACTCATTTAAATATTCAAGAGCAAAATATTCTATAGATTGTATTTGAACAACCTATTCTTGATCATAAATCATAGGAGGCTCATACAATCTCAAGTTTTCCATATTCACAACAAAATAAATTTGCATGTAAGGTGGAAAATCTAATCAGAAACTGTTGTTACCAATATTATCCAAGATTTCGAAAGGAATGTATCTGATGGGCTTGAGCTTTTTACCTTCACCTTGTAATCTCTCCTTGTTGATGTACAACCAAACTTGATCTCCCACTTGGTAATCATGATCAACCTAATTCTTATCATGTCTCGATTTATACCTGGATTTGATTTTATCTAGTTGTTCTTGTACCCTTTGATGCACTAGCTAAATTTGTTCAATGAAATGCTTGGATATGTCCACATCACTATTTCCATCTACTGCAATATCTTTACGAAAGATGAAATCCAAAGGAGACTTTTGCAAATAACCCAAACAAACTTCAAATGGAGATAATTGTGTAGGTGAATGCTTGTCACAATTGTAGGAATTTTGGATGTAATGCAAATGCTCATCCCAAAGTTTAGGATGCTTACCAAAATATCCTAGAAGGAGGTGCACTATTATTTTGTTCACTACTTCTGTTTGGTCGTCGGTTGTGGATGAAATGTCGTGCTCTTATTCAACTTTGTGTCCATGATTTCCCATAAACTTGACCAAAACTTCCCAATAAATTGAGAATCTCGATAAAAAATAATAGAAGTTATTAACCCAAAGTGAACCCATACATTTTGGAAGAAAATATTTGCGTCATGTTCATTTGTAACATGTTTATTACTTGGCATGAACACACACATTTTGTTGAAACAATCCACTACAACATATATATAATCATGACCTTTCCTAGGCATTGGTAGCCCCCCAACAAAACCATAGAAATAATTTCCCATGGCCGAGAAGGGATAGGAAGTGGAGTGTACAAATCCAATTTCCTATTGCTTGTCTTGCTAGTAGCACTCATGGAAAATCCTTTCACATATCTTGATACAATTTCATTAATGTGAGGCCAATAACAATAACTATGAATTTGAGCAATTTTTTTGCCTACATCAAAGTGGCCAGCAATAAGAGAAGTGTGAGCTTCCCTTATGACATTGACTATTTCACCCTGTGGAACACATAACTTGCCAAGATGATACAACAAATTGTTATGAACATGATAATCCAACTCTTCAACATGATTACCTTATCTCAAAGTTGCATAAACATCTTTAAAATCTTCATCTTGAGCATATTGTTCAATATAACTTTCATGCATGATTGATTTATGCTTAAGAATAACAAATTCATTAACAATAAGACTTGACAACATATCTGCAACTTTTTTTTATATACCTTTCTTATACATGATCACCAAATGAAATTGTTGTAGGAATCCCATCCACCTTAAATGTGTAGCTTGTTGTATCTTGGTTTTTTATTATAAATATTGCAAAGGTTGATGATCGGTATGAATAATCTTTTATTTGCCCATCAAATAATATTTCCATTTCTTCACGCTTTGTACCAAAGCATACAACTCTTTATCATAAGTTGGATTGTTAATTACTGCATTGGTAAAGGTTTCAAAATGATAACATATTGGCTTACCATATTGCATCAAAACTTCTCCCATAACATATTCATTTACATCGGTTTGAATTTCAAATCACTGCTTAAGATATGGAAGTGCTAGAATTGGTGTTTTATTGATTTTCTATTTCAAAGTGTCGAAGGCTTTCTCTTGCATGCCTCCCCATTGAAAGACTTGTGTCATACTTGTTGAAGCATGTAATGGTGCTACAATGAATAAGAAGCTAGTGATAAATTTTCTCCAATATTGGGATGCTCCCAAAAATATCCTAACTTTTGTTACATTATTGGGTTTAGGATAATTCACAATGACCCAATTCACAATCGATCTTAAATTTACCCCCTCCTACAATATGACCCAAATAAACCAAAATTGTTTTCCCAAATTCACATTTAGACATCTTCAAATACAACTTTTCCTTTTTCAAGACATCTGGAACTTTTTTCACATGCTTGAAATTCTCTTCACGAGTCTTAGTAAAATTAGAATATCATCTAAGTAAACTATGACAAAATCATCAAGGAATGATCGCAATACATCATTCATAACTCTCATGAATGTGGCAGGTGCATTGCAGAGCCCAAACGACATAACTAACCATTCAAACAAACCTTGTTTTGCCTTGAAAGCAGTTTTCCAAATGTCATCTTCAACAATATTTATTTAATGATAACTAATTCTCAAATCTAACTTGGTAAAATAAACGTCTTCCTTTAACTAATCTATAAAATCTTAATGTGAGGAAGAGGATAGTGATTCTTTACTGTGATCTTGTTCAAAGCTTGGACATACACACACATGCGCCATGTACCATCTTTCTTTGGAACCAGAACAATAGGAGACCCACAAGGAGATGTGGTAGGCCTATTGACCCCTTTGTCAAAGAACTCTTGAATTTGCTTCTTAATTTCTGCATTCTCCAAAACTAGCATGTCGCACATGCCAATATTCAGAAGTGGTGTATCCTGTTCCAATTGAATCTCATGTTAGATTCCTCTTCTTGGAGGTAACCCTTCAAGTTCCTGAAACATCTTGTCATAAGTGTTAACAACTTCAACCAATTCATGCTTGAGTTTAGAATCACATCATGTGAAAGCTTCAGATTCAACAACATATTTTTCTTTAATCATCAACAACACAATTATTACTAGCATTTACAAGCCCTTTCATTTGACCAACACTAACAAGAGATAAGATCATATTCTTTCGATGTGCTCTAAAAATATACTCAACTCCATCTTTAAAAATATGATATTTTCTCTCATGATCATAGAATATGGTTTTTTGGTATTTCAAGTATGGACTTTCTAAAATAATCCCACAAATATCAAGTGGTACAACAACAAGCTCTACCTCATCTATGAAATTAGCAATGATGGTGAATTTAAGTTTATATTTTCTTGTCACTTGTAATTTGGCATCATCACATACCCAACCCAAAGGGAAAGGTTTAGTATGAGGTGTAGTTTCTAAATTAATTTTCTTGACAATTTCTTCAGAGATAAGACTAACTTGGGATCCACTATCAAATAATGTATCCACCATTGTATGTTCTATAATGACCCTGATATGGAAAATCTCATTTCTTTCTTTATCATTTTGAGATTCAATAGGCTTACTAGAAGAAATAGTACTTGCATTAGAATCTATACCTTTCATTCCCACGGCTGTGATTTTGGTTTCATCACTTGACTCAGACCTAGATCATGTTGAGTTGTAGCAGCAGTATTTTGTTTCCCCTTGTTATTGAACTTCTTTGGTCTCAATTCTATATGTAATTTCCAATAGTGGTCTTCATCATGGCCATATTTTAAACAACGCTTATAGGTAAGTTTATCTCCCTCTTTCTTAACAATAGCATTCCTTTTTCCTTTTCCTTTAAACTTCCCCTTTCCTTTGTCTCCAGTTTTAAAAGTTTTCTTGCTAATATCTTCAGTAACATACTTTACTCTTGATTCTAAATGAGTTTCTTGAACACATAATTCATCTAGATTGGTGGGATTAAACATAATTATATTATGTCTTAAATAATTATGTAACCCACCTAAATATTGAACGAGAGTATCTTGTGAAGACAAATCAACACCCAAGATTAAAGCTTTTATTCTAAATTAGTAGGAAGGGTTTTAAACCATTTTCTTGCTTCTTCATCTGGTGACTGCACAAAAAGCCTCATTACCACATCCAAGTAGTCAACATTCAAATTTTTTGCAAAGGCACAAAAATTTGTCACATGCTTTTATGATGTTACGTCATCCTCCCTTGTAAATCTAGGTAACCGCTTTAAATAATCTTAAGGCATGGAATTCATGGGTTGAGGAAGATTTAATGGTGCATATTTGTTTAGAAGGAAATCCAAAATCACCATGTTTTTATTTTGAAAAGAGATAGAAGAACCTCCTGCTTGAAATACAAAAGATTGAGGAGGAATGACAGAAATAGGAACTGGCTGAGAAACATCAAAGATAGTCTGATGTAAAACTGAAAAATCAATTGTTTTAATTTCTTCAATTTCTGGGAAATAAAATGAAACATATTCAAAATACTCTTTTTCAAGTGCAGGTTCTGGAGAGATACTCCGAAGAGAACACAATCTTTTTTGAGAAAAGTCAAGGTTTCTAACAACTTCTTCTGAATGATAAGTTTAGGATATTGAGAGACAGAACTGGTACTAGGAGCTGATAGGGTAGGGTTTGGAGTCACCGGAGATTATTCTTTCCAAACTCTTCAAGAAACTAACTTCTCCAAATCAGAAAGGACATGATCCTTTTTTTGTGACGTATCATACCTTGTGTGAGGCCTTCTAGGGGCCAGGATTCCTTTTCTTAGTGAGATAGCTCAACCTTGACAATTTCTTTTCTCACCAAACAAAGAAATGACAAATAAAAGAAAACCCAGGGAAAAATGACTTCGTTCTCTATTCCCCAGCAAAAGCACCAAAAAATATTGTACCTTGGAAGACAACTCCTGGCTGAGTAGAGGTCAGTGCCTAAGACATTTATCCAAGATTATCAATTTATCAATTTTTTGTTCCATTGTTAACTCCAGAATTGTTTGTTTTACAGATAACACTTTAAATTCTTCTTGGGATAAAACACTCTTTCAAAGTGGCCTTCTGATGATGAATGTGATTTTAAATTGCAGTATAGTGAGTGAAAATATTTGAGGAAAGCTTTAAAAAACAGGCTACTTGTAGCAGAATCTTTTTTTTTTAACTTTAGTAGAATTATGGAAGCAAGATGAAATGAAAAAAACAAAAGAGGATCACATAATTTGACTTTAACTTACAGACACCATAATCTTTGTGAAACTGCAATATTAAAGACTAGCAACTTCATTACTCTCTTTTATAAAAGAACAACATTTAATTGAGAGACCACAGGAAACCCATATCACATTCAACATATGTCTGGAATCACTTTGAAAGATTTATTGAAATCACCAAGAAGATCCAAAATTACAGAAAGAACTTTTTTCTTCTGAGGCCCAAAACCTGGAACCCTTTCTCGTTCCTCAAAATTTTCTTTTATAACATAATAACAATGAGGACAGTTATGAAACTGTCAACTTTCAAACTGCGAACTACTTGAACTGTCTATAAACTACTTGGTCCTTCAAAAGACTATATTCATGATGAAAATAAAACAAAATTACATCATTTTACAAAAACATTTTCAAAATTTTTGTTGAAGTAACAGGTGGCATTTTCTCATTGAGTCATATGAGATTATAGTGCAGTTGAAGGTCCAGCTTCTCTACCCATTGTTGTAGGAGACATCCACTCTCTACATTTCTTCTAGATTGTCATATCTGAGCTCTGACTTTGACAAACCTAGTGTGAGCCATTTTGAAACTGGTGATCCTGTTATAAGTTGGATTCTCAATAAAAAGAGCTATATCTAACCACAACAACTGAAAATCCGTGTGCAAATAATTCACAATTGTTTCCCCTTTTAGAATTGTTGTTTTTTCATGAGAAGTTCCAATATTACTCTTGTTTTTTACCAGCAAAGTTTCATAAATCTTCAAGGGAAGCAGATTTCCCTGTTGATCCCAACATGAAGGAAGTCTTGCTCTGGTTCTCTTTTCAAATTTGGTATTAAATTTTAAAACATACTCTTTGACCTCCGTCAGTTTTGTCTCAGCTATTTTTCTATACAAATTCTTAAAAACCATCTTGTTTATCTACAATACCAATTATGTTCTATATTCAATCTTCATTTCTCTTAACTCTTGTGATGACTTAGAGCTAAGGAAATCAATCGTCTTTTTAGTGAATTGTGCACATTGCTGGAGTTTTTTCTTACTTGCAGCAATTATGCCTCTCTGACAATGAATTTTTCCTCTGCAATGATTGATAAAAATTCCCAAACATTACTCATTCTATGAATAATATCATTTCATATTATTTCCCTGGCTTGAATGAAAAGCATGTTTCCATTCACTTTCTCCTTCAGTTCCTTAATTTCATGAGAAGCAACCTGAAAATAATTTTGATATTTGGAGGCAGTTTCTTAAGACATGGCTAATTCCCTTTCTGTTATTATTAGAATTTTTTGTGTATCATCGATTTTTTTTCATATTCTTCATTTATTTTTTTTATATTCGCAGCTTAGTCATTACTCTAGTCATATTTTTTTGCAGGGTCTTCAGAGTCCAGTTGTACTAAGATAGTACAAACATGTGAATCCAATTTCGGTTGCAAAACAGAAATCATCTCTTTACAAGTAGAAATTTCATTATTGAGTTTGCAAGAGTTCATTTGTTAAAATATCATTTTCTTTCTCCACCTGAGCTATTTCTAGGGCCATGACATTCTCCACAAAAGACAATTTTAATTTTTTCCTCAAAAATTGAATTTTAGTTTTTCCTC